>SJXQ01008205.1:163111-228282 GCA_006408695.1 Aepyceros melampus
CCCGCGATCTGACCATCTGCTGGCTTTTCCTGATTGGATGGCACTCTCTCACCACGTTACAGAGTCCCTACAGCTTCAGGGAGAGACCGTCCCAGGGCGATGGTGCCCAGGTCTGCAGAGACCTTCCTAGAGCGACGGCGCCCGGGTCTGGAGAGGCCATCCCTGAGTGACAGCAGTGGGGTCTGGAGAGAGTGTTGCAGGGCGACGGTGCCTGGGTCTGGTGGGCACTGCAGACCGACGACACCAGGGACGTTCCAGGGCCCCGTGCAATCAAGTGAGGGCTCCCAGAGGCTGAGCTGCTCTGTGGACGGGGTGCCCTTCCCACCCCCTGCAGGGTCCTCAGGCGAGTGTGGCCTTGGCCAGGCCCACACCACAGCCTTCCGAGACTGGACGACCCCCTTCCAGAGGCCCCGACATGAACACCTCGTCTTCTCCCCAGCAGCCCAGGTTGTCTCTGACACTCCCTGAGTCAAAGGACCCTCAGACTCTGAGCGTGGTACCCTGACACCCCGCTGACTGCGGCCACACACTCACCGGGTTGCTCCTCATGGCTCCTCCCACGGCCCGCGCTGCTCTGGGGTTGCCCGCCAGGGCTGCTAATTGCTGGTAAGAAACTGTTTCTCCGAATTTCACAAGCTTCAGCAGCTTCCATAACACCTGTCTGGTGAATGATCTGAAAGGGAGAAAGCAAATGACGTTATTGGGACAAACGGCTCCAACAGCTCAGATACAAATAGCTGCCAGCCCTGAAAGAGAAAATGCAACAATGTACACAGAGGTGTGACTTAATTAAAACCCAGCTCCACATGGGGTCCTGTCACCACGTCACTGACGAGGAGGACGCGAGGGAGGCGAGCCGAGGGTGGGCCGGCACCTCCACAGGCCTCGCCAGTGGGCAGCACAGACGGCTCTCCCTCCCACCTCCGCGGAGCTCCACGTGGGCTTGCGGCGCGCTCTCCTGGGGCCCGCACAGGCGTGGGTCGGCACACGGCTCACTTCACAAGCAAAGAAGGCCCTGCGTGCGCAGCAACTTTGGAAGCTTTGTACGGCTTGCTCAGTCCCGACTACAGCTGGGATGCAGAAGGAAAAGGAGGCCGTGGGCTGGACCACGGCCTGACGCTAGCTTAGCCTCCACACCCAAGAGCGAGCAGGCTAAGGATGCCAGACACCACGGCCCACAAGGCTGGCAGCGACCTTGGCTCCAGGCATCTGCAAGGAGCAGAGCTGCAAAGATAAAACAGCCTTCCCCGTTTTAATGAGCTACATCAAGCTGCTGCAGGGGTGATGAGGAGGACACAGGACAGCCTCTCCCTCTGCTGCGGGCCGAGAGCACTTCCGCGTGGGCAGGGCGCTGCGGAGGAGCTGGGCACATGCCGGGCCTTCTCAGTTGAGGCTTCTCATTTTTCCCCAGAAGATGCGTGCCTGCGAGCATGGGACAGGGAGCTGCCCACCAACCCCCTCTCCAAGGCGAGGGCAGGAGCGCCCAACACAGCGACAAAGGGAAGGATTCCACGGGCAGTTCCTGGGTCCAGAACAGCACTAATTACACTTCATGCCAAGCTGGCCAAGTGCGATTTGGTTCTTAAAGGAAACACACCCTTACACGCATGTTAAATAATAAAAATCACTTCTTAACTGAAGGGAATGATAATCACTTCACTGGGAAAAAAATCTGTTTAGTCTTTATTATAACATAAGCAAATTAAACATCAGCATAATCCAGGTGATACTAGAAAAGGGTCAGCAAAGAAATTGACTTTGTTGTTCATTAATTTACATGGATTAGTAGAGGGCAGAAAGATAGCAAATGTGCTCTAGTTTTTTATGATATAATTTCAAACTCTACACCATTTGTGGCAGGAGGGTGACTTTGGGGTTAATCAGACTGATTTGTCCTTTTAATTGCTTTCTATTCAAAGAAAATTCATTAGATAATGTTCTCTTCAAAATTCATGAATCAATTTAACTGAAGAAACCACATTAACAGCTTTGGGTTCATTAGCACATGCGGTTGTGTGACTAGCTGATTGCTGCGAGGGTTTCCTTAGGCAAACAGACTTTGTTTACTGTGATTTCTTTAGAAAGCGTTTTGAAATCAAACTGTTAATCATTATTATTGTCACCACTGTTGTGCCTAACTTAAAAATAAAAGGAAGGAAAAAGAAAAGCAAGGCAGCTTGGTGGTAACTTGGAGAAAAGAGGTTTCAGGGACAGCTGTCTTGAAAAAGAAAACAATAAAAGCAGCCCAAGTCAATACTGCAAGATGCCAAGGCCAGGTTCCAGCCTTCCTCCGAGAGCAGAGCTGCTGGCTCTGTCTTCCCTGTTCTGGCCCGGGTAGAGGATGCTGTCCAGGCTGTCCCGAGAGCAGCCTGGGACCTTACTGAACCGGCAGAGACAGTGAGGGGTGCGTGCAAAGGGGACTGGAGACGGAGTGGCTCTGAGAAGCCATGTCCGCTCCTCTGCCCTCATGGAGTGCCAGCCCTGGGGCTGCTCTGATGGGTTACTGTCAAGTTACAGAGCGCCTCTCCTTCCAAGGGCAGAAGCATCGTATAATGAAACAATTACAAACCCATGTGTGAGCGACAGAGTTTTTATCAAACATTTTCGGCTTCATCGTCAATTTTTCACAGGAAACCATTTCTCATCTTGTACATGGCCGGCAATATATTAGGACAAATAGCTGAAAAAAATGCAGTATTTTGCAATCAAGCACATCTTTTTTTTTTTTTTAACCTGGAACTCAATACACCCTGTAGGGAGCAAATGCATTAATTAGTCTTCAGCAGCTCTCAGAGTCAATGCCTTTGCCCTGGACCTGTGCAAAAATCAGACCTGAGCCCCACTTCTCCAAAAAGGAGGGGCAACACTAGGGGGGGGCAACATTGTGAGCTGTTGAATATCATTCTGAAATGTAGTAAAAAAAAAAATCTGTTCAAAAAAATGAACATAATGTGGAAAACACACTCTCTTGAAGGTGTTCTGTCCAGTCGTGCAGTCATGTCCGACTCTTTGCGACCCCATGAACCACAGCACGCTAGGCCTCTCTGTCCGTCACCAACTCCTGGAGTTCACCCAAACTCATGTCCATTGAGTCAGTGATGCCATCCAACCAACTCATCCTCTGTCGTTCCCTTCTCCTCCTGCCCTCAATCTTTCCCAACCTCAGGGTCCTTCAAATGAGTCAGTTCTTTGCATGAGGTGGCCAAAGTATTGGAGTTTCAGCTTCAACATCAGTCCTTCCAGTGAACACCCAGGACTCATCTCCTTTAGGATGGACTGGTTGGATCTCCTTGCAGTCCAAGGGACTCAAGAGTCTTGGTGAGGTAACCACATAAATCTTTAGCGGTGGGACCATTATTTCAGGTGGCCCTAAGGACTGATGCTCAAGCTGAAGCTCCAACACTTTGGCCACCTGATGTGAAGAGCTGACTCACTGGAAAAGACCCTGATGCTGGGAAAGATTGAAGGTGGGAGGAGAAGGGGATGACAAAAGATGAGAGGCCTGGATGGCATCACTGATGCAATGGACATGAACTTGGGCAAACTCTGGGAGGGGGGAGGGACAGGGAAGCCTGGTGTGCCATAGTCCATGGGGTCACAAAGAGCTGGACACGACCTGGCGGCTGACCGGCAGCAGCAGCAAGGGGCAACCACCGGGCCACCGCCTTTCTCTCCTGCGGAGGTCCCCTCGGAGGGCAGGCCGCGGCCCCCACAGGCCACACTCCGGGTGTTCCTTTCCTCACCCTCTCCAGCCTGCTCTGGGACTCAGGTGGGGTCAAGACTGCTTCTTAGCTCTCCTTTATCCTAAGGACCTGGTCACTTCCATTTCAGCCTGGGTGGCTACTCAGACCCGCCCACTATAGCCACCTAAACCTGGTGACTGTTTTCTAAACCCCTCCTCTTCCTGGGCTGCTGACAACGCTGCCTGCCTGTGGGATGCCCTGCACAGCACCGAACCTGGTGTCCACGCCCGGGTCACGGCCACCTGACAGCTTTCCGACTTTCTAAGGGCTCTCCAGGCCTGGCCTTCTCTGGCCTCTGGCACAGAGGGAGACTGCAACACCCTGGAGTAAGCACCAGGTTCTGATTAGGCGAATCCAGCAGAGTTCTCACACCACGTGCTCTTCAAGAGCAAATCGGCTAACGTGACCTGACGCTGCTCAGCATCAAAGCAGCCAGACGACCTTCCCAGGAAGGAGCCTGGGAGGGAGGCCACGAGAGCGCTGGATGGGTGAGCACACGCTATTGAGCACCTCCATGAAGCCTGGGCACAGAGCGCAGGGCCGTGGGGAGGAAAGGCCTGGGAGAGGAGCTGGAAGACGCGCTGCAATGAGGTGCCCATTTCCCACGTTTACTTCAGAAATCCCCAGCCAGGACTGTGGGCTTCCCGGGTGGCACTAATGGTAAAGAGCCTGCCTGCCAATGTAGGAGACTTCAGAGATGCAAGTTCCATCCCTGGGCGGGGAAGATCCCCTGGAGAAGGAAACGGCAACCCACTCCAGTATTCTTGCCTGGAGACTCCCATGGACAGAGGAGCCTGGCGGGCTACAGTCCGGGGGGGTCACACAGTCAGGCAAGACTGAAAGGACTTTGCACGCACACAGGACGGACTGCGGCCTGGACCCTGGAGGTGGCGTTAGTTCAGACGGAGCCCAGGAGCCCTCTCTGCCTTGAGGAGGGGAAGCCCCCCCAGGGCTACTATCTTGAACTCTTTGGCCCCAGGCAATCCTGCAGTGTTTGCAGGGGGTGGAATGGTGGGGCTGGCAGGTGCTTAGAGCTCTGAGGAGAAACGTCCTTTCTGAGGGGAAGAGCTGTGGGCCCAAAGGTGGCTGGGCCCCCTGCGTTCTCCATCTCTCTGCTCCTGCTGCCCGGCCCCAGAGGCCTGTGCATTCGCAGGAGTGTGTGGGAGAGGACCAGGGAGGCTGTGGAGGAAGAGGGGACTGGGAAACCACACCAGACCAGGAGCTTGGAGGGTGGATCTGATGTGAAATGCAAGACTGAGGACGGAGGGAAGGCTGAGTCCCTGCTGTGGTCCCAGGGGACAGCCCTGAAGAGGCCGTGGAGGCTGCAGGGCGCAGAAACTGAGAGCGCAGCTGCAGAAGCCTGGCCAGGACTCAGGGGCTGCATCCAGCCAGGTCAAAGGTCTCGCCAACATGAGTATCAGCGTTACCCACAGGACTCACATGAGACTCGCGGTCTCAGAACATCTATTCAAAATGAGCGGATTACAAGGTCCAGAACAGGCAGCATAGGAAGAGTCAGGGAAATCCTTGGCCTTCCTGGGAAAAGAAAATCATCAACTGTAATGGCCAAGAAGACATGGAAGTTAGACCCCTGCCCCGCGAAACTTTCTGAGGTGTAATTAACAAAACTGTGAGACACTCAAACTGTACAACGTGATGACTTGATAAACATCAACTGAGGACAGCTTCACAGGATCTGTGATAAGAATACTGTGAGAAGGGAAAATACCCTTGGAACAAGTGAAAATATAAAGTTTCCAAAAAAATGAAAATTACGAAGAAAAATCAGAGAATGTAGTACTGAAACATACAATATCCAAAAAGGAAGAACTGCACAGCATGGGCTTCTACGCAGACTGGAGATGCCCGACGCAGAGCCAACCGGCCTGAAGACAAGTCAGTGGAAACGGTCAACCCGAGAGGCAGGAAAGAACGCCAACAGCAAACGACAATATCCAAGACAGTCTCGGGGACATGCTGGAAGAGCCAAGGCCTAACACGTGTGTTATTGGAGTTCCAGGAGAGAAAGCAAAGTGTGGGTAGAAGAAAAAATTCAAAGAAATAATAGCTAAAAACTGCTCAAATTTAGCAAAAGATATACAACCATAGATTTAAGAAGCTCAGCCAATTGTGCAAAGGGACAATCCCAAAGAAATCCACTCCCAAAACCCATCAAGATGAAGCTGCTGAAATCTAAGGATGAAGATAGAAATCTGGAAAACAAGGAAAAATGGCATATTATTTGTGGGAAAACAATGTTTGAATGACTGCAGAATTCTTAAAGAAACTGCAGAGGTCAGAAGGAAGCAAAATGGCAGTTTTAAAAGTGCTGAGAGAAAAGAACCACCAACTCAGAATTCTATATCCCGTTTTGAAAAAAAATCCTTCAAGGGTGAAGTTAAAATAAAAACATTTTTAGATCAAAAAAACCTTAGAGATAATGCATTGCCAATAGACCTAAAAAGCTAAAGGAAGCTCTTCAAGTAAGAAGCAAAATAATACCACAGGGAAGCATGGAACATTAGGAATAAAAGCAGAACAAAAGAAATGGTAACTAAATACCACAGATTATTCTTCTGTTGAGTTCCTCAAAATATGTTTACTGACTGAAAGTAAAACCATGACATCAACAGATAAGATTTTCAGTGTATGCAGGTGTAAACCATCAGCAGGAGTTGAAAGAGCTCCGTGGTGGTAAGAGCTCCATGTTAAGGTGGTGAAACGTTGACTCCAGTTAGACTGTGACAGTGATGTATGTACGTATTATAATCCCTGAAGCAACCACCAGAAAAACTGTAAGAGATGATATAGTGAAAAACAGAAGACAAACTAAAAAATGCTAAACTATTCCAAAGGGAGGAAAGAAAGGGGAACGAGAAATGAAACAGAGGGAAAAGACAGAAAGCAGATAATATTATGTGATAATAAAGTGATAAAATGTAAGTAAGACAGCAATAAAGTGAAATAAATGTCTGACATACCAACCCTAAGCGTTTATGTACCTTAACAATGGGGTTCAAATACATGAAGCAAAAGCTGATGAAAATGAAATAATTAGTCAATCCACAATTATACCTGAAGGCTTCACTACTCCTCTCTTGTAACTGACAGAAAATCAAAGATGTGGAAGGAAAAAGCACCACCGACCAACCTGCTTTAGCTTTACAGAGCCTTATAGAGCCTCACAGAGCCTTATAGAGCCTCACAGAGCTTTATAGAGCCTCACAGAGCCTTATAGAGCCTCACAGAGCTTTATAGAGCCTCACAGAGCCTTATAGAGCCTCACAGAGCCTTATAGAGCCTCACAGACTCTTATAGAGCCTCACAGACCCTTATAGAGCCTCACAGAGCCTTACAGAGCCTCACAGAGCTTTATAGAGCCTCACAGAGCCTTATAGAGCCTCACAGAGCTTTATAGAGCCTCACAGAGCTTTATAGAGCCTCACAGAGCCTTATAGAGCCTCACAGAGCTTTATAGAGCACGCAGTGACAGCAGAGCCTGTGTTCTTGAGATGCACAGGGAACACCGAGCGAGACATGGCACATTCTGGGTCATAAGACAAACACTAACAAACTTAAAACAGCTGAAATCAGACAGATGACCTTCTCTGATCATAATGGAAAAAGGGAAAAGGAAAATCTCCAAATATCTGAAGAGTAAATAAGCTATTTCTAACTTATCTGTGAGCCACAGAAGGAGTCTTAAGGAAAAGGAAACGACCGAACTGAATGAGACTGCGCACACGCGCGTCGCAGACTCTGGGCCGTGGCGGCGAAAGCAACACCCAGAGGGGCGTTTACAGTGCCAACTGCGGTCTTTAGACGAAAGGCCTCAAAGTAAGGACCGTACGGAACAGAACTGTAATGTGCTGAGTTGATCAGTCGTGTCCAACTCTGCGACCCCACGGTCCACCCAGGCTCCTCTGTCCGTGGGATTCTCCAGGCAAGGACACTGGAGTGGGCTGCCATGCCCTCCTCCAGGGGATCTTCCCGACTCAGGGACTGAACCTGGGTCTTCTGCATTGCAGGCAGATTCTTTACCATCTGAGCCACCAGGGAAGCCCATAACAATAATAAGCTTCCACTTAAGAAACTAGGAAAATAAAATAAAAATAAACCAAAAGAAGAAGGAAAGGAATAATAAAGATAAGGACAGAAACCAGTGAAACTGAAAACAAAAAGTGACAGAGTGAAATACAGGAAACCAAAGCTGGGTTCTTTGAAAAGATAAACTGACAAATCTTCAGCAAGACTTATTAAAACCCCCATCACCTTAAGAAACTAAAGAGGGGATGTTACTACTGACCTCACAGACATTAAATTCATAAAAAAATTCCTACAAAAAATCTGTGTGCAATACTCAATGTCACAGATGCATGAGATCAATTGATCAAAACCGACAAACTACCAAAACTCAACAAGGATGGAACAGATAGCTGGAAGAGTCCTGTAACTATCAAAGAGCTTGAGTTCATAGTTTAAAATCTTCTGAAATCATAGGGCCAGGTAATTTCACCAGAAAATTCTATCAAACATTTAAAAGATCAATTCAGCATAATTTTTTCAGAATAACAGAGAAGGGAACAATTCCTAAGGCATTTTATGAGGCTGTAATTATCCAAATATCAAAATCAAAAAAGCAAGCAGAAAGGCACAGGTCAAGATCTCTCCCAGACATATATGCAAAAATTCTCAACAAGGCACTTGCAAATCAAATTGAGAAATATATCAAAACTATATCAGAAATAAGACATTAAAATTCAGTGGAGTTTGTCTCAGGAATGGAAGGCAGATTCAACATGTGGAAAAATTAATCTCTTATAAAGCTACATTAATCAAGATAGGATGTACTGGTGAGAAAATACACAGATCAATGGAAGAGAATTAGAAGAGCAAAGGCGAGTCCATGGAAAAAGGATAATTTTTCCAAAAAATGGTGCTTGAACAACTGGGCAGCCACATGCAAAATATGAATCTAGACAGAGCATGTATCTTCTACAGAAACTGACTCAAAGTGGATCATAGGCCTAAATCTAAGAGGCAAAACTATGAACACCTCCATGAAAGGGAAAAAGTGGGTAAGATGAACTTTATCATAATTAGTTTTGCTCTGTGAAAGACGCTGTTAAGATCTTACAGAAAAGTCACAAGCTGAAAGAAAAATTTGCAAGATATACGTTTGATAAAGGACTTGTATACTAAATACACAAAGAATTATTAGAAACTCAACAAGAAAATGACCCAATTATAAAGTGGATAAGAGTTTAACTTGGGTTTCGCACGAACAGCACCAGGGAGCGTGTCTTCTGTCTTCGGAAGACCCCCTGGAGGAGGGCATGGCAATCCACTCCAGGATGCTCGCCTGAAGAACCCCATGTACAGAGAAGCCTGGTGGACTACACAGTTCATGGGGTCGCAAAGAGTCGGACAAGACTGAGCAGTTAAGCACAAGAGTCTAACAGATACCTCCTCATCCACAAGACAGGTGACAAATAACCAGCTGAGAAGACGCTGAGCATCATCTGTCATTAGGGAGCTATAGGTTAACATAAGGAGATACGAGTAGATACTATCAGAATGGCTAAAAACCAACCAATCAAAAACAAAAAACCCTCAACAGTACTGACTGCTGGCGAAGATGAGGGATATTCCGTCACTGCTGATGGAAATGCAAAGCAGAACAACTACTCTGGAAGAAAGTTTGCTAATTTCTTATTTACAAAGCTAAATAGAAGCTTACCACACGGACGAGTGACTGCCCTTCTAGGTATTTATACTCAACAGACTGGAAACTTATGTCCACACAGAAACCTGCACGTGGATGTTTACAGCAGCTTTATTTACCTACTGCCGAAAGCTGGAAGCAACCAAGATGCCCTTTTATAAATAAACAGACTGTGGAACATCCATAAGTGGAGTATTATGCAGTCATGTAAATACTGATCCCAGTTCAGTTCAGTTCAGTCGCTCAGTCATGTCCGACTCTTTGTGACCCCATGAATCGCAGCACACCAGGCCTCCCTGTCCATCACCAACTCTCGGAGTTCACCCAGACTCCTGTCCATCGAGTCAGTGATGCCATCCAGCCATCTCATCCTCTGTCGTCCCTTTCTTCTCCTGCCCCCAACCCTCCCAACATCAGAGTCTTTTCCAATGAGTCAACTCTTCACATGAGGTGGCCAAAGTACTGGAGTTTCAGTTTTAGCATCATTCCTTCCAAAGAAATCCCAGGGTTGATCTCCTTGCAGGGACTCTCAAGAGTCTTCTCTAATACCACAGTTCAAACGCATCAATTCTTCGGCACTCAGCCTTCTTCACAGTCCAATTCTCACATCCGTACATGACCACTGGCAAAACCATAGCCTTGACTAGACGGACCTTGGTTGGCAAAGTAATGTCACTGCTTTTGAATATGCTATCTAGGTTGCTCATAACTTTTCTTCCAAGGAGTAAGCGTCTTTTAATTTCATGGCTATCAAGTCACAAAAATACATGAAAGACTATTAAAGGCACACTGCTAAGTGAAAAAATTTTTCTGAAAAGGCTACATACTGTATGACTCCGACTAGGTGACATTTTGGACATTTTGTAAAAGGAATAACCATACAGACATACATGAAATGTATACAAATTAACAGCAACAAAATATTTAAGAGAATGGAGGATCCCAGGAAAGAATGCAAGTGGTCAGGAGAACCTAACCATATTGCAAATGTATGCACAACTCCACTGAAGTGTGTGGGAGGAAGAACAGTGACCTCCGCAGCTCTGGACACAAGTGGAGTCTATGAGACTGAGGTGGAAGAAGCTGCATTGCCCACTGTGCTCTGGGTGACAAGGCTGCTTCCCGTTGAGCACAGGGTAAAGAGCCCAGTACTGCGAGGCAGTACACTGGGCTCAAGTAACTAAGTAAATGGGTGGCAGAAGACGGGAGCCAGTTTCTCTCTGATGGAGGAGGAGCATACAGATAAGCAAGGGGAGGAGGCTAGGATGATCCATGTAATAATGGATTAGAAACCTATGTATATTTGAGTATGAACTAACGTTCAGAAGACGTGGGTTGGTTCGATCCCTGGGTTGGGAAGATCCCCTGGAGAAGGGAAAGGCTACCCACTCCAGTACTCTGGCCTGGAGAATTCCATGGACTACAAGTCCATGGTGTTGCAAAGAGTTTGACTTTCACTCTACCTTAATATTGGTAGAGGTCAATGCCAACCTCAACAGTGTTAAATCATAATGATAGTATGGACCCTTGACATGATTTCATGAAAATGGCACTTTACCTCTGTGGTTTTCCTCCTATAACTCCAAAACTCCAGTCTATGATGAGAAAAGCATCATATAAATTCTAATATAATGACATTCTACAAAATTCCTGTCAGGTACTCTAGAAAACTGCAAAGGTCATCTTAGACAAGGAAAATCTTGAGAAAATGTCAAAGCCAAGAGAAATCTAAGGAGAAATAATGATCAAATCTAATACAATATCCTAAATTGGTTCCTGAAATGGAAGGACATTAGGTTAAACCTAAGGAAATCTGAATAAAATATGAACTTAAGTAAGATATTGACACTGGTTCATTGAATTAACAAGTATATCAGTAATGCAAGAGGTCAATTACAGGGCAAAATAGATGTGGGCACAAGTGGACTCTGTACTAACTCAATTATTATGATTATTTTTGTAAATGTAAAACTGTTTTAAAAAATAAAGTCTACTTAAAATGAACTAATATGAGCCACCATATTAACAGCCTAATGAAGAAAAAGACATAATAATATTAATCATGGTAGGAAAAAAATTTAAGAAGTTTCAACATCCATTCATGATGAAAGCTCTCAGCCCCCCTGGAATAACCCAATAAAGGTAATGACAAAAACCTACAGTTAATATCACACTTAACTGTGAAAAGATGAATGCTTTTCCTCTCAAGACTGAGAAAGAAGCAAGGATGTCCACTCCTATTCAATATCACAGTGGAAATTTTAGCCGTTACAATAAGACAAGAAAATTAATATATTTTGGAAGGAAATAAAACTGTCCCCATTTATAGGCAATGTGATTTGCTTATGGGAAGACACCTAAGAATCTATCAAAACAAACAAACATTCCAACAACAAAACCGGCCTTGAACTAACAGGCGAATATAGCAGGGTCACCAGGTACAAGGCAACACACAAAAGCCAATCACAGTTCTGTTATTGGTAATAGCTCCAACCAAACTGAAATACTGAGATTTAAATCTAACTGTGTACAAGATCTTTATGCTGAAAACTACAAAATGCTGATGTATTGACAGTATTATAAGAGAAAACCTAAATAATCTGAGAGACATACCATGTTCATGGATAGGAAGGCTCAGTGTTACAAAGATTTCAATTCTCCAAAAACTGATCCACTGATTTATTTCCACTCCAGTCAGAATCCCAGGGGTATTTTTTGAAGATATAGACAGGATGATTCTAAAACTTATGCAGAAAGGCAAAGGAACTTGAACAGTCAAAACATTTTGATGAAGGCAAAAGGCAAAAAAATAAAATAAAATAAAATAAAAGGCTGAGAAATCACCCCAGCAGGTTTTAAGACATACTATTATGCTGTTATAGATCAAGATAATGTGAAATTTATAAAGGGATAAACAGAGACTTTCAAAGGAGACTAACATACAATGTCCAAATGGTTTATGACAAAGTTGCAAAAGCATTTCAATGGAAAAAGGGTGTTACTTTCAAAAAGTGGTGATGGAAAACTTGATATCTAGATGTGAAACACTCAACTCTGACCTAAATCTCATACCTTTTAAAAATTAATTTAAAATAAATCATTTATTTAAATAAAACAACTAAAAAAGAAAATTTTAGAGTAGAGGAGAAAACCTTTGTGACCCAAAGTTAGGCAAACAGTTCTCAGATGTCTCATCAAACTACAATCTATAAATTAAAAAGTAAACTGGACTTCATCAAAATGAAAACAAAACAAAACAAAACAAAACTGGTCTGTCAAAGTTAGTGTTAAGAGATACGAGACAGGTTGGAGCCTGGGAGAAAATATTTGGAAATATCTCCAATAAAGGACTTATATTCAGAATATATACAAAAACATGTAAATTCAACAGTAAGAAAATAAACAACCTCATTTAAAAAGATGGGCAAAAGACTTGAATTGACAGTTCATCAAAGGAGGATACAGTTTATAAATAAGCACATGAAAAAAAGGTTCAACATAACTGTTAGAGAAATGCAAACTGAAATCATGATGAGGTAGCATTCCACACCTATTAGAATGACTATACTGAACGTATGAAGATAACACCTATACAGTGGAACACAACAATTAAGAGGAGAAAACCACAGATACATAAAACAATCTGGATGAATCTCAGAGGTGTTAAACTATTCACAGAAACCAGGCTCAAAAGATAAATACCGTCTGAGCCCATTTCTATGACATTCTCAGTGCCACAAGCCGTGGTGACCGCACAGAGCGGAGCCTGCCGAGCGTCGGGGAGGCAGCTGTGACGCAAATCGGCAGCAGCGGGGCGTTTAGGGTGATGGGACTCACGTGTCCTGCTCGTGACGGCAATTATGGAAATCCACACATGCATTAAAATCCACAGCACTGCAAACCACAAAATTGTTTTACCATACTTCTGAAAAGACAAGATCGAAGGAAACAAATTTTCTGGACACCTTTTCTTTAACCAAAGATGAGTTTCTTCCTGAAGGTCAAGATATCCACTTAAACTGGAGTCTAGGTCACATTCTCTGCCAAGTCTTTCTCCTCTACAAGTTCACCCTCAACGTTAATAACACATTCATCACAATGGGCCCTCCACTCAACACAGCTCAGAGCAAAGGCCTGCCTGAGGGGTCCGCACCTCAACAGAGAGCTCTGGGGCTGACCCAGAGGAGGCACCCAGTGAGCATCGGCGGGATGAATGGAGGAGTGGGCCCGGTCTTCCCCGAGTCCGCCTGAGGGCGGCTAGTGCTGGGGGGAAGCAAGCAGCACCGTTTACCCCGAGAGCAACCTCAGGCTGCCAAGCCCGACTCGGGCGACAGAGCAGCTGGCAGAGGCAGGCACGGCCCCCGGCCGAGAGCGAGCGGCTGGACTCGGCATGGCTGGGGATGCGGCCCCGTCAGGGAGCACGGCCTCGACACGAACACCGAGAACAGCCGGGCAGAGGGGCCCTGCGGCCCCACCAGCTCTCAGACACGTGAGGATGAATAGCTGCTGCTGCAGCAGCCTTCCCACAGGGAAGCGGTCAGTGTCCAGCACGGCGAGGGCACGAGGGGGCCTGCCACCATACCCTGCAGGCAGAGTGCCAGCAGCCCAGCAGAGGGCCTCTGAAGGGGCCAGAGCAGGTCACTCTGCTGCTAACCGGGCTCAGCCAGGGCCGCGCATGCCAAGGGCCTCTGTATCTACAAACACGAAGGAGTCCCCTGACGCTGGCCCTCCAGAGCGCCAGCCTCACCTCTATCAGCCACAGCTGCTTCTGACATCAGGACTGGATGACTTGTAAACACTGTCTTCTTTCCATGTGCTGTAATACATGTATATTTCATTTCAAACAAAATGTAACACTGCTTAAGGGAAAATAACTGCATTTATTTCAGTTATTTCCAGGAGTCATGTATGGATTGAGAGTTGGACTATAAGGAAAGCTGAGCACCGAAGAATTGATGCTTTTGAACTGTGGTGTTGGAGAAGACTCTTCAGAGTCCCTTGGACTGCAAGGGGATACAACCAGTCCATCCTAAAGGAAATCAGTCCTGAATATTTATTAGAAGGACTGATGCTGAAGCTGAAACTCCAATCCTTTGGCCACCTGATGGGAAGAGCTGACTCATTTGAAAGACCCCAATGCTGGGAAGATTGAGGGCAGGAGAAGGGGATGACAGAGGATGAGATGGCTGGATGGCATCACCGACTCAATGGACATGGGTTTGGGTAGACTCTGGCAGTTGGTGATGGACAGGGAGGCCTGGCGTGCTGCGATTCATGGGGTCGCAAAGAGTCAGACATGACTGAGCAACTGAACTGAACTGATTCAGTTATGTCAGCTATGACCTCTACAACCCTATCAGCAGCAGAGAAAAAGCAAAGAATAAAAAAGCTTATAGGTCACCTCAAAGGTTCAGGAATCAACACGGTATTTCCATTTCAGCACATGCCTAACCAAGTCAGGCTACATGAACTAAATACACCTACTTGAGAGTGTCAGCCTGGTGCACGGGGGAGGGGGTGTGTGTGTCCTGATGGGGGATGGCACACACTGTGAAGCCTGCGACAATCTGCTGTGGAACTCGGAGTGGGGTCTGGAGTGACACAGTGCCAGGGACAAAGACACACCTCTGCCAGCCAGCATCTTTGGGCTGGGCTGGTCAGGACGGTGAGACACTCCATCTGGAAAACCCAAGGGACGTTCCCGGCTTGTGAAGAGGGCTGCCTCGTGGTGGCCGTGAGGGATAGCCCCAGAGCCAGTCTTTCTAACATACGACAAAAACAGGCTGCAGAAAACTGTGGTATTGGATGGTGGGCAGCAACCAAGGAGATGGGAGGGAAATGCTGGGGCAAGCTGCTGAGGGCCTGGTCTTGAAGAGTGGGTATGTTTGCTGGAAGGAGTGGGGCTGCCTCAATAGAAGGGACCCCCAGTGGGAACTGGGGCAGGCAGCTGATGTGGTCTCCTTGCCCTTCACTTACTTCTCCTGCAAGCGCCTGACCTGGGGCTCCCTTTTCCAGGTGAGGGAATGTGACACCGGCCTCTGGGTTCTCAGTGGGGACTCTGTGGTCCCAAGCACTGCTGAGAGCCCAGATTACAGGTGTGGAGGGAGATTCTGTCCTGTGGGCGAGCCGGGAGTAACTGTCCAGCTAAGGGTGGGCCTACTGAAACCATGCACAAAGGCAGTCAGAGCCTGTGGTCCGCCGGTGCTCAAGGGAAGGAGCCTAGCTCACCTGGAGTGAGCACGGCACCTCTGCCGCACCAAGAACACAGAAAAAAACGAAAAAAAAAAAATCAGGAACACACAACACAAATCTTATGATTCCTTAGAGAGACAACAGGGGCGCCCCAGGTGGCACGACTGGTAAAGACCCTCCTGCCAGTGCAGGAGATGTAAGAAACATGGCTTCAGTCCCTGGGCTGGAAGATCCCATGGAGGACAGCATGCAACCCACACCTGCCTGAAGAAGACCATGGACAGAGGAGCCTGGCGGGCTACAGTCCACGGGGTCGTGAAGAGTCAGACACGACTGAAGAGCCGAGCACGTGTGCAGAGAGACAATGGGCAACTTCTAGGAACAATGAACACTTTTTACTTTTATAACAGTGGTCCTCACAGTCCAGTCTGGGGAGCTTTGGGGTCCCAGAGACCCAGTTAGGGGGACTGTGAAGTGAACACTATTTTCATAGGAACACTGAGGTGCTATTTGCCTTTTAAATTTTCCTTCTCCCTCAAGTACACAGGAGAGTCTCCCATAAGCCACCTGATGTGTGATAAACAGCTTAAATGCAGGAGCAGCTATGAGAACCCACCTGCCTTCCATTGAGGCAAGAATTAAGAGACTGGCGAAAGTGCAGAGCAGCGCCCTGCTTCTGTGTGTTTGTGATCTTGGAAAATAGTTATTTTCACATGAATATATTAGTTTTGATAATATGCAGTGAATTTATTATTATTACTTTAGAATAAATTAATACACTAAAAAACTCTCAGGTTTAATTTTCAACATGGTCAATGTGCATACATAAAATGCTGGTCATCCAAAGCTCTCTGAGGTCCTCAGGAGTTCCGAGGAGGACAGAGGGGCCCAGAGGACAGATGACCTCCATAAAGGGTTAGGGGGCCCCTCCCTGTCCACGCCTAGCCAGAGGAGCAGGGCCCGGCTGGCCTGGAGCACACCAGAACAGTCTTTGAGCTCATCCTGCAGGCGGATTGGACTGTATCAGCCCTTGGAAACGAGCCTCGGCCTCACCCGCTGTGGGGAGACAACGCTCTCACCTGGCGAGGCTGGCGCAGGTGAGGTGGGCTCAACAGCCTCGCGGCTGCACCTGGGCATATTGTATTTGTATTCACCTTCCCAATAATTAGAGCTCCCGAAACTTATTTAACAAAAGAATTATGCCTAAGACTTAAAGCTCAAACTTAAGGAAGCCTACAGAGAAATGATTAAACTGTGAATGTCCTGGTATGAATGTGAATAATTATACATTAACACCCTTCACCATTCAAATAATTGTCATTCAGCTCAAACCTGGATAACTGACTTTTGAACAGGTGTTAGCATTTCTGAACACTATAGGAAATACAGAGAAAGGCTGTTAAAAAAAAAAAAAAAGGAAGAAGTGGGAGGGAGGGAAGGGGTTGACATGTTCCTGAGGGTCCCTGTGAAAAAGGCGTGGGCATCAAGCCTGAGCCTCTGGTCCTGCTTCCCTTTGACCCCCAGCCCCGAGCGCCTCCTCTCCCAGCGTGCTGCCTCTCCCCTCACCCCATCTCAGGGCCTTTCTTTCTCCTGTTCCCCTCAGAAATACTCCAGACTTGCTCAGCTGGTCGCCTGAACCAGCCTGGCCCACGGGAGCCAGGGCTGCCCCCTGCCACAATCTTGTCATCCAAACAACAGAGAGTTGGGTGATCAGATTCAAGAGGACACGGCACTTTCCAACGCGGGCGTCCCTCTGGGAGCCCACAGTGGCGATGAGAGGCCTCCCTCGAGCCTCGCCTTCTTCTTGTGGTTTCGGTCCAGCAGCATTAAAGGACCAGCTGCTAGTGACTTTCAGATCCCCACCATTTCAGGCTACACGCCCCACCAGCCTATAAAACCATGTCAGCATTCCCACCCCTCTCCAACCCAGCTCCACAACCCCCGTGCATTCTTCCAGAAGCTTCCGAGGCCGCCCGCTAGCCCTCTGTAGCATCCAGCTGCAGCAACAGACGCCTCGCTGCTCCTGCAAGTCTGAAAGGGAGCACGGCCCTACCACCCTGGGCCCAGCGTGAGAGGCGCCAGTCGGTGTCACGTGACTGGGAACATGGGCAGATCTGGAGCAGGGGTGTGGGGCGGTGAGTCTGAAAGATCCCCACCCATGCGGCTTCTTGAGCTTGTCTAAAGCAGCCCTGAGGTCTGTTAAATAATTTTAGCTAACTTTTGATGACCAACCCAACAGAAAGAAGCTAAGCCCTTAATTTCTTAATGAATTATTCTTTACCGTGGGACAGGGATTACGCCATGGAGAAGGCATATCATTACTGACAGAGCTGTCAGAAGGACAGGCAAAAGGAAAACTGGCAAGCTTTAATTTCTCTGCAGAGAATGAGGGGCTCTTTGGGGATTAATCTCAGTATCAACATTGAGCCTTTGCCGCAGGGCAGCTGAAGAATTCAAAAGAAGTTGTGACTGAATTCTGAGTGATGGAATCCAGCTCCAATTGTGCAGCTGACTTTGGTTTCTCACCTATTCAAATGAGGACAAGGCCGCGCAGGTGTGGGTGAAGGGGGTACCGTGTGCCCTCAACGGCTGGGCAGCAGGGAAGGTGCGAGGAGGGCCTCCCAGGGCACCCCTCCGTGAACATACAGCAAGTTCCCCCGGAGGGCAGGGAGGTGGAGGACGTCACCACTGCTGCCCAGCCAGGGGGTCCTGGTCCCTTCCTCTCCTTTTGGGGAACTAGGGCTGAGGGCCGAGAGGGACTGCTGTGGGCAGGCGGCAAGCCCATAAGGTCACGCTACGGTCCTCCCAGTTTATAATTCCCTGAAAGGGCAGTCATTGCCCCTTTACAAAGGCCCAAGGACATGGTCCCCCTGTTCTGAGCAGGTGAGAGACCAAAGCAGGATAAGCCCCCTACTGTCTCCCAACCATGGGCGTCTCTGCAAAGCCCGAGGCCTCAGGTCCTCCCCATGTGACCTCTCCAAAGGGCTGCCTGAGTGTCTTGATGACGCAGCAGGTGGCAAAGAAGTGACCCGAGGGCCCTTCCCTGCCTCGGGAGCCACACCATCACTCCTGCTGCATCCTGCGGGCCCCTTGGGGCCCGCCTGACTCAGCTGGGGCAGGAACAAGAGCACGGACACCAGAGGCGAGGGCCGCCAAGGGACACGCTGCGGAGCCACCCCATGTCTCTGTTCCAGACAGGACCACGGGCTTTCAGAATTCAGCAGGGAGCCCTGGGCGGACTGAAAGCCACGCCTGCATTATGACTCTTGACTGACCACGGCAACAAGGTGGCGTATCACAGCAATTACAAAGTCAGCCCCGGCCGCCCAGATTCTCAAAGTGAACATCAGTTACCTCAGGCTGGGAAACTGGACTCTAAATACAGAAACAAAATCTACAGTCATAGAAACACCTCACTACATATTCTCCCAAGTCCCATGATCCCCTTAAACATGACTTTCAGTTCAGTTCAGTCGGTCAGTTGTGTCTGACTCTTTGTGACCCCATGAATCGCAGCACATCAGGCCTCCCTGTCCATCACCAACTCCCGGAGTTCAAACTCACGTCCATCGAGTCGGTGATGCCATCCAGCCATTTCATCTTCTGTCGTCCCCTTCTCCTCCTGCCCCCAATCCCTCCCAGCATCAGAGTCTTTTCCAGTGAGTCAGCTCTTCGCATGAGGTCCTTCAGATTCAGCACCTGGATCCTGAGTCTTTCTGCGGCAGGGGTGAGGCGGGGGAGGATTTCCCACTCACACCAGCAGAGACAAAATTAAAAACGTCTGACTTTGAATTTGCAGTATCAGGTGTGCAGCTTACCACTAAAAACTTTAAAAAGTGGCTGAGTCCCATACATTATCAGGGGCTCAAATTCGTCCAGATGTTTCCATGAAACAATGCTGATAACTCAGACTCCGTGGAGTGGTCAACAAATGATGTCCTGTTCCACGGCAGCAGGCAATGACCAGAGTCCCCTGCTCGTGGCTGTCTGCGGCCACACAGCAAGATTGCCCTGCAGACAAAGGGCTCCCAGCGCTGGAGAAGCGCTCTCTGAAAAGGCTGCCCACCCTGCTGGGCCAACACCACACTCAGGAGAAGGCGAGGAAATGACACGGCAGCTTTCAGGTCTACAAACACTGCTTGTTTGACACTCAGACTGACGAGTCTCCAACATCAGCGGCAGACTGGGGAGATATTAATTGATTAAATGAAGTCCTCTGTAATTAGATCACTTGCCTCAGTCATTCAACCCATGGCTACTGACACTGAATATACGTGTAGCAAGTATTCTCTTTTACTCCAAGACTTTCCAATTCATTTTCTTAATGATGTATTTTACTTTTGATAAAATCTATTTTATTGTTATTTTCTATCATGAGTTTGTATTTCAGGATTGTGTGAATATTTTTTTAGTAACATGAAGATATTCTCATGTTTTCTTCTAAATAAAAGCTTTAGAGTTTCCGTTTTATGTTATGTACATGATACATCTCAAATTAATTTTCATGTACAGTGTGAACTAGGGGTCAAGGCAACTTTGCGTGAATATGTGTGTGTGTGTGTGTGTGTGTGTGTATGTGACAGAGAGAGGCCCAGTTGTTCAAGCACTGTCTGTTGACAGGATTTACTCTCCTCATCCATCTGTTTGGAGTCTTTCTCAAGGATGCAATGGCTGCAGAAGTGTGGATCATGAGCATGTTCTGTTGCTCTAAGTACTGAAGGCTTAAGCCAGTGCCACGGCGTCTTGACTACAGAAGATCTGTCTGTAAGTCTTGAAATCAGGTAATTAAGTCCTACAATTATTATTCTTTTTCACAGCTGCTTTAGATATTCCAGCCTCTTTGCATTTTCATATAAATTTAGAATCAGCTGGGAACTTAAAGGACTCATGGGACTGAACACAGAGAATAGCTCACAGAGAACTAACTTCCTGGCAACGCTGGTTTCTCCAGCCACCAAGGCCTGTGCACTCACACTCTGCAGCTGTTGTTGAGTCACTAAGTCGTGTTCGACTCTCTGCAACCCCACAGACTGTGTTCCACCAGGCTCCTCTGCTCTCCACTATCTCCTGGAGTTTGCTCAAATTTGCTCCAGTTCCTGTCCACTGAGTCAGCTTCCTTAGGTCCTCTTTAATCTTGCTCAATCATGTGTTAAATTGTCAAGTGGAAAGGTCTGAATCCTTTTTACTAAAGCTAATCTTAAATATACTTTGGATACTACTTCAAAACTCAGTGTTTTAAATTTAATTCTTAATTTTATTACGTAAAAATCAATTAATTCTTATATATTAAACTATATCCTCAACCTTGTTAGATTTACTTATTTTTAATAGATATTCAAAATTCTATGAGATATTCTATGTAAATGACTGCTGTCGTTTAGTCGATACATTCTGTTTTGCGACCTTATGGACTGTAGCCCACCGGCTCCTCTGTCCACTGAATTTCCTAGGCAGAAGACTGACTGAAGTGGATTGCCATTTCCTTCTCCAGGGATCTTCCTGACCCAGGAACTGAACCCACGTCTCCTGGATTGGCAGGTGGGTTCCTAACTCCTGAGCCACCAAGGAAGCCCATGTGAACGGTTATATAAACTGAAATAGACAGTGTCCTTCTTTCCAACATGTATGCTTCTGTTTTTCTTACATTTTTGCACACAACTCTGTCCTTTGAAATTATGTGTTTATTGTAGAAAATATATAGTGAGAGTTTTTTTAAATCCAGCCTGTTTATCTATGCCTTTTTATTTGAACCTTAACACCATTTACATTTAAAGTGCCTCATCACTATGTCTGGACTTGAATCTATCTAGTACCAACTTGCTTCTGGTCCCAGCTGCTTTCTGTTCTTCTTTCCCTGCTTTTTCTGCCTTCTTTTAGATTACTTTGAAAATTAGCTATTTTACCTTCTATACTGACCTATGAACTACTCATTTTGGTTTTATTTTTTAGAGCATTGTAGATTTGTAATATGCTTCTTTAATTTATCAAACCTTTCTTTCAATTAATACAATAGTTGCTCACCATAATCTAAGAACTGATAGCAGAATATTTTCATTTCCCCAGTCCAACTGTTTGTTACTTACTTCTGTATTATAAAATGCCAAATTTATTATTTATATGCTGAACAGTTAATCATCTTTTACTGAAAATCAATAAACACAAACTCCCCCCCCCCTTAACTCTTCCATGTATTTCCATTTCCAGTGCTGTCTACTCTCCTTGGACTCGTTCAGCCTCAGTTCCCAGCAGCCCCAGGCCAATCTCATGCGGTTCCCCACACACAGAATGGCACTCCTCACATACAACAGCATTCTACAACCAACTCTTGCGGAAAGTCTGTGTAGCTCCCCTTTCTCCAGGACTCTGCCCATACCTTCGGCCGCCTAGACACATGTACTAAAGCACTTGTAACACCATTAGTTTAAAAGGCAGAGAACCCCAATGCCTAGTGACACAGGACAGGGAAAAATTACACATGCCCGTAAGATGAGATTCTCTATATTCGTCATAATTAGCAAAGTATCTCCACAGGATTTAAAATAGATGAGATTCACAGAAACGCTGAATGAAAGAAACAAGTCACAGTACTATTTCATCCACGTAAAAAGTGCAAACCATGGAGCTGGGCTGGGGGAAGGCTGACGGGGCCGGGAGGACACATGGGACCGCGCGGTGCTGGCTGTGCTCCCTCAACCCGGGGGTGCACAGATGCGTCTTCCCTCTTTAGTTTATGCCTTACAAATCCTTCATGAGTATGTTTTTGTCTGATGTGGCTATTTCATAAAAAAAAAAAGAAAGAAAATACCAACCTGTCAATAACGCACTCAATAGTTATTCTTAATGAAACTCTTGAAACTGCTGCTTTCCTTCATATGATAAAAAATGATTCAAAAGGAATTTATTTAAATAATTTTCTTGCTTTCCCCCCAAAATTTAACTGTTAAAACAAGAGAGGGAAGATGACGATATTGCCAAGCATCTGGATTCTGAGCTTGTGGAGCCCTGACCGTGCGTTCCGGAGGAGCCACTCCCACTCTCACCCCAGCCCCTCCTCCCCAAGGCCTGGGTAATATTTTTCATAGCAATTACATCACTCCCTGATGGTCTAGGGGTATGTATGTGTATTATATATACTAGTATATACTTATAAACACATACATATTTCCTACTAAAATACAAGCTCATAAGGCCCAGAACTTCCTTTAGTTTGTAAGTTCCAAAAGCCAATAAGAGGGCTTTGCTTACAGCTAATAAATAGTTGTTGAGTGACTGATCAGTTGAACTCCCTCCTCCACGGTCTGGCCGAGGGCTCTGCCAGAGATGGGCACCTGTGTGCCCGCTGACCAGTGGAGGATGGGCTGACAGGGAGGCCTGCAGTCCTCCCCCTGCAACTCACCTTCACTTTGAAGAGGGTGACAACTATCTAAGTCTGGGGAAGGCATTGAATAAACACGTTACTGAATGACATCTGACCCTGAAGCACTAAGAAAGGAACCCCGTCAAGAATCACTCAAGGGCCATGTCCAGGCAGTGGGAAGTGGTCGTCCTGATGCTTCCCACGCTTCCTTCCATGTGCTCTTGGGAGGAAAGGGCCGCGGCACGCTCAGTCCAGGGTGGCAAGCCGAGCAGCCGCCAGAGAACCTGCCACACGGGCTGAGGAGACACCACAGCGGGGCCGGGTGGCTGGGGAGAGACCACGGCGGGGCCGGGTGGCTGGGGAGACACCACGGCGGGGCCGGGTGGCTGGGGAGACACCACGGCGGGGCCGGGTGGCTGGGGAGAGACCACGGCGGGGCCGGGTGGCTGGGGAGACACCACGGCGGGGCCGGGTGGCTGGGGAGACACCACGGCGGGGCCGGGTGGCTGGGGAGAGACCACGGCGGGGCCGGGTGGCTGGGGAGACACCACGGCGGGGCCGGGTGGCTGGGGAGACACCACGGCGGGGCCGGGTGGCTGGGGAGAGACCACGGCGGGGCCGGGTGGCTGGGGAGACACCACGGCGGGGCCGGGTGGCTGGGGAGACACCACGGCGGGGCCGGGTGGCTGGGGAGAGACCACGGCGGGGCCGGGTGGCTGGGGAGACACCACGGCGGGGCCGGGTGGCTGGGGAGACACCACGGCGGGGCCGGGTGGCTGGGGAGAGACCACGGCGGGGCCGGGTGGCTGGGGAGACACCACGGCGGGGCCGGGTGGCTGGGGAGACACCACGGCGGGGCCGGGTGGCTGGGGAGAGACCACGGCGGGGCCGGGTGGCTGGGGAGACACCACGGCGGGGCCGGGTGGCTGGGGAGACACCACGGCGGGGCCGGGTGGCTGGGGAGAGACCACGGCGGGGCCGGGTGGCTGGGGAGACACCACGGCGGGGCCGGGTGGCTGGGGAGACACCACGGCGGGGCCGGGTGGCTGGGGAGAGACCACGGCGGGGCCGGGTGGCTGGGGAGACACCACGGCGGGGCCGGGTGGCTGGGGAGACATTACTGGGCTGCTCGAGAACGGGACCTTGGCTGCTGCTTCCTCCTGGAGCCAAGCTCTGCTCTTGAGTGAGCGCTGGGTGCTGGCAGCCTTGGTTGTCCCAGGGAGCAGGGCTCCTGGATTCGAAACACACTGCCGCACCTGGGTCAGAGCCCAGGGCTCCCCCAGCATGTGCAGCAGAAAAGCCTGGTCACAGAGACCACGCACAGGCTGGGAAGGACCAGACGTCCCTGCCTGAGAAGCAAGGCATCATCTCAGAGGCCCAACCACGGGCAGCTGCCCCGCCCTCAGGGTGGAGCAGCCCCAGCCTGGGCAGCCCAGGCCCGTGCCCTTGGGGGGTCTGCAGAGCGGTCGGAGGGTGAGGGGATACTCTTCCTAATTCTCCAGGGGTATCCCTCTGGCTCTCCCTGGCTCCAGGCCTGCCGACCACCATCCTCCACACTGACAACACAGCTTCTATTAACGCTACTGGGACCATGGATAACATTTAAATGCATTAGCTTCAACCCAGACACACCAGACCTCTAATGAAGCCTTAAACATGAGTCCTTATTCTGGAAAAGGAAACACATCAGGTGAAGAGTTGGGGCCCCTGGCCAGGTGCGAACACCAAGAGACCTCGGGAGCTGTGTGCAGGTCCAAGACGCGGGCTGTGACGAACATCAAAAGGTGTTAATGGTTTCAATATTTATCTGCTTCAGGGAAGCACTCTAAAAAGGAGACAGGAAAAAAAAATTCTGCTAATGGCTGTGTCTTTGCCATTAAAATGAAAAGCTTAATGCATCTTATAATCAGAGGACAATTTGCAAATCATTAAGAGAAATGTAAAATTCCATTAAAATACAAATCAAGAGACTCTCCCTGGACTAATAATCTTTTTGATATTATTTTGCATTTCACTATTTCTGTTCCAATACCCAGGCCCCACAAATGATCGGTTCCTGAACATGCTCTTTACCACAGCCTACTTCTTTAACGAGAAACCGAGAGAAGGGCAATCTGCTATTCAGAGCAGGTGCTAATGAAGAATTCCATATATTCTGAAATTTAATTAAAACCCCAAAGATTTCAAATTAGATGCAATTTGAAATGCCTGGGGCAGAAATACATGCACTTGCGTGGCGAGGGCGCCACACTGGAAGTTGATACCGTAATTGGTCTTGATGTATTTTTGTGTTGCCGGGCTGAAGCACAGAACTCATAACCATATAAAAATTCTCTGTAGATTACCTGCTCATTGAAAATGCCATCACTCAGGTAGTTCTCTACTAAATTACCATGCTACTAAAATGCACAAAGTGATTCGGAGAGTAGAGTGGCACAGCTGGCCGACGCTGCCAATGAGTTATGCATGCGTCAACGCGGCCTTTTTTCTTAGTAAAATATGCTCAGTTGAATATTAAAATATAATTGGCATTCAACCTAAGTAGCTTAAACCATTTTGTTATCTTCTTTTAAACCGATTTGGCTCCTCCACAGTTATTTTCAAGGATGCGATTCACAAACTAATGATACCATCATATTCTGCAAGATCTGTGCTGTTTTACATTTGTCATAAATAGGTGCAGTTTCACAGCCTGCTAGGGATGGTCTTTAATATTAGCTGCTCTTGAACATCAAAGGCCCAATTCTTGAGGAAAAAAGGGGGGGATATGCCATTTATGTTGGTTCTTGCATATTTTATTTTACAAAGAGGAAGAAATGCGGACACATTGAGAAGAGCACACGTCCTGGCCGAGTGGCGAGCGCTGGGTCGGAGGACTGGCTCAAAGGGCGGGCCGCTGCTGGACCTCGTGGCCCCGAGCAGACAACGCCCCCTGCCCCTAAATCCGGGGTGGTCTTTTACACAATGTGCCTGTGCCGTGGTAAGCCACGGCACAAGGAAGAGAGGAAGGAGGAGCCGCCGTCATCACACGGATTCTGTACAGGGTGACGCTGGCCGAGGGCAGGGCTCAGCAGGGCTGCTGCTTCCTGGCACTTAGAGGGCGAAGAAATATCTGAATATAGCTCAGAGGCACACAAAAGAGCTAAACACACTTCTTTGCTACATCACTCTTCAGTTTCAGAAGCACTTTGTTACACGGCCTTAAAACGTCACATGATGCCCTGGCAGCTGAGCCTCCAGAAGGTCTGTCCTGCCTGGAGAGTCCCACCCCTTTCATGACCTTGATCATGAAAGCCACATCTCAGAGACGGTTCTTCTCCAGGAGACACCTTATTTTTCCATTCGGATGGAAACATGACCTTCAAAATGGGACCTGTATGCTCATAAATCCTACACTCTGAGTCATCTTGGTTGGTTGGATGGCATCACTGACATGAATCTGAGCAAGCTCTGGGAGCTGGTGATGGACAGGGAGGCCTGGCTTGCTGCAGTTCATGGGGTCGCAAGCAGTGGGACATGACTGAGTGACTGAAATGAGCTGAGTCATCTTGAACAAGGGTTCAACCTGAGAGGGAGGCGTTTAAATTAAGGAAGTCTGTACACTTTCGGATCCTACAAATAGCTAAACGGCATTACTGCCATGAATCAATACTTGTTCATTTAACGTCGGTAACTTACAGTCTCGTTTTATATAGTGTTTTACTAAAACCCATTTTCTCTATAAACCCAGGTATTAGAAATGATTTTATTTATTACTGCTAGCGTGATATCAAAATACGCTAATGTTGTCTGTAAATATGACTAGACAACATCTTATGACAACAAAATACTAAACATCCTCTTTGGAAGGACACGTAAGGAAAGGTCGGTTTGTCACGTTAAAATACAGGCTTATTAGATGATTCTTATTTTTTAAAGCTCATTTCAAATGAAAATTGTTGAAGAAAGTGACAATGTAACTCACTTCTCCCAGCAGAAAGAAACTTGATTTTCTATTCTTTTCGAGGTGAAACACACCTAAGTCCAACACAGGACCTTGAAGGTAGTGTTTTTCTAAATGTATGAATGTAATTAGGGTGACTCATTTTTAATTGGAACCTTCACTGGTAGGATGTTTAATTACTATGCCGGAGATAAGTCATATAATGTTAATATTTTCTCATAAAAGCAATACTTGTTGTAATAATTTCAATTTTAAGTACTATTTATTTGTAATAGAGACCTCATTGTATCCTACAAAGTTTGAAAGTAGCTGACTTTCAAACCAACTTTCTGGTTATCTTTGAGCTTGGTTAAATTATACTGTGTGACTCTGTAGCCTTGAGTGAAGGCATTCTCAGTTCAATTTTTTTTTTTGCCTGATTTATGGAAACCTTAGGGAATGTGCATCTGACTACCTCTTAGATTTAGGAGGAAATGCCCCTGAGCTAGGCCTCCCAGGAGCCCCTGGTGATTGCTGCTTAGTCAGAGGCCCTCCTTGCGCAGGGCCCCCAGGCCCTCATGCAGAGCCCAGCAGGCTGTGGGGCACCCAAGCCAGCACAGGAGGGCGAGCACTGCAGCCCGCTTTCTCCCCAGGGCGAGTGAGCATGGACACCTCACAGCGGTGGCTGCCTCAGGTCCGCATCCAGAGCCTGAAGACCCTCTCGCCCCTTTCTCGGCCACGCCCACTGCTCAGAGAGCTCCACAAGAAGCTACAGCTTCGGTTGTCTGCCTGCTTCAGAGGAAAACACCTTTTGGCCAAAGCAGACACCTCCGGAAGGCTCCGGCTGCCGCTGCTAGTGCTCTGTCCCAGGGTATCCTGGCAAGGCTCCTAGGGGCATCATCTGGTTGTCTGTCCATACCCGCAAACAGACGTTCCGACGGGCAGCCAGTCTTGCCTAGTCTTTCCCATCAACTGTTAAGGCTATGTGGGACCCCCTGCCTTGTCACCTGGCTGTGAGCAAAGCTCTGAAAGCAGGGAGAGGCATGCAAAGCCTAGGACATACTGAAGCTGTGGATTCAGTTCAGTCACTCAGTCGTGTCTGACTCTTTGCGACTCCATGGACTACAGCATGCCAGGCTTCACGTCGTTGATTACAACAGCAAAATCACTTAACTAGGCACGGTTATGTCTCAAGCAAAACCATTATTAAATTAGGAATATTAACCTTAGTATAGGGTGAAACACACAGTAAAAGCACTTAGAGTTAGATCCCTTTTAATAAATTATTTAAAAGCAGTAATTCTCAAAATGCGGCATATGTAATTTGGCTCTTGTAAGATTTTAATGTGGTCGGGGAGGGGGTGAAAAGTATAGATACTGTGGACACAGTATTGTTAACAGGCTTTCTAGAGCATTCTGATACATACACTCTCAGGAAAAGGGAGGGCCTCAGCTAGGAGAGTAACCTGGAGAACTTGTTTGCTTGAATCAACCCCAGCTGAAACTTTAAAAACTCTGCTAGCTCAAGATGTGGTTACACAGAACAAAGAGTAAACAAGTACTAAGGACAGCTGCCAGGCAGGAAACTGCGTGAAAACAGAACGTGAAAACTCACAACCCTGAGACGTGAGAAGCTCGGGCTCCTGCGATATGCACCAACTCGCCAGAAGGCACTTGGTCAGTGGAGACGGGACACTCCTGCTGAAGGGCACGGACTTCCCTGAGCCGGCCTGGCCAGCCTCACAGGGTCCACAGTCTCAAACGATGCTCCTTCTGCCTCGGCTGGGAGCCCCCAAAGCAGGACACAGAATTCTGGGAATCTTCTGCTCCATGAAGGGCTGGAAGTGATGCAGTATTCCAACAAGGGTGGGGGCCAGGCAGGCAGGAGAGGATGGCCCACTGGTGAGGACTCCCTCTGGCCTACGAGTCAGCTGCAGGCTCTTCTGAAGGCTGGACGGAGGGCCTCCCAGAAAACTCAGGGCTCTCCTCTGAGCAGGGAGGGGTCCCTGGGGGCGGTTAGGGGAGCCCTGGAGCGTCACAGCGAACACGCTGATGAGGAAAGCAGCCTGCTCCCCATCTCTGCGCCCCAGGACTACCCCTACACCCATTCCCCCTTCACTGAGCCCCGCCCTGCTTTATTCAGACACTTCCACTTCTTTTTTCCCAGGGTCCTGAACCACACCACCACGCTGGGTGTTACTTTCCATGAAAGAGGGGACGGGCTGCTCCTGGCAGCGGACTCCAGTCTTGATCCAAGGCCTCAGACACTCTTCCCAGCACCCTGGGCTCTGCGGCTGACCACTCGCTCCCAGGCTTTTCACGTGGTCTTTCCATTTCACTTTTGCCAGCCTCAGACGTCGAAGGCCACAGACCTAGATTTCCAAGTCTGTCAGCCCTGAAGAGTGCTCAGCAGCTCGAGGGTTGAGAGAAGTACATTCTCAGCAGCTGTTTCCTTCCCACCGAGGTGCAAGTGTTCACTTGTTCTAATCAACAGATGGGCCTTGGAAGGAGCCCCACCAGGTAACATCTCAGGAAGGTCAACAATTGTTAGAAGCCCTCACTTAGAATATGGGAGAACAGTGCTGGCTACCAGCCAGAACCTGTAAAGCATCTCCTGTTTTAGCTATTTTCTCTTTAAATTGGTGATTCTTTTTTTTTTTTTAAATTCAGGGAAAATATCACTACAAGCGGCCCGTGAGCACAAAGCTGCATCTTGCCGTGGCTCCGGAAGGGACACAGAGAGCAGCCTCCCTTCCCCACCACACAGCCCCTGAGGGTGCCCTGGGCTGGCCCCAGGGTGTGGGGAGTGACAGGGTGCCACAGCAGCAGACCCTGGGACCCCCAATGGAGGGGCTCAGGGGACCACACACAGGACACTGAGGGGAAACAGACTCATTCTCCCCAAAAGGGCCTTTCCCCTGACAGATGGGTAGGGTTGTTAAGGACCATTCTGAAACAGGGTTCACAAGAGACACAGAAGTACAAAACTCCTTTTAGAGGCTTGGTAGCAGAAGTTGCAAAGAAACTTCCCTCTAGCCAGCAGGTTTAAAAAATGCAGATTTTACTACTGTCATGCAACTGGATTTCATGGCTACAAGCTAATAGCTGTGACGAAGGAATTATTAAACTGTTAAATATTTCATTTAAAAAGGAACATTGCAGACACTTTAAAAAGAAAACTCAGAACTCATCTGTTGAAAACTGTCCTCTGTGAGACGGAACAGGGTGGAAGGCTGAACGCCCCCCGAGTTCCCTGGGAGCAGCTTCTTGTGGTGTCTGTCCAGAGCACCACCAGGCCCTGCCCCAGCAAGGGGACTCGGGGCGCCCAGGGAGGCCACCCCCAGCCCAGCAGAAAAAGCACACGGTGTCAGGGCAGTGGGCCTGCCGCCATCTGCCTGGCCACGCCTGCCAGGAGGGCCTCTGGGGCGGAGGGGAGGGAGCGCTGCACGCGTCCGAGTCTGACAGCAGGCCTCTGCTTGTCCTGGCCTGCTCTCCCAGCAATCTGCGGGACCCTGCTTAGGCACACTGCCTCTTTGGTCATTCAGCTGCTTCTGCCACTGATCGCTAAGGCTACAGGTATTAAGAAGTATACTATACCAAGAAGCTTAACATTTTTATGAGTCAGTATTAAGAAGTGAGGGAGTATTCACAGAAACTAAGTTAAAATGGTATTTTATTATGAAAGAAACAGTAAGATTTATTTCAGGAATAATGGCTTCATTAAAAAACTGTTTCTTGGAGAAACATGAATTCAAAATAAACAAACCTGACCTTTGTAAGAGGTTTACAGGGAGGACCTGACCGCCCTAAAAATGCCTCGCTGAGTTACAAGGCAGCTAGCTCAGCAGCAGCAGCTCATTAGCAAAACACAAAAAAAATCCCTTTCACAAAACGTTTATTTCTGTTTCTGAAGTTACGTTAGTAAAACCACAATCCTATGAGGACTTAGAACACTTCTCACGTGCACTCGCCTCTCATTTTCGTTCCTTCATCAGCGTCACGAACCTCACTGAACTGCCTCCCTTTCCGAGAGAAATCCCACCTGCGGTGGCCCACCGGCAAACCTAGGCCTCCTCCAGACTTCCGGTCAGGAGGGTGGCCTAACAGCTCCTTAGGAGAAATACCCAGATAATCAGTTTGTTACTAATCAGACTTCAGAAATGCTCCAAGGTAAGAAGATGCAGGATGTTGAATTTCCAACATATGTCCTGGCCTCAGGCCCTGTTCTGTGCCCAGAGTCTCACAAAAAAACAGACGGTGAGCAAGACCCTCATGTCAGGCGAAGAGCCTGACAGGTGAGGCAGCGGTCCTGCCCGAGGGGGGGCCCCGGGCAGCCAGCACAGCCAGGGCAGGGCCCCCAGGCTCACAGGCTGGGCTGTGGGAGTTACGGGGAGGTGCGGGACTCCAGCAGGAGCTCCGGCATTGCCGCACTTCTAACCAAGCCGAGATAGGCAGGTCTGGCATACACGTCTACATCCCAGAGGAACGGGATGAAAGGTGACGCCCAAAGGATGCTAAATGTGCTCACAACCTCAGAGGCACGGAAGACGGAGTTTGTCAAGAAGCATTTCTTCCAGATAAACACACCCGCTCATCCTTGACTGCAAAGGCTTCTCTTCCTGGTGGACCCCACAGCCATCAGGAGCTCTGGGGGTGCTGGAGCGCCCTCCCCGCATGGGCCTTTCCCTCTCAGCCCAGTTCACTGGCTCCAGGACAGAGAGGAAGACAGCAAAGCCAACGTGCCCTGAGCAGCAAGGGTGTCAGCACCCCTGGGGCTGATGCCAATTAACTCCGCGTTGGCAGTCACATCACAACCACCCACCACCTCCCTTCTTAACCTGTAAAAATCCCCACACCTGGTCCTCGCCTGGGAGAAGTGATTGAGCTAAATTAGAAAACTTGGCTGGCACAGGCTGCAGCATGGGAAATCCTGGCCCGGGAGCCAGCACTGTCAGCAGGCAGCCTGGCCTCAGGGACCCTCCTGCCCCTACCCCAAAACCCAGCTGGAGGGGACCTGGCCCCGGTCACGAGTGTCCCCCAGCACTGCAGAGCTAGTCCAACAGGGGGTGGGCTACTGGTGCCTGCAGTCTTCATCCCTCCCCAGTGCCTGCTTCCAGCTTGCCCTGGTTTCCCAGACCGACCACGACCATGACCCGCAAAAGAGACGGCCACGCTCAGGCCCGAGCTGGGAAGGGGGGTGGCAGGGTGCGTGTGGCCAGTTCCCACTCTTTCCGAGCACTGAGGACAGGACTTCAGGGTTTTACAAGCTCACCCCCTGCTGATACCCTCATTATATTATACAGATACTTCCCGCCCTGTTTCATAACGTCTCTGCTCTGAAACGTTCTAAACCTTAAACTTGAGCTCACTTATTTGACACATGTAACGAGAAGGAAAGCGGTCTGGCCAATCCGCTCCTGCTCCTGGTGGCAGAGCAGTAAACGGCAGTAATGGACAGAAGAGTCCGTTGCTCTAGGATTCTCAAGCCTCTACTTTAAAGACAAACCCACATGTGAGTTCCTGAAACTGCATAGCAGGACGCCCGCCCTGCACCTGGTGTGTGTGAGGTGCACACGAGGAGCGTCAGGCACGCCCTCGACCCGGTCCGGCGACGTGCGGGGCTGGCTCCAGTTCCGAGCAGGTGGTGAGTGCCAGGCAGCGGTGGGCAAACTCAGCCACAGCGCCACCTCCGCCCGAGGGGGCCCCACTCTAGGGACGATGGGAGGTTCTGGATCTGAGCATGGTGTGCGGCAAAGCCCTACCCAGCTCTCAACAGAGTCTTGTCCTAGAGACGTGCCCACTGGAGATACCTCCACGTGACACTCAGGCGCTGATGCATTCATGCTCAGCTTCAGTTCATTGTGGGCAAAGACCTCCAGGGTCTGACCTGGTCACTCCCCTGACCTTGCTGGTCAACTCGGTATTAGCTCAGCTTGCCTGAGCTTCTCTACCTGCTGTCCCTGAAAGCTCTGCTCCATCTTCAGCTGTGCTGCTATGGCAGCAGTTAGAATACCACTAAACTTACTTAGCAAATTCCACTTTGAAATTCAAGACTGCTTTAAATTCTCATCTAAAATCTCATGGTAACTTTTTTTCTTAAGTGTACAGGTATGCATACATCCATACACATGTATCTCTACGTAACTGTTGCTGTTGTTCAGGCGCTCAGTCATGTCTAACTCTGCGACCCCGTGGACTGTAGCCAGGCTCCTCTGCCTCCACCATCTCCTGGAGCTTGCTCAAATTCTTTTCACTTGAGTTGCTGATATAGATTCACTTATATTAAAATGACTGTGGAAAAAATCACTATGTAAAATAAGCCTCCGCTATGTGTATAGAATGATATTAGTTGTCATAATTAAGCTCCAAACAAAAGCTGGAGGAGAGCTTGTCTGGGGAAGTGTTTTTACGTTATCAGAGACTTCATGTGCCACCATCACGCCATACCAGACAGTACGCTCTTGACTCATCCCTCAAGAATACGACAGTTAACTGTGCTGAGTTTGAGATGTGAGCCTGAAAACTTTTTCATGAGGACACACTGCCACCGCCCAGTCCAGGGTGTCAGCAGCCGAGCGTGTGGGGAGGCCGGTTGTCCACACGTGGGTCTTGGCACTGCTGGCAAGCAGACAGTGTACGTTACCAGTAAGCTTACTAAAAAATTCACTGCCATTCAGACGTGTTCCTATTTAAAACTCTCCGCCAGTGAGAGTCCGGAGTCGATCTGCATGGATCATTTTTATTGCCTTTGCCAAGAATTATGTGACCAAGCGCCAAAATGAACACGAGCACTTGGAGCTGGTGGAGAGTGGGCGCTGCCGCCGTGCTGTGTGGCCCCCTCTGTTCATTTGGGGGAAACACGCGGCAGGCGTGGTCAGCAGCCCGAGCCAGGAGGGGCTGACAGTGCTCAGGTTGGGGTCCCTGAGCCAGAGGCCGCCTGGAGCCGTGGTACCGACCTTTCTGGAAGATGGGATGGTGCAGCGTGGGCACGGGGAGCCCCTCGAGGACCGCGGGCTCACGGAAATAGGCGTCCAGCCAGGCCGCACACTGCAGCAGGGGCTCCGGCACTGCCCCGGGACCTCCAAGCTGCTCAGCAGGAGTGGCGGCCTCCGCGGGCCTGCAAGAGAGAGAACAGGAGAGACTCAACCTCCAGGCCCTGCCTCCACCTGCTGCCCCTAAATGGGTAGAGAGGAGACTGTGGAAGGAGGAGAGCAGGGTCACTGCGCCCAGGCCTCCACCTCCGCTTGGAGGGACAGTTTCTGGAAGGGCGTCCTGGGACCACTGCTCGTCTGCGGGGCTCTGAGTGTCGGCAGTCCTGCCGCAGGGCGGGGGTGTGAGAACAAGGGTGACGAGCTCAGACACAGCTCCGGTGGGCATGAGCCAGCCCCTTCTGAGACCACCACCCGCACCACCCCCGCCCCTACTTCCTCTGCAGTCACTGAGCATTTGCCATAAGAAAAATGTTCTCCAGAAATACAGTCAGAGTAGTTAAACCCACCTCCTCGTCCCTCCCACCGCATTTCCACCGCACACCCCACGGCTCCACGTGCTCTACTGCTCTCAGGGGGCTCCGGGGGGACCCCATTCTGAGTCTGTGCTGCGCCTCATGCTCCAGGGCGTCTGTTTGGTGTGCCGGCCATTCTGTGAGGCTGGTTTAGTTACAGGGCTATGATTTTCCTGCCTGAGACTCCTCTTTCTTTTCCAGCCCTTCTTGTTCATTCCCTGTGGTCACTGCCCTTCCTCCCTCACACATCTGTAAGTTTAAGCCCACACACCTCAGACTCGCTTCAGATGGTCTGTCTGTCTCTTCTCCTCATGGGCTCACCCTTCTGTCTGGGGGATCCCATGGCTCCCCTCATGGAGCTGACTTCTCCTCTTCAGCAGAGGCTGACTTTTAAGGGACATGCTCTGCTGGGCTGAGAAAATGTCCGTCTGCAGAGGGTCACTTCTGCTGCTTCCAAGCCCAGATTTTTATGAGGGATCTGGCTTTTCTGAACTTCTGAGGATGGCACACCCACAGAAGCACCAGCACCCAGCTGATCTCAGATGTTGTTCCTTCCTGAACCCCGCAGGCCTCTTGTCCCCGACCCAGGGGCAGGCATGTGCGCCTCAATCTCCAGGTGTCTTCCTTCAAGGCACACCCGCCCCCTGGCAAGGGTGTGACTGAAGTGGAGAGGCCTCACCTCCTCGGTAGTGCAGCCCAGCGCGGGTGGGAGATGGGAGGCTGAGGCGCTGAAGTGCCCGGAGCACGGGCCTGACCTCGTTGGTGAGGGGACGTGACGGTGTGTGTGGGCCCGGCCCTCCACTTGGGCCGTGGGGAGCAGCTGAAGATCTTTACGCTGGCTCTTGTGAGCTACCCTGGCTGGAGCCTGAGTCTCCGAGGCAGGGTGGATGGTGGGTCTGAGAGTCCTGGCGGGATGCACAGGGGAATGAGAGGCAGGTCAGGAAAGGCGTTCTGAGTGCATGAGAGTGAAGAGCATTAAGGAAGGAGCCAGTGAATGAATGGAGACAAGCCTTTCAAGGTGAGCAGGGGACGGACCCCTGAGACCCTGGCCCGCAGAGCCAGTCTGTCAGGCGGCCCTGTGGCCACACGGCTGGGCCCAGCCTTCTCCAGGATGCCTGCCCCCAGGATCGCCGGGAAAGGAAGCCCCAGAGCGCGCCAGCGGCTGGCCCTGGGCTGACAGGGACCTCCCTGCGGGACGGGGCTCACTCCACAGGCAGAAAGTGGCAAGAGGGCGTCTGGGGGAGGTCTCCTGTGGACGGAGAGTCTAGCTTCTCTGCCCCCATGCCTCTCCCCACCAGGACGTCTGCCCACGGAGAGGCGGAAACTTCTGCCCCCTGCTTGGCATAAACATTCCTCCACAGAACTGAGAAATTCCCAGTGACCCTCCTGCTGTGCAGGAAGCTAACTCTAGGGAAGAAGTGGAGAAAGGCCACGGGTACTGCAACCCTGCTCATGGGGCCAGCGGGGAGGAGACGGGGTGCCTGAGCTCGCTCAGACAAGGCACAGCACACACAACCTGGTAAGCATGCACGCGGGCAGCGGCACACACAAGGGGGCACTGCCCACGCGTGCCCCTGCTCTCTCCCCCGCCTCGACCACACGGGAAGCAGGAGAAGGCCCCCGACAGCCCTGGCCCACTCCTCCTGCAGCAGCAGGCGGGGTGAGGTGCTGGTGGGGGAGGGTAGCAAACATGGGTGCCTGGGTGGTCTCCGGGGCTTGAGGGGTCTTCCTGACCATCACACCCTGCAAACGGGGCTCCCTAAGGGAGGGCACGCCGTCCAGGAGACAGGTAGCTTAAGTTGAGAGTCAGAGGCTCTGCACCCACCTTAGGGAGTCACAACTCTTATCAGATGCCCTGGTTCGCTGGGGGGCATCTGACAAAGGCTATGGAGCTGTGGGCATCCCGGGGCACTGCCCAGCTTGGGGGCCACTTCCCCTGCGTTGCTAAGGGAACTGAAATGTGAGCTGAGTTTCCTAGCATTTCCCACTCTTAAAAGGATATTTGAAGAATTTTTATAGTAGTAAAATTCATCTTAAATTGATTTTTTATGCTTGTGCTAAAGATCTCAACCTCTGATTTACTCTGTAGTTCTCCTTTTTAACTCTTTCTCTATTGGCATTAGATAACTATTCATGGGTGAAATGTAATTAAACAGCTTTGATTCTGAGGCAAGGATTTATGATACTACATTTAAAATGAATGGCATTAAACACACACATAAAATCAGACTTTTAAAGCCATGACAGAAATTTCCATTTCTACAATAAAATGAAATTTACTCTCTGCCCTGCCCTCTCCTCCAGCCTCGCTCCGCTCGTCCCCAAAAGAGCTTTGGTGTGACAGGATCACAGCATCTCTAACGGCTGCTCTTATCATGGAGGAGTTTCTCCAGGCTTCCTACCGACGAACCTGAAACCCCAGTCATTATGGGCTCCATGGCCCACGCTCATTTAAATCTCACATCCACATCTCCCTGGGAGCCTAGCAGCTCGCCTACCACTAGCGCACAGACCTGCGGCCAGCGCCTCTGGGAAGCACCACTGCGAGGGAGCCCAGACCCCAGGAGGGCCGCTGCCAAGGCCAGCGCTGAGGATGGGAGTGAGACAAGGCTGCCCCGCCGCGCGGGGGCCAGCCAGAGGCTGACCTCAGAGCCGGTCTGCCCAAAGCCGCCCAGGACGCCATCAGTAAGAGTGACCCTGAGGCCAGTGTCAGGACACTGAGGCCCTTATACTTGTTTTCACTTGGCACAAGAGGGCTGGTAGTGGCTGGAAAATGAATTTGGCTTTGTTGAGCTTTTTAACATAATAATAGAGAGCATAGGTACCTTCATACAGCAAACATAAAGTCAAATATGTTTTGGTGTAAGGGTTTCTTCAAGAAATATGCAATGCGGGCAACCCCAGGGACCCTGTAAGAAAATAAAAAGGACAACGGAGTGCCACCTTGAGGGGAGCTGCTGGGACCTGGGTGTGCTGGAGAGCCTATGGGAAGCTCTCCTGGAGCCATGACCCCAGAGAAGCAGCCTGACCGATTCCCATGGGCCTGGATAAAGAACGTTCTGGTGTTGAATTGCATTTCAGGTTTGTTTGGACATGAACCTGTCCATCATTCCAAATCAGACACAGCAGAGCAAGTGACATGCTCCAGAACAAATGTCTGAAGTGTTTTCAATAAAGCAGGCAGGGACTCTCCCCAAGACTTATCCAGGGAACCCACGAGTTCACAGCACTGATTCGGGAGCACGGGAGGCACCGGGAAGGCTGTTGGTCCCCCCTGCGTGAGGCCTCCAGGCCCCGGCTCTGGGAGGACAGGAGAAGAGTGGCAGCCTGGCCCCAGGACACAGGCCCCACAGGGGCGGCCCTGCCTGGCTCCAGGAGCCCTCCGGGGGCAGGTGGGGTGCTGTGCGCCAGGCTGGCTGAAGCTACCAGGAAGTGCTGCTCGAGGTCTCACCCCCACATGGGGATGACTGCATGCGGCAGGTCGCCCAGCAAACCAGAGGGACGCCCCCAGCCCTGCCTTCTCCCTCTGTCCCACAGAACAGCTGGGCTCGACACACCCATCCAGTGGGCAGGAGCTTTGAGTATGTGGATTTTGGGGTGCCTCAAGGCTTCACTTTCAAGGAAAAGAAGGGGGTGGCAGAAGATGAGATGTTTAGATGGCATTGCTGACTCAGTGGACATGAATTTGAGCAAACTCTGGGAGACAGTGAAGGACAGAGGAACCCGGTGGGCTATACAGTCCATGGGGTTGCAGAGTTGGACACAAATTAATCACTGACTTCAAGTCAACAGCAAGGCTTCAACGACTGGCAGCAGAGAATCACTAAATCCTCCCGTCTGAATGATTTCTACCCCCATAGACATTTCCACGTCACGTACTTGGGCTTGCACCCCTTCTGACATGAGCAAGCAGGCTGCAAGTCCTGCGTGCCCTCTCTGGTCGGCCCTGTGCATCCTGCCCGTGGGTGACCGTGCCCCCGTCATGCCCCCGGCCTCCCTGGGACCTGGTGCCTCTTCCCCATCTCTTGCTTCATAGGGTGAAACTGAGCCTTATGCTTTTGGGAACGTTAACTGGTCATGGCAGAGGATCACCTAAGAGAAGAACTCCAAAGACTCGTGTTCCTGAGTCCACCTGGAGTCTGGAGCAGTGACGGGGAGGTGTCCTTCAGTGAGGCTGGGCGATTAGCCTGCAAGGACACACATGGACACAAGTCAGATCTGACGTGAAGACACGCCCAGAGCCCTGACCGCACACAGCGGCTCAGTGCCCTTCAGGATGAGGAGCCTCTTTGGCCCCCAGGACTCCAGGGGAGCGTGCCAGACCCCCCAGGCTCAGGTAGGGACACACGCACAACAAACCCTTAAAGCTGCCATCGAAGTGACTTCAGAAACATCATGTGGAGATGGGAAACTCACAGTTAGCAGGTTAGCAAGTCTCTGGCAGAGTCGCTTGTGCTTATGTCTGAAGGGTAAGTCCTGCATTTAATTATACCTTCTTGTGAAGCTCAGATGCTTTTCTTCTAGTGGTAGCACTGAAGACAGATAAACATGCTACCTGCTTTCAATAAAGATCTTTTCAATTTTTCTAAATAAGAAGCTGAATGAAGCCTTTGAACTCTTTATTCCAACCAAATTTAGTGGTCTGATTCCATTGAAGCATTTACTGAGGACCCGCTAAATACAGGGCTTATTGGCAAGAGTATCGACTTGGGGACTGCCATCCACCTGGGCAGGCAGGGAAGCTGAAGGTCCAACACAGAGGTATTCACACCCTCCCTGATGGCTGTGCTGGAGGAACCCATCCTGCCCCAATTGGGACTTCCCTGTGTTACCCAATGAACAAACCAGGGAAGTGATGGCTCCGTGACACTGCCTGGCGGCCATCAGCTGTTTGGGCAAGAACCCCACATGGGTGTGACGGGATCTGCGCAATTATCTGAACATTCCAGCGTTGTATTAGGACACAGAGTAGAAAAAGGAAACTGTAGCTACAGTGGTAAGCAACACAGGTCTCAAACAATGCAAATGAGTCAGCGGAGGCAAACAGAAGGTGCGCCGGGTGGGGCAGGGGGAGTCCCCCTAATGGACACAACCAGAGCCTCCCTGCTGCTTATCAGGTGACGTTCTAGATGATTCATGTGTCATCTTGCCTCTTTCTCACGTGATCCTAAAAGCAACATGTGCTCAACTATGAAACACAGGGAAAAGATTGACAAACACGCATGAAACATTGGCAACAGGCCCAAGTTTATATTTACAAACATGGTGTGTATAACACGCAGACTTTAATTCTATGAGACCAAAGCGCCCACTGCTTCTAACACAACTTTATGGACCGACTTTCACATGTCGGGTTGTAGTACCTATTTCAATGATGCTTACATGCAGAAGGAAGAGACTATGTATCAGACAAGTCAGAGTTAGCACTGAAGGCGGCCCAGGCCTAGTTTCTAGGGATGGCAGCAGGAGGGTGAGCCCGAGTTCTGACCATCAGCTCAGTGAGCCTGAGCTGAAGTTTACTGTGTGGTTCATGAAGAGAGGGAAGAATTTCTGCTTCTCACCTTCATGCTTCTGCCCCACAGTCACAGCCCCTGAAACGAACTCTACATTCATGATCCCATCACAGGCCACCGATGGCTCATGGTCAAGCCAACAAGAGGAGGAGGAAGAGGCTGTCTCAAGGTTAACTGGGCCCCCTTTTACTCGCTTTCTGGGTGGTCACAGGTATGTTTTTAACAGGCATCCTAAGCCCCAAAAATCTGGGGCTCAAATTAATGTCAGAACCTAAGCAAGCATTCCTCTATAGCAATTTGCTGTGGTATTTTAAAACACTGACCAACAACACAGAGAAAATTTTATGTAAATTTTCAATCCCCTCCATATAATGTACATAAGGACTGTATTTTTAAAAATAAATAATTGCTTCCTTAAAATATATCAACAGTAATACATATTTTAAGAGACAATTTAAACAGTATACTCAGCAGATAAGAATGCCTTAAAAAGTCTATCTACTTTCTCTCCTAAATGTTCAAGTTGTTAAAAGGAAAATTGTATTTTATCAACACTTTAACATATCATTAAAAATCTCTACTATTTGACAGATGAAGATAAAAACACCCCAAAACTATAGATGAATTATCAGGTCCCTAATGATTCCAAACAATTACAGGATGCGGAGCAATCTGGTTAAATTTTATTCAAAAGCTTACGACACTTGTGTTTTCTTTTATTTTTCTATCAAGAAGCCCATGAGGTTTAAGCGCAATTCATTATGTATGAGACCCCACTTGCGGTGCTTGACTGTTGATTAATAGCAAAGTTTGCTGTATGTACATTTGCAACATTAGATGCATACAATATGCTAACTTATTCTTTCACTGAAACTAATTATTTACAAAAATGACTACTTGAGACTACAATTTATTAAATGCATGCATCCAGTCTCGATTTGGCCCCCAAAGACAGCCTGGAATGAAGATCTTTTACTTGATGTGACAACTTCTAGAAACACTATTATTAATATTGTAAATGTGGCAAATAAAGAGTTCAAATAGCCTTATGTCTATGTTGTATTTGCTTTCACCACTGAGCAGTGAACAAAGAAGCTTTCTAAGGTTTCACACACACAGGAGAGGTATATTCCTTTTTCCCTGCTTAATTTAGTTTCTTACAAGTAAGATGCATATATGCTAGCAATGAAAGAGTTTTAAAAACAAATAAATAGCTAACATAAAAAATACTATAAAAATCCTAATCAAATTGCTGCTTAAGTATATTTATTACAATTCTATCAAGAATTTAGTTCATTTGTTGAAAAATATCTGTAAAAACATAAAGTTTTTAAAGTCATTCCATCAGTCTCATCAAATTCTTGGTACTCCCTCCAGAGTACTTTTTTCCAAAGGATCTTTGGGGTTAGGTAACTTCGCATTATTCAGCAATTCTGCTCCCTCCTCCCAGAAAAGAGCACAGGAGAAAGCAGCCCATTAACAAGAACCACAAACATCTCATCTTGGAGACACATGTCAAGTGGGACACCTGGTCAACAGAGCATCCTTCAGGCTAACTCTACAAGGCATGGGGCCACCTGCCCGAGTGGCCGACAGTCTGGTCTCTCTGCTGGGCCAACCCGAATACCCTCCACAGCTGCTCCTCTGATGCTCTCGAAGGCCTTGCTCTGCTGTGCTGAGGGTGTATGACACCGTGGGCCTAGAGGAGATGGATGGGCGCACTCTTTCCTCCACTCGCCAAGACAAGGATATCAGTGCCTGTGCCCCAAAGACAAGATGACAGGGCAGGAGAGTGTCACACGCGGCCAACTGCTCCCTGACATTCAAGTTCTGCATGGACACTCGAGGAGAAAGAACACACGTACTTCTGGTCTGGACACAGGATTCAAGGGACAGAGACAAATGGAAATGTCAGGCAGAGGGCCTCTATGGCAAACAAGCGTCACGATGAAAGGTAAGCAGCATGAGAATGGAAACTCAGGGCATGCAGTCAAGAGGGGCAGGTGAGGACTGCTTTTCTACCATGCAGTTCTGTGTCCTGACTCTCAGTAACACAGCCAAGGTCAGACACAGTTAAGGCAACTGACTGCAAGTCTCAGGGAGAGACGCTCTCAACGTCACACCTTCATCAAACACCATGGCACTGTGGACAGGATGGCTCCACCAAGGCAGGACCAGCTATATGGAAACCACCCAAGGGAAGCCCTGTGTACAGCTTCATAGCCGCTAGTTACTGAGCACCTGACACATGCCACGCACTGAATCAGGAGCAGCCTTGTGGTTCACTCTTCCCAGCAATCCCCGAGGAGGCATCTGTCTGCTCTGAAAGAGGAAACTGAGGCCCAGAGGTGATGTGGTAACACCGACCAGTGCATCAGGGATGAAACCAGAATGTGAGTTAAAGTCTGTTCGATTCCAGAGACCTTAATCTGGACCATCACCATGAAGCTCAAGTACTCTTGTCCATCTCTTTGGAATGCAAGCAAACAGCCCCTCTGGGCCGCCGAGCCCCATGAGCACCAGCTCTCTTCTGGAGAGCATGCGCACTGGGCAGCGTTCAGATTTTTTCCTACTTTTAGGAACTTCTGTCACTTTCTCCCTGCTCCACGGGATTATAACCCTAGGCCCACTGCCCTACCATTCAAAGATCATGGGGCTGTGAGTGTTCACTCTAGTTCTGTTATATTCTAGAAGCTTCTGAGGAGAGACACTAGGCGCCCACACTTCAGGGCCTTAGGCTCATACACAGCGGCCACTGGCATCACTGCTCCTCGGCCTCATGGGAAGGCCATGCTCCTATCTGAAGGCCTCAGTGACCAGTTCACTCTGCAGTGTTCCTCCACACAGGCAGGAGGCCCAAGTCTTAGAATTCTCCCAGTCCATCACCCCCATCCTCATCCCCCAGAAGCAAAACCCAGAGTGCTCAAGGCACTGTCCTAGGCGGCCCGGGCCTAGGAGGACAGGCTCCCTGCCACGGCAGCTCGGGCATCTGGCGGAAGCCTCACCTCCACAGACCTCCCCCAGTGCCGCCGCCCAGCCTGGGGGCCCTCGCTCGGGCCTTGTCGGAGCTTTGCGTGCCTGCTGAACGGATGCGTGAACAAGACGCACTGGGGCCAGCACGGCCCTGCAGCACATGTGCTGAGAAACGCCTGCATTTCAGCTTCCATTTTTCCAATGAATAACTTGCTGAAAACCATTCACCTGGCGGGGGGAGTGGGGAACCCATAAAGATTTTCTAAACAGGGAAAGCCACATTTCTTATCTTTTCAGATTGTGCAGCAGACTGTAGATAACAGAGTTTGTTAAAGCCCAGGGAGTGGGCCTCATACCCGATTGTGCTCAGTTTGACAGGACTCTGGTCAAACCTAGAAGTGTTTCAGGTTTGAAGACACAAAACGAAACGGCCTTTCCTCCGTGGGTCTTCATTCCCGCTCGAGAGAAAGCTATCAATTGAATATTGAGATGAAGCAGAAGGACGGTGAAGTTAAGGGGCAAACACTTGACCATGCCTGCACGTGACCACGCACACGCAGACACAGGCCCGCCCGTGCTGAGGCTGATCACGCTGCACCTTCGTCTCTCCTTTCAAGCTCCTAGCCTCCCAGGAGGAGGAGGGGGTCCCGGGGGGAAGAAACCCCTCGACTACCCCCATGACACACAGAGGGCCCAGCAGGGCCTCCTGCAGAGAAAACCAGCCGACCAGGAGCAGGAGCCAGGAGCGCCACACCCCCGGCTCGGGCTGTGTGCTGGCCCAGGAGCGTCCCAGAGGCAGAGCTACGACAGGGAAGCGGCGAGCCTGGGCAGCTGCGGCTCCTCGCTCTGAGCCTCACCCTGACACGCGGGCTCCCATCGCGAGCAGTTTCCAATGTGTCCACCTTCGTGAGGGGACGGCTCCCCTCCTCCCGTGATCCGTGAAGGAGCATGACACTGCCGGGACTACGGGGCCGAAACACACTGCCTGCCCCAGTGCAGTTTCCAAAACCAGTCTCTCTTCACAGCTGCAGGTCGACTCTGTCGTGAGGCAGTTCAGCTTTTTTCCATCTTAGCAAGGGAGCATGTCTTAATTTAAATGCTAAAATAATAACTGAATGTTCTGAAGACACTACTCTTTTCTTTCCAAAAGCCATGTATTACACAAGGACTGCCTCCATGGGGTTAAGTCCCATTAACTCGGGTACTGGGCTTATTAATAAATAATCCCGTCACTAAATTACCTGTCTTGTACATTGGTCTGTACAGTACTAAATAAATAATAAATAGTTCCCTATAATCAAACACACTGAAGTTTTTAAAGAAAAGTGTAGCTTCTGTTATAAGATAATAAAGCAGTTTCATCTGGGAACAACTTTCTGCAGCTCCCTTCTCAGAAGGCCGTCCTTTGCTGGCTTATTGTTGCAGCTGGAGCAAGTTAGCTGGTGAGCATAGCTGGAAACACTGTATTTAATATCAGACAAGTATATTGACTATACGTTAGTGGCCAAAAAAATCTTAGGCAAGTATTAAATGGACAGTTAATGTAATTGTATTTTAAAACACTGAGGTCATATTTAATTTTGAATTGAAACTCTTAAAATGAGCTTCCTGGCAAGGACACAGAGTAATAAACCAATGTTAACTACAGAAAGAAAAAAAAACACTAAAACTCACATTATTAAAATAAATCCTTCTTCCAGAATACTTATATTTGCAAGACAGATTACAAGCAGCAGGAAACATTTGTACTTCTTCAGCAAGTACCATCCCTGGCACTGGAGATGGGGCTGTCAGCTCAAAGGGAAAATAGCATTCTGGACCGGGGGGCTCACATGCCATTCCCCCTGCCCTTCTTCTGCGAGCTGGCGCCTTTCCCAGCATCTTGTCTTTCTTCCAGGGTGCTCAGACTGAGTTCAGCAACACCCCGGGGTCTTCCAGTCACAGGTCTACCAGCAAAGGACCTGATTATGTTCAAGAGCGGGAAGCCCAGGAAGTGAGGCTGGGCAAGGTTTGAGAAGAATGAGCAGAGGCAGGGCAGAGTGTGAGGAGGAAGAACAGGGTAAAAAACATTTTAGCTGCAAAGCCAGCCAATTAAAATTCCCTTTAGGAAGCACCAGTTTCTACCCAAAGCAGGCTGGAGAGTCCAACTTTACATGCCTTTTTCCTCCTCTTAAAAATCAACACAGCTCTGGGGCTGTCACATTTGCAGGCAGGTGGGTCCGTAGACCGTGCTCTGCGCCTGGACCCCAGGGAGGAGTGAGGGGCATCACAGGGCTTCCAGCAGAGCCTGCAGCAGTTATTCACAGGAGCTTGTCCTGGCTAGGACAAGGGGAGAAGCCCCACAGGCCAGAGCCCACTCCCTGCAGCCAGCCGGTCCCAGGCTTCTCTTTGCTGAAAGATTATTGAGTACTGTTTCACTCTCCCACTAGTTATAGGTCTGTTCAGATTTTGTAATTCTTTATGATTCTTGTTGGTAGGTTGTATGTTTCTGGGAATTTATCTGTTTCTTTTATATTATATGATTTGTTCACCTCCACCTCTGAGAGCGCTGAGCCTTGATCTGACTCCTGAACCTTCCCCTCCAAGCTGGAGAAGCACAGAGGGGAGCCTGCAGGTCCTGGGCAGCGTGTCCTTTCTCTGCTGCCCTGCTTGGGACCACCCCGTCCCCGAGGCCAGGCTGGGGCCTGGGCCACGTCACTCTGCCCACAGGAGCCCTCACTATTCCAGAGTCGCCTCTCTTCTCTGGTCCAAGTCTTCGGCCCTCGTGGCACATCCCTCTCTCACGGCTCACCACTCTCCCGACAATGCTGCCCCCAGAGGTCCAAAGGCCATCCCAGTGCCCCAGCCTGACTGTAATTCTCTTTAGCTTCTATCTAATTCAGTCACTCAGTACTGTCTGACTTCGTGACCCCATGGACTGCAGTACGCCAGCCTTGCCTGTCCATCACCAACTCCTGGAGCTTGCTCAAATTCATGTCCATTGAGTTGGTGATGCCATCCAACCATTTCATCCTCTGTCATCCCCTTCTCCTTCTGCCTTCAATCTTTCCCAGCATTTCCAATGAGTCAGTTCTTCGCCTCAAGTGTCCAAAGTATTGGAGCTTCAGCATCAGCCCTTCCAATGAATATTCAGGACTGATTTCTTTCAGGATTGACTGGTTTGATCTCCTTGCTGTCCAAGGGACTCTCAGAGTCTTCTCCAACACCACAGTTCTAAGCATCAATTCTTCCATGCTTAGCTTTCTTTATGGTCCAGCTCTCACATCATTCTGTGACTAGTGGAAAAATCATAGCTTTGACGAGATGGACCTTTGTTGGCAAAGTAATGTCTCTGCTTTTAAATATGCTGTCTAGGTTGGTCATGGGCTTTCTTCCAAGGAGCAAGTGTCTTTTTTAAATTCATGGCTGCAGTCATCATCTGCAGAGATTTTGGAGCCCAAGAAAATAAAGTCTGTCACTGTTTCCATTGTTTTCCCATCTATCTGCCATGCAGTGATGGGACTGGATGCCACAATCATCATTTTTTGAATGCTGAGTTTTAAGCCAGCTTTTTCACTCTCCCCTTTCACCATCATCAAGAGGCTTTTTAGTTCCTCTTTGTTTTCTGGCATAAGGGTGGTGTCATGTACCTATCTGAGATTATTGATATTTCTCCCTGCAATCTTAATGCCAGCTTGTGCTTCATTCAGCCAAGCATTTCACATGATGTACTCCGCATAGAAGTTAAATAAGCAGGGTGACAATATACAGCCTTGATGTACTCTTTCCCCAATCTGGAATCAGTCCCATTGTTCCATGTCTGGTTCTAACTGTTGCTTCTTGACCTGCACGTAGCTTTCTCAGGAGGCAGGTCAGGTGGTCTGGTATCCCCATCTCTTGAAGAATTTTCCAGTTTGTCGTGACCCACACAGTCAAAGGCTTTGGCATAGTCAATGAAGCAGATGTAGATGTTTTTCTGGAACTCTCTTGCTTTTTCTGTGATCCAATGGATGTTGGCTATTTGATCTCTGGTTCCTCTGGCTTTTTCAAATCCACCTTGAACAGCTGGAAATTCTTGGTTCAAATATTGCTGAAGCCTGGCTTGGAGAACTTTGAGCATTACTTTGCTAGCGTGTGACATGAGTGCCATTGTGTGCTAGTTCTTTGGCATTGCCTTTCTTTTGGGTTAGAATGAAAACTGACCTTTTCCAGCTCTGCAGTCACTGCTGAGTTTTCCCAGTTTGCTGGCATATTGAGGCAGCACTTTCACAACATCATCTTTTAGGATTTGAAATAGCTGAGCTGGAATTTCATCACCTCCACTAGCTTTGCTTGTAGTTATGCTTCCTAAGGCCCCCTTGACTTCGCATTCCAGGATGTCTGGCTCTAGGTGAATGATCACACACCATCGTGGTTATCTGGGTCATTAAGATCTTTTTTGTAGTTTGTATTGATCTGTCTAAGGCTAGAGTAATTTTGGGATCCTTTGAAAAGGATTCAGAGATGCTCAAGGAAACTATAGACAAAGAAATGGTAACTTAAAAAAGGGAAGTCTTATTATGTGAAAATAATCATTATCAGATACTACAGAAGAAGGATTTTACCTTTATAAATAATGAGCTGTTTGTTCTTAAGAGATTTTAATTGCAGTGAAAGCATAAATGTAAACATCTCACAGAACTCACAGATCCCTGGAAGTGGAGACTCCCTTTGAGCATCGAGGTCAAGACCAGCCCAGGCTGCTCTGTTTGCCTCCTTCCTCTCTTTCCTCCAAGTCTGCGAGGAGACCATCAGAGAAGGGCGGGTACAGAAATCCTCTAGCAGGAACGAGGATGCTACAAGGAACTTCAGTTGTCACAGGCCTGTGAATGCTGACTTGTGATTACCTATATTTATTTCTGTGTAGTGAAGAGTGGGTGAAACTTAGTCTTGCCCACTTTGCCAGAGCTGGTTCACTCCAGGAAACTAATTTTGGTATTTATCAGGGTGCAGCATCACTGCCACACTGGGAACCGTAGACCGGCAGCAACAAGAAGCCTGGGACCACCCGGCCCGCCCCAACTGTTGGCCGAGGCTCTAAGTGGACTCTCCCGGCCGCCCCGTCGCCAGGTGAGGGCCTGCAGATGACATCCAGCTGCCGCCTCCAGCTTCTGCTCGGGACGGCCACCGAGGAGCTGGCAGCCCCTCCACTCAACTTGCCACGTCACATGCCACCTTCCACCCGAGCCGGTAATGCCTTCTGATTTCCCTACTGTTGAGATGGTTGGATGGCATCATTGATCAGTGGACATGAGTTTGAGCAAACTCCGGCAGATGGTGAGGGACAGGGAAGCCTGCCGTGCTGCAGTCCATGAGGTTGCAAAGAGTTAGACACGACTTAGTGACTGAGCAACAGCAACAAGTGCTCTAACAGTGGCACAGAAGCGCCCGCACCCAGCAGGCTGGAGACCTCTGGACACGCGCGCTGGTCTCCTTTCCCCGCTGTCACCACCACTGAGTGCCCCCGTCTCCTGGATGCGGCCACGACCTACGAACTGGCTTCCCCCCTCGGCTCCCGTCCAGAGATCCCGCCAAAGCCAGACACGCTCCCCAAACCTTCCCCTGCCGAGCCCACACCACCATCCTGCTCACAGCGTCTCGCACCCCCTCTTCACAAACAGAATCAAGTCCGAACTCCACATGTGGGGCTAGTCAGAGACGTCACAGCCTGGCCGTGACTCAGGCCCTTCCCTGGGGGTGCTGAGCTCCAGCCAGCCCGGCTGCTGCCCTTGCTCATGCATTCTCTGTGCCTGGAGCTGACGCTGGTCTGGGAACAGGTCCTGCTGGCTGGGGCCACCCTGGTTCACTGGCATGCACGGGCTTCTCTCACACACCAGGAGCGGTCGGAGTGCTGGCCCTCCATCTCTGTGCACCTGGGGCCTCACTTCTCCAGCTCTCAGGCTACGTGGACTGGTCAGATGGGCTTCCACACACACACACACACCCACACATCCGGGCATCTCTGTGTCACTCACAGCAACAGATGCTTCAGTGCCTTTTGTGAAATGCCTGCAACACTGGGTGAAGTGCTGATGAGAAAGCCTCTGATAGTGTGGACCACAGCAAACTGGGGAAAGGTCTTCAAGAGAGGAATACCAGACCACCTCACCTGAGAAACCTGTATGCAGGTCTAGAATCAACAGTTAGAACCAGACACGGAACAACGGACTGGTTCAAAATTGGGAAAGGAGTACATCAAGGCTATATACTGTCACCTTGCTTATTTAACTTCTATGCAGAGTACATCACGTGAAATGCTTGGCGGATGAAGCACAAGCTGGAATCAAGACTGCAGGGAGAAATATCAACAACCTCAGATATGCAGATGATACCACTTTAATGGCATAAAGTGAAGAGGAGCTTCTTGATGAGGGTGAAAGAGCAGAGTGAAAAAGCTGGCTTAAAACTCAATATAAGAAAACGAAGATCATGGCATCCGATCCCATTACTTCATGGCAAATGGAGAAAAAGTGGAAACAGTGACAGATTTTATTTTCTTGGGCTCTAAAATCACGGCAGATGGAACTGCAGCTATGGAATTAAAAAATGCTTGCTCCCTGGAAGAAAACCTATGGTAAACCTAGACAGCTTATTAAAAAGCAGAGACATCACTCCACTGACAGAGGGTTTTTCCAGGAGTCATGTATGGATGTGAGAGCTGGACCATAAAGGAGGCTGAGCACCAAGGAAATCTTCTCAAACTGTGGTGCTGGAGAAGACTTCTGAAAGTCTCCTGGATAGCAAGGAGATCAAACCAGTCAATCATAAAGGAAATCAACCCTGACTATTCATTGGAAGGACTGATGCTGAAGCTCCAATACTTTGGCCATCTGATGCAAAGAAGTGACTCACTGGAAAAGACCCTGATACTGGGAAAGACTGAAGGCAGGAGGAGAAGGTTGGATGGCATCATCGACTCAAAGGACATGAATTTGAGCAAACTCAGGGAAATGGCGAAGGATAGGCAAAGCTGGAGTGCTGCAGTTAATGGGGTCCCAGAAGGTTAGCCATGGCTTAGTGACTGAACAATAACAAAAGGGAAAATTTCTAGAAGAGGGCAAATTGTGGCAAAGCGATTTCACTGAATGTCCTGAAAAATGATTTTAGAATTTACATTCAGAGTAACTATAACTACTTTTTTGATATACCCTATTGCCTTATTGTGGAGAAGGCAATGGCACCCCACTCCAGTACTCTTGCCTGGAAAATCCCATGGATGGAGGAGCCTGGTGGGCTGCAGTCCATGGGGTTGCTAAGAGTTGGACACGACTGAGAGACTTCACTTCATTTTTCACTGTCATGCATTGGAGAAGGAAATGGCAACCCACTCCAGTGTTCTTGCCTGGAGAATCCCAGGGACGGGAGAGCCTGGTGGGCTGTTGTTTACGGGGTCGCGCAGAGTCAGAGATGACTGAAGCGACTTAGCAGGATTGCCTTATTGAATTCCTGCTAAGATTTTTTTCGTGTTTTCCATCAACTTTATGAATTCTCAAGGCATGATAATTAAACTTAAGCTAAACTAGTTAGAACACATGCAAATATATAATATAAACCTGCAATATTTTAAAATCGTTCCACATCATATCTTTGTTTTGATCAAAACTTGAAACGTCTAAGAAATGGTTTTCTGAACCAGATCTAAGGCACACAAGGAGAAATGCATGTTTTTCAGCTTTTGATTCCACCCAGAGCCCAAGGTTCAACAGACTCCCATGGACTTAAGAGCCTTCTGGACGCATTCACTGGTGTCAGGGTTAGTGGTCCTACTTCTATACTCTGTACGAGCAACCAAGTGCTATGCCGACTCCTCTTTACCCTGGCTCCTCATCATCGCCCTCCTCCTGGGCACAGCTGGTCCAGCATGCGAGTCACCGGGAGCCTGGGGTGTGAAGTCATGCCTACAGGATGGGCACACTGAGCGCGCCCGTCAGCTCCTGCTGGGCCGAGCACAGCGCGGTGGTCAGGGCGCAGCCTGGAGTTTCCTCAGCTCTTCCCAGAGAACCGGCCCTCTGCCTCGGTACACACGGTCTTTAGCAGAGCTGGCATAACTACCCAGGAGAACAGACCAAGAGAGGACAGAAAAGGGAATGCATGCCTGTGGGAATCCACAGACCTGCTCCACCATGCTGCTTCCCTCTTAAAACACTGTAAAGACATAAACACGTCCGAATGGAAAGTGAACTCAGTTTTTCAGAAACTGTCCTCTTTTTGGTTCCCACGTCCCCGACAGTCAGTCTGCTCAGTGGCTCACTTGTGCCTCACTCTTTGTGACCTGTGTCCCCTCACTCTTATTAAGACCAAACATCTCCTGCCAATTAGTATACATGGAATCAAGAAAAGTACTTGAAGAAAATGTACTCTAATTTCCAAGCATCAAATCAGGAACTCCAGCACCAGTTGGGTCTGGAGCTGAACTCCTAGGCTTGCAAAAACTGCAAACTATCTGGCGTGCCACTTTCATTTAAGTATTTAAAGGGAAAAAAGTGAAATAAAATACATACACCAGAAACTTGTTACTCTGTTGAACATATTAAGAAACAAAGGATCAAAAAGAAACAGATGTTTTTTCTTAAACAAAACAACCCTGCCCCCAACAAAACTATGTAACACATATGGGTACATTCCCGGGCAGTAGGGAAGTGAGGGATGGGCTTAAGTTCTGATGTGTGAGAGCACTTCCCATCCAAGGCAATGGTTCTCTCCCTCACTGAGCTCAAGGGCAAGCGTCACCACCTTCAGCACATGAATACGTGGCAAGTACCCACTGTCTGAGGCTCACTATGCCAGGCAAAAAGGGGACATCAAGTACCTACTGTCTGCGGCTCACTGTGCCAGGTAAAAAGGGGGTGGCAAGATGAGTAAAACACAGCCCACGATGCAGTCTACCAGCCCAGCAGGGAGAGGAGGGAGCTGCCTGCCTCGCACAGGTCCACATTCAGTCACCTTTCCTTCTCAGGAGGCAGGTCCTCAGAGAATGCCCCTGGCTCCGCCCAGATCCGGGTATACAAGAGACCCCAACGTGCACCTGAAGCAGCTTCCTCACTTCTCCCTGCGTCTCAGGTCATCACACCCTTCAAACCCACTCTTGGGGTTTCCTGGAAGGTCATGGGCTCAGGGCGCCTCACCGGACCCAGCAGGGAGAACACGCCGCCTGGGATGAGGCCTGTCACCCTCCTTACCACCTGGAGTCCCCCTTCAGTCCCACCTCATGGCGCCCAAGTAGGCGATTTCCAGTTAAAGATTCTTGGGTTTGCTTCTCTCCTGACTCAATATACTAAGGCAGCATAAAACACTTCTGCGTTTCATGGAACACACTTGGCCCCCTTCCCAGCAGACAGCAGCGCCTCCCGACGCAGTTCTATTTCTATTGCCTCAGACATTAAGTCTGAAGAGCCACTGATCTCAGAGACTTAAATAAACTTCTGAAGCCAAAGGAGTCATTTTCTTTATAATTGACATTAAGAAGTGGCATGAGCTAGGATGACGGATGGCTGCTGGGCCCATCTGCCACTGTGCGTTGTGTGAAACTTAAGAATAATCAACAGTGAGGGGGAAGAAAAGGTTCACTGGCCAACTTGAAAAACTAGGGAATAATCCAACAGTGTATTTCGTAAATAAGCCTAGAATTAGAAACACTTCTTATTCAACAATTTAGAAACACAGATCTGCACAGGCAGACAGCTCGGCACAAAAGCGGGAGACATTTCACTTCCTGTGAGGCGCACCTGCTCATCCCAAAAGCGGACGAACAGTTGTTTCATTAGACTTAGTGTAATGAGTAGGCGCCATTTATGCGACTGTCTCAGAATGAGCTCGAAGCACAGTCAGGAATTCAAAGTTCAACAGCTCTGAAAACACCAAGCATGAGCCCATTCACTCCCCGTGCAAGCTGCTTTGAAACCCTATTTCTGAACCACCTGGTCACGGAAAGCACACCTAGCTGAATGTGGAAAAAGCCCAGGGAGAGGAGCCGGCCTAGGAAGACGGCTCGCGCTGCCAAGGCCCCGGTGGCCGTCAGCCAGGAGGTGAGAGGGAGAGTGGGGCCAGCAGGCCTTGGGGGACGAGCGTGGTGCTCACCCTAAGGGCACAGGAAGATGTCAAAAAGCGTTAGACAACGAGCGAGAGGGCAGGACAGGCCCTGCCAGCAGCTCTCCTGGGCTGCTGGGACCCGGTAAGGCTATCCACGACCTGTCAGGAAACTTCCAACAAGATTCTGTATTTGATCTTCAGGAGACTCAACAGTCTCCTGAAGCTATTATACACTCCTATTAAATATTCTTGTTAATCATTACAATAGATAAATTTGATACACATGGCACAGTTGAAAATCAGCAAAGTGAACCGTTTACCTGCTTTCAATCAATCAGCTGCATCCACTTTAGCTGCCCAATGACACTGGCAAAGTCTCACAGAACGATCAGGAACTCCTCATGCGACACCACTCTTTTAGATCTACCAGGACAGGCACACTAACGCTTTCCCGTAGATAACTTCATCAGTGACTCAGGCCTGCCACAGAACTCTAGTTTCAGAGCCACAATGCAAATCCCTCAGAAAGAGTCCAGTTACTTCGGCAACTTTTAGCAGCTCCACACTTGGATTTCCTGAATGACTCCTGCTGCGGATGGTAATTGCACTTTTTACAAATCCAAGCAAGAAATCTAAGGCTCCTAACACCTGTGCAGGATTCCCCACTTCCTCCTTGCTGGTGGGGCTGAACTGAGAAACGTTTCCTTGTGGAAGAGCCCTGTTGCTGACAAGGAGAGTAAGAAAGCAGAGCAAAACCAAGATCATGGGAATTCCTGTCCTTCCACAGAAGCCCTCAAGAGGTGGTGCTTTCAATTTCAAGGCTTTGTTCTGAGTTTTGGTATTTTCCTTTGCCTTTTGAATGTGGTCAGCAGGAACAGTTATCACAAACACAATCACCTGTTTGCATTAACAGATTTAATTAGATTTTTAAAAAGAAATTCGGAAATTTGAAAACACACAGATGTCCTTTGAGAGGTGCCCAAACTAGGTGAGGATTTAGATTTGTGGATAAAGAAAGTTGATCTTCTCACATACAGGCTCCAACAAATTTCCCTGCGGCCTGAGACCCCAATAAGTCTGGACAGCTCCCCTCCACCTCTATCTATCCCCAATACAAGTGGAGTCAATGAACATTCAAAACCCAGAGTCTTCAGCAGTTTAAGACTTTCTTGCAAATGGCTGATTTATGCACCAACCCCCCTCCAACCCGCAAAAACAACACTAAAAACAGAGGAGGGGCAGAAATTTGCAAGCTCGCTTTTCTTTTCCACACGAGGTGAGGTGGTTTAGATAGCTGTCACTAACACCAAGGGGTTTATTAATAGGCAAAAATTAATTGTATGTAGACTGAATTAATGAGATGGAAAAGCATGCATATTTCAGCTAATACAGAGGGGACGGCCTCTGCAGAGGCGTCTGTAATGAAGTGACTGGGTCAGGGGACAAGGCACAGAGCAGCTACCACAAGCAGGGTCCTATTGTGACCACGGGGGTGGAGGTACTGCTGAAAAAATACACTGCAGAATGTAAACACCGGGCAACTGTTTTGAGCACAAAGTTGACCCCCGATGCGTACTCTGCAGACTGCCATCTACAGATTTATAAATAAATGATTAGATGTAAAATCTCTGGAGGATTTTCCTTTTCCACAGCAATTACAGGAGCAGATTATTACCATTCGAGTGGGGTTCGGTGGAAGTTCCTTGACTGGCAGGAATCACTCACTGCGGTCCTGCGTCTAAGTCGCCATGACAAGAGATCCAGTGTCAGCATGAACCGTGGACACTTCCACAAGCCAAGTCCACGTGTGTAGAATGAACACGTTCCTGAGTTAAAACGTGTTACTATCAGTAACAGACTGAATTAAGAAAGTCTGAACTTTCAAATGTGATCCATGTCAGGAAGACGTCTTCCCTGTTTCATGTCTGCTCTTTGTTAAAAGCTATCATGTGTGCGCAAGCCCACTTGGACATCTTCTGACTGTTCTGGACTCATTTTTTAAGTCATTAAAACGCAAGGTAATGAGGCTAATCAGAAGAATCAAGTGAGCAGTATCAACTCCAGCATGTACTCTTCTCGCCTAAACGTTCCCTTTCTCCTCTAAATCGTCTTTTAGCTTTGGGACCTACTTTCATTCCAAGAATGGCTCTGCCCCACCCCCACATTTTACACTAGAAAACTCTCCTTCTGACATTCACCACCACAAGGCAGGCACCAATCCCAACCCTCCAGCCCATTTTCTTTTTTAAAAACTGGTAGGTATTAGGGATGCTGGGAGATTATCTTGAAATAATTTTAAAATTCGTAAGAAACAGCCAAGGTGGTGAAGAGTTCCCGAGGACCCCCCCCCCCCAGCTTTCCTGACACGGTGTGCTGGCACAACCAGGACGCTGACACTGGCTCAGCGCTGCTAACTGAACCACGTATCTTGTTCCGATGCCATTAGCTTTTTTTTTTTTTAATTTAAATTTTGTTTTAGGAAGTTTTAGGATTTTTTAAGCTTTTTCATGAAATTCTATGACGTTTGTACTTGCATACCCACAATCCCAAGGAAGACGCAGCTCTGTCCCGCCACCCACATCACTCCTTCCTGACCCAGGCACAGTCACCCTCTCCTCGCCCCCAGTCCAGGGCTCCCGGAACCCGTGCGCGCGACTCTGCAGCACCGAGCATGCTGCTTCCCAGGGGGGCTGCGGGTGTGCAGTGCTCTCTCACTCACGCTGCTCCTTTAAAGGGAGGATGAGAGAGAGTGTGTGTGTGTGCACATGCACACACTCCCTGCCTCTGAAGCCTCCCTCCCACTGAACCCCGTTCCACCGCTCTGAGCCACCGTGTGGTGCCAGGCTGGGCTCCCAGTCGCACAGCTGCTTGCACTAGCTGTCCCTGTTACCCGTGGTAGTACAGGTATGCTAATTCCCAGCTCCTTCCACCTTCTCCCTCCTCTCTGTGTTCACGAGCCTGTTCTCTACGCCTATGTCTCTATTCCTGCCCTGCAAATAGTTTCATCAGTACCATTTTTCTAGCTTCCATATATATATAACAATGCATATTTCTCTTTCTGACTTACTTCACTCTGTGTAACAGGCACTAAGTTCATTAACATCAGTCCTAGAGGTTCACACGCTCCTTTTCACGGTTGTGTAATATTCCTTTGTGTACACGTACAACCTCATCTCCCTGCCTACTGAGCCTCTCTTCACGTGCTTACTGGTGAACTCGAACAACGTCCACTTTGGTGAAGTCTTGCCCGTTGTATAACTGGAACGTTTGTTTTTTCTTTGCTGAGTTTGGAGAGCTCTTTACTGTACTGACTACGAGACTTCTGTCAGATATGGGTTTGCAAGTCCCTTCACCCTCTTTTTCAGGGTCTCCAGTAATGCAAATGTTTACGAACAAAATTTTAAAAAGGAACACAAATTTCTGATCTCTCTGGAAGTCCTATTCGGACCAGTTTCCAAGGTGAGTAGCGTCCCTGGGAGCTGAACATCTCTGTGCCGTCTGTGAGCACCCACTGCCTGAGACCCTGGGTGCCCCTCCCCACAGGAAGGTCCGTCTCTGGGGATGGGTGATGCAGCAGGGCACTAAGGAGCTGGGAATTTCCCATGGAGGTGTTTGAAAAAATTAAAAATCAGCCAAGAAAAAATTCAGCAGTCAAAACAAGCAGAACAAAGAGGTCCTCCTGAGGCAGGCAGGCCCTGCGTGGGCGAAAGCGGCACCTGGAGGCCTGGCGCTGACCCGACAGCTGGAACGTCTGCGCATCACGGTCACGTCCATCCTGAGCCAAGCTCCCCAAGCAAACGTCTCTCACTTTGAAAGAAACCCTCCTGGACCCCCAGGGTAACAGGCCAGAACACACAGCATCCACCAAGAGAATCCTACTCCCTGTAACCTGGGGCTGGCAGCAAAAAAGCACTCTCATGAGCCATCGCCCTGAAAGGGCAGGTGACCCCAGACCATCTCCAGTCTTGGGACCCAAGTCAACACAGTTCTGGGGACCAGAAGGTGTCTCGGCCCTACCCTCGGGAGCTGTGTCTGGGACAAATGGGTCCCCGGACATACCTGTCAGAGTCCTAATATGAAGCATTTAGGTGGCCAGGAGGAGAGGAAAGAGTGGGGAGAAGGGGTTCCCGGGACACAGCGACGCGAACCCTCCTTCCCCTGGCACACGGAGGCCTCAGTGCTGAATACGGAGGACTGCTCTTTCGTCAGATTCCCTGTCTTCCGTGGCTCTGGAGGGGCAGCCTCCTGACAGCACAACCACGCTCTGCTGCCGGATCACAAAGCCACGACTGAGAAGGGCCATCTGCACTGAGGCCAGCCCACACACCGGGGGCTCTGGACTCATCCGTCTCAGCTTTCCTCAGCTTGCACAGCTCACAACTTTAATGAAAATTCTCACAAAGTCCATAAGTCATAGAGCCAGTTAAAAAGCTCTCTTGCTGGTACAATAATAGCATGTGATCACTGTCCCCAATCGATAGGGTGAGAATGAGGAACGTGTACAGGGTCCACGAGATGTTGGGCTCGCCTGCGACCGAGCTGCTCCCAGCTCCTGCCCACAGCTCTGCTGCCTTCCTCTGGAAAGCAGAGTCAGGTCCCAGCCTCCGCATGGGAACTAGGGGTCAGAACGCCCTAACAGAGGTAAAACGACCTACTCACTTACAGTCACTTTGGAAAAATAACTTTTAGTTTTCTGACTTTTTTTTTACTCCCAGGGAGTACACAGGAGTTCTTTCTGTGACTGTGGGAATCAAGTGCTGTCTGGTAAACACAGCTCGGGCTGTGACCTGCAGAGGGAGGCACCAGGCGTACCCTGGCTGCCTCTGACGTCAGGCCAAGGAAGGATGCATTTCCTCAGAAACGACCTCCTTCGCTCCAGGAGGGGAGTCTGCTCGCTGACATGCACTGACGTAAAGACGCACCGCAGCACACCCCAGCTCCCAAGGTCAGAAGCGCACTCTGCACACGCTCAGGACACTCTACTCTCGCTGGGCTGTCCTCCTAACAGCAACACTTTATAAACATTTCATTTTTTCCACTGAAACATACCAGCATTTCTCAAACTGTGTTCTACACGTCTCCCGAGTCATACAGGTGTTCACACATGCTTAGGAAGAAGATGCTTGCTGATGAAACACGTGGGAAGATGCTATGCACCGCCTCACCAGTGGGCCCGCACACTCAGGCCTGAGAGCTTTGCAGTACACCCTCCAAACGGTGCAATCTAGCTTTCCCCAGATCTTTCTGTTTCTAGAATTCCCAAGGTACACAACTTCATAAAGTTTGGGAAATACAGCATAGTGTGAAACTCAATCAAGTTAAGTTGTCTACAAAACATTAATATGGACTGCTTATTTGTAAGAGCTTAAAATAAAACCTTATAATCTTATGAATAACATTTTCTTTTACTAAGAATGCAGTATTTTTTAAGGTTAGTTTAAATAGTCAGTTATGGCTTAGAATCACATCTTCAACTGGGTCTACATATAACACAGACACACACAGGGCTGACTGTGGGATACGTTACCCTACAGTGTCATTAAAATGTTGCAGAGTGGGTATTACCCCAAGACTGAGGACTTGATTACATTTTACACAGAGTTTAGGGTTCAAGATGAATCCCCTCCGGTTTGTCTCCTAGTCCTCAGCTGAAAGACGAACTTCTCCAGGAGAGAGGCTCACTGGGCCGAAGCTCTCCCTCAGGCCTGAGGTGCCTGGAGGTGACTCCTGCTGTCCACCAGGCCCCGCGTGCCTAGCGCAGCAGCACCCCCAGCGCTGGCAGCCCCGCCAAGTTACAGCCATGAGGCCCCCACACTGGGCAGCCTGGCCAGGATTCCACCAGCAGGACGAGGAGTAATGGCCACCGACCTCGCCCTGAGCTGTCCTGAGCCATCCACGCCTCTGCACCGTGACCAACCCTTGCTCCCTACTCAGAGGGGAGTCCTGCCCAGAGGCTGCAGGCACACCTCCTATCTCTGGTCTCCCTTTCCTGGTCCACTCCGGCTTCCAGGGAGGATAATCCCTGATAGCAAAGGAGGATGACCAGGCAGCCTCCACAGTGACCGGGCTCACTATTCACAACCTGTCAGGTGAACTTCATGACTTCCCAGCCAGTTGCTGTGATTCTGGTAATGACCTGCAGACACCAAAAGAATCTACATTTATCCCTGTTCTTCTTCCTGCCAATGCCGGCCGTGTCTGTGAGCATAAGGCTCCTGCTGCCAGTGGCAATCAAGGTGCCCAGGGACCCAAAGCCCCAGACCTGACCTGATGCCCACCAGGCCCAGCTACAGTCACGTGGCCTGCTCTTCCCCTGCTTAGCCTGCGCCCCTGGCTGGCCCGGGTCACCAGCCCTGGAGAGGGGGGCCCCCACGGCCTCCTGGCAGACAGGCATGGCTTGGGGCCAGTGCTGTGGCCTGCCAGCCTGGCAGGTGCACGGCATGCAAGGACAAGGCACTCAACGGAGCCTGAGGAGGGGGAGAGCCCGTCGGGCGGGGAATGGAGTGGAGCAGGGCCCCTCACAACAGAGGAGGAGGGAAAGCGAGCTTGACCTCAGCTTACACGTGGTTTTCTCTACTCACCACCAGATCAGGGCGTTGCTCGGGAGCAGGTGGCCTTAGTGTGGCTTCCCCTTCAGGAAAACAAGGAACTGACGCCTGTCTGAAAGCCTGAGACTGGCTGTCCTCTATAGTATAGAGATTAACAGACAAGTTAAGGATTTGCTGACTCAAGCTAACCTTGCAAACCAGGAAAACTGACTGTGGTTATCAGCACAGGGAAACCAAGGTCAGTCCAGAAATAAAACAATACTACAAAAAATAGCTAAAAGTAACATAAAGAATAGAAAATAAATATAAACCACAGGCCAAAACCCATAAAAAAAAGCTAAAAACGTATAAATGCACATTAAAACAGTGCTTTAAACATACTCGTGACTCACACCCATTGCGCTCAGGGCACGTGGACAAGGTCTGGGCTCCCCGGCACCACCGGGGCCGCCTATCTGAGCTCAGCTGCAGTCTGCAGTCGTCTTCACAGGGCTGTCACTCACCCACTGGGCAACGGCCAGCCAGGGGTGATGGTACCTACTTACCTACTGGGCAAATGGCCACTGATATTTGGGAGACTAACTGAAATGGACTCCGAAGTCTCCAATTAATAATTATTTTAAAATATTTTTTCCAAAAGAAAAAACTACTCTTGGTGCCCAGTATGTTACTCTGTGCTACATAGAATGCGTTCTTTGTGCATAAAAAGTACATGAGACCATTTCACTTCTGTAGTCTTAATTTAATATATGCATCTGCTTGCATATTTACCAAGAAATTCCCAGTGAGACTGAAAACTCCACTTCCCAAAAGTGCCTTTTCTGCAGAACAATCAGCCTTAATGGTATTTTTTATTTGAAAGAATCAATTTATCAACTTAAAAATGATGACAATTATCACACGATTATTTCCTATTAAATAGAACCTGACTCCAGCTGTAGACTCCATACCTAGCCTGACGTGGCCCAAAGCCTCATGAAGGTATCCTCCTGGTGATTCCAGCCACTCTGACACTCATCAGCGAGGGGCGTGTGCAGAGGAAGGGCGCTTTCAGAGAGGAACACTGTCTGATGCACAAACGGACCATCACGTCAGCTGCGTCAGCTCTTCTCCTTCCTAAGACACCCTGGCCCTTCACTACGGAGGGCTGGCCGGGCTCACTGCAGAGGGCTGGACTGCCTCCAGGGACACAGAGGCTGTATGTGGGCCTGGGGCTGTGGGGACTGGAAATCGTCCACGCAGGTGTGGGCTGCACCGCTGCTGAGTCAACACGGGCTCCGTGTGCGCCAGGCTGGACACGGCACCCCAGCTGGCCACCCCTCTCAAGGGCTGCACGGGCTCCGTGTGCGCCTGTGCCCGCCACTCAGTCACATCCGACTCTTCTGTGACCCATGGAGTGTAGTTCCACTGTCCACAGGATTTCCCAGGCTAGAATACTGGAGCGGGTTGCTGTTTCCTTCTCCAGGGGGTCATCTGAACCCAGGGATTGAACCTGTGTCCCACTCCTGCCCTGGCGGGCAGGCTCTTTGGCACTGCACTGTCTGGGAAGCCTGCATGGACCACAGTCCGCCCTTTTACTCCTGGCATGCAAGAAGGCACTGACACCATGTTCTGATCTGAGGATGGGGTACATGGTAGGTGTCGTGAGGCGGGCAGTGCCAGCGGTCACTGGAATATGAGCTCTGTGCTCCTGTCCCACTCCCCCGCCAGCCCCTGGCGGCACTGGCTACTCCCCAGGGACCCTTCTCTCCTCCCTCCACGCTCTCGTCCTAGGCTCCCATCGCCAGTTACAGGAGGACTGCTCTCAAGGCCTGTCACCAGCCTGTACTTCTCCTCCAACATCATCTGTGTGCCCGCCTGGCTTCCACAGCCGTTGGGAAGAGCACACCAACGCTGAAGACACCCTTCCCTCCACACCCCAGCCTCCTGCTCCGTTTCCTGTTCTGATAAATGCCCAGTTACATACAACAGGAATGTAGGGCACCCTGCTGCCTTCTCCTCCCGTTACCCTACATAATCACAAGTCTTTGTGTCCTTAATTCACAACTAACTCTCCAATCTGTCCACATTCAGACCCGGCTCCTCTCGTCTCTTGCATGGAGCACTATGATGGGCTGCCCAACATCTCCAAATCCACGCCGCACCCAGTGAAGCGAAAGCTGCTCAGTCGTGTCTGCCTCTGCCACCCCATGGCCTAGACAGTCCAAGGAATTCCCCAGGCTGGGACACTGGAGCGGGTTGCTGTTCCCTTCCCCAGGGGACCTTCCCAACCCAGGGATGGAGCCCAGGTCTCCCCCACTGCAGGCGGGCTCTTCACCAGCTGGGCCACCAGCGAGCCCGAGAACGCTGGTGTTGGGAAGAGCACACCAACGCTGAAGACACCCTTCCCTCCACACCCCAGCCTCCTGCTCCGTTTCCTGTTCTGATAAATGCCCAGTTACATACAACAGGAATGCAGGGCACCCTGCTGCCTTCTCCTCCCGTTACCCTACATAATCACAAGTCTTTGTGTCCTTAATTCACAACTAACTCTCCAATCTGTCCACATTCAGACCCGGCTCCTCTCGTCTCTTGCATGGAGCACTATGATGGGCTGCCCAACATCTCCAAATCCACGCCGCACCCAGTGAAGCGAAAGCTGCTCAGTCGTGTCTGCCTCTGCCACCCCATGGCCTAGACAGTCCAAGGAATTCCCCAGGCTGGGACACTGGAGCGGGTTGCCGTTCCCTTCCCCAGGGGACCTTCCCAACCCAGGGATGGAGCCCAGGTCTCCCCCACTGCAGGCGGGCTCTTCACCAGCTGGGCCACCAGCGAGCCCGAGAACGCTGGAGCGGACAGCCTGTTCCTTCTCTGGCGGATCTTCCTGACCTGGAAATCAAACTGGGGTCTCCTGCATTGCAGGTGGTGACCTTCCCAACCCAGGGATGGAGCCCAGGTCTCCCCCACTGCAGGCGGGCTCTTCACCAGCTGGGCCACCAGCGAGCCCGAGAACGCTGGAGCGGACAGCCTGTTCCTTCTCTGGCGGATCTTCCTGACCCGGAAATCAAACTGGGGTCTCCTGCATTGCAGGTGGATTCTTTACCAACTGAGCTACCAGGGAAGCAACTACATCCAGGGTAATGACTAAAAACAAAACTATCCAAAAAAAAAAAATACACTAGAGGGATTCAACAACAGACGACATGAAGCGGAAGAACCAGCTCCATGAAGACGCTGCAGTGAAACTCATGCAAGCAACACAGCGGAAGAACAAGGAAATGGAAGGCAGCCTACAGGAGTAGGAGATACCAGCAAGCGGCCTAATGTTCACACTGCAGGGCTCCTGGAAGGAGGAGAGAGAGGAAGGGGGACAGATCTTATCTGGAGAAATAATGACTGAAAACTTCCCTAACCTAGGGGAGGAAACATACGGTAAGATCCAGAACGTCCAGAGAATTCAAAACAAGAGGAGCGCAAACAGACCCTGGTGGCTCAGCAGTGAACAGTGTGCCCCTGCCAAAACACATTACAGCCACAGCTTCAAAAGTCAAAGACAAGGAGAAAATGTTAAGAGCAGCAAGAGGAAAAACAGCTAGTTAAGGACAAGAGATTTATGAATCTTCTTATAAGACTACGAGCAGGTTTTTAAGCAGAAACTTTGCAGGCCAGAAAGAAAGAAGAAAGAAAGTGAAGTTGCTCAGTTGTGTCTCTTTGCAACCCCGTGGACTGTAGTCTACCAGGCTCCTCAGTCCATGGGATTTTCCAGGCAAGAGTATTGGAGTGGGTTGCCATTCCCTTCTCCAGGGCATCTTCCTGACCAGGGATTGAACCTGGGTATCCTGCATTGTAGGCAGACGCTTTATTATCTGAGCCACCAGGGAAACCCAGGCCAGAAGGAAGTAAGGTAAATGCAAAGTGCTGAAAGTAAAAAATCCAACCAGGAATTCTCTACCCAGAAAGATTATCATTCAAAATTGAAGAGGAGATTAAGAGTTTCTCAGATTAAAAAGTGCTAAAAGAGTTCAGATTACCACTCAACTGGCTTTACAAGGAAGGCTAAAAGGACTTCTTTAAGCTGAAAAGAAAGGATGATAACTGGCAATAAGAACACATATGAAGAAACACATTCCACTGAGAAAGTAAAGATAAAACAATGGTAGTGAATTAATCATTTGTAAAGGCAATACGGGGCTTTCCAGGTGGCACAGTGGTAAAGAATCCACCAGGCCATGCAGGAGACACAAGAATTGTGGGTTCAATTCCTGGGTCAGGAATATCCCCTGGAGTAGGAAAGGGCAACCCACTCTAGCATTCCTGCCTCGAAAATCCCATGGACAGAGAAGCCTTGTGGGCTGCAGTCCATGGGTTCCAGAGCATCAGACAAGACTGAGCACAGCAGCACAGATGATGAGCACTGAAACCGAAAAGCAGTAGAAATACTCATGACTAAAATAATTAGTTAAGGGATACATAAGATGATGTAAAATGTGATGTCAGAAACACAAAAAACGGAGGAGGCAGAGAGTAACAAAAATGTTGAGCTTCCCAATGGGATCAGACTTAAATTGCTGTCAATTTAAAAGAGACTGTTACAGACATATGTTATATACACTCCTCATGGTAACCAAAAAACAAAACCTACAGGAAACACATAAAAGATAAAGGAATTTAAGACTACCACTAAGTAAAGTCATCAAGTCACAAAGGAAGAGAGAACAGAGAGCTAGAAGAACAGCCAGAAAAATGAATAAACTGGCAAAAAGCACATATCTGTCAATAATGACTTTATATGTAAATATACTAACCACTCCAATCAAAGGACAGAGTGGCCAAATGGATTAAAAAATAAGACCCCCCTACACGCTGCCGATGAGAGGGCCATCTTAGGTGTAGGGACACATCTACAAGTGTGTCCTGTGAAGGTGACGGGATGGAAAAGAAGTTCCACGCAATGAAGGCCAAAATAAAGCTGGAGTAGCTGCAATCACACCAGACGAAACAATTTTTCTTTAATAAGAGATAAAGAAAGGCACTAGGTAATGAGGAGATAGGAAATTTGTGAATATTTATGCACCCAACACAGAGCACCTGAATTGATAAGGCAAACACGAGCAGACCTAGGGGAGGAGGAGGACAGCGGCCCAGCAGCAGTGGGGGCTCTGACGCCAGACAGACAGACGGCCAGTGAGCAGGCACCAGAGCGGCCCTGCTGGCTCAGCGGTAAAGAGTTCCCCTACCAATGCAGGCGATGCGGGGTCAACCCCCGGTCCAGGACGGTCTCACACACCACGGGGCAAGGAAGCTCATGCACCCCAGCTGCTGAGCCTGTGCTCAGAGCCCAGGACTGGCAGCCACCCATCCCGCTCACCACGTCTGTGCTCATTCTACTCAGCTAAGGAAAAGCTGCACAGCAAGAAAGACCCCGCTCAGAAAAAACATACTATACAAAATCACAAAAATAAAACGTTCCTGACATTCTAAGAATATTCACTGACATGTGAATTTTTTTTTTTTTGAAGAAACATCAGCTTTACACAGTGTCAAACCAGAGGGACTCAACAGATATTTACAGGACATTCCCTCCCAAAGCTACAGAAGACACTCTTCTCATGTAGATGTGGAACGTTTTCCAAGTTAGAGCACATGGTGGGCTGAACAATAAACTTTA
>SJXQ01008206.1:0-43022 GCA_006408695.1 Aepyceros melampus
GAGCTGGTTTTATTGGTTTGGTGGAGTAGTTCAGCACTTTGTTCCTTTCCCTTATATAAGCTGGTTTGTACCACATACTAATGAGCATCTCTACATGTGCTCTCATTTCTAGTTCTGTCCAAAACCCATGATGTATTTTAACATTCGACTGTTACTGATTGCCTCTAAACTCTTATAAAAGTGTTACCACATCTTTTCTGGGATCAGTGTCCTTTCTGGGATCCATTTTGAATCTCCCTCATACTTGAGCACTTGTTAAAAATGCAGAATCTACCCAAGACCCATGAGTGAGAGGATGCATGTTAAAGATAGAGAAGTACGTCTTTAGATAACGGAAGTAGTAAAAGTCACTTGAGCGTTTAGAACCAATGTGGGGCCGAGGACTTTCAGATAAATTAGGTTTCATCACCAATTCCTGGAAATAAGTATGATCAGCCCTTTGTGAGTGACAGGTTACTTTGAGCCTCGTTTTCCTCAACTGTTTGTATGAATGATCAGTATATTGCTAGAATATTGGGAGGATTAAATTAATGGCAGGACTGGTATATGCTATATTTTTGTAAATGTGACGTGCCTTCTCTTCTTTTGGAGCTTACTGGGTAGCACTGTTTATTCTTACCTGCCCTGTACCTTGTTGTATCTTCTTACTCTCATTCCTAAAATGTCTTTAATTAGTCCACTGCAGTAATTACTTACTAAGTGTTATTTATTAAAGATTTCTGACTGCATGGGCTCTGTTGAGGCACACAGGCTTTCCTTCTTGCAGTGCCCAGGCCTCTCTACTTGTAGCACAGAGGCTTAGTAGCCTGTGACATGTGGGATCTTAGTTCTCCCACCGGGGATCAAACCTGTATCCCTTGCATTGGAAGGTGGATACTTAACCATTGGACCACCAGGGAAGACTGCTAACTGGTAGTAGATCACCTCTAGTATCCAAAGAAGTCTGTCTTACCCAAGAGTGTAGTTTCCACACTGGAGTTCACTCCACAGAGGCAGTGAGACAAGATAGCAAAGACATTGGGGACTTGGGAAGGCATTGGGAACACATCAGCACAATTTAGCACTTTGTTATTAACACCACCTATTTGGCAAACACAATGTATCTTTGATCTTGCAGATTATATAAGCAACAAAGACACTTCATTATTTTCTATTATAGCCATGCTGAACATAAAGTAATCTTCAGATGTACTCATTATATAAAAATAAGGCTTTTTTTTTTAAGCAATTGACTTTTGAAATGCAACAATTGAATGCTCACTGGAAATTAATGAGCACTGGGGGGATAGTTGGAAGGTAATTATTAAGAAATTGGACTTGGCTATGACCGATGCTATAAGCCAGCTATTAGGTACTGCTGCTACCACGCAGGAAATAAAGCAAGTACATGGCATTGATAAAGGCTTTTAAATTAGAGCTGTACTTTCCCAATGGACATAGCATTTTCTTCAGGTTGACCAAAAGTGCTTGTTTTCTGCTTTTAAATATTTGTCACATTACCTCTCCTCTCCCATTCTACCGTGGGTCTTCTAACGTGTACTCATATTCACTTTTCACCTTGATTCTAATTAAAAGGGTTGATGAGTATATTTGTTTGTTTTTGCTTCTCTGTTAGGTATACTGTTTCTTTGAGATTGAAAGATCAAAATATAAATGGTTAGACTTTTTAGGTGTTTATCACTTAGAACCTGTTAAATTGAGATATTTTGTTTAAAAATGATCATGCCATCGCCCATTTCTTGTCGATGTAGGGCCTTTTGTATTCAGTCCCTGTGTAAGTATATCTCACTTCTCTCCTCACTTTGTCGATGGCAGAACTGGAATGGGAACCCAGCTCTTGCAAATTCTAAAGCCCATGCTTCTTGCTGTGCTCATACTGCCTGTGCTGAGTCATCCTGTGGATCATCCTTCCCTTGTACAGTTTTTCCTCTAATTCTGTGAACTTAATTGATTGGAAACCAAGTGTTGCATCTCAGAGGACTGAGCTAACAAATCACTTCTCTGTACATTTTTAAGCAATCCAGGATTATTTCACAGATGATCAAGCTGCCAGCTGATGAACTGGCACTTGATCAAGTTGCCACAGATGAACTAAGATGATTTTTGGGGTTGATTTGAACCCAGAATCTCTGTTATTGACCTGTTTTCCTGAGTCAGTTTTGGAACAATGTGATTGTGAGCCTGCTAGTAGACTCTATTCTGTGTTTGATGATTCTTGATGTCCAAGGAATATGTCAGACCATTTCTTGATAATTTTGATGATTTAAAGCAGTGGGTAAGAACTCTAACATAGAAATCCTGTATTTTACCATTTTCTATTCAGATTGCCTCTGTCCATTGCAAAAAGCTGTTAATTTTCTTCAATGGTAGTAACTTTTTCCAATTCCTGCCACCCAGTTATCTTTTTTTTTTAAATAAAAATGCTCTAGGACTTGATTGTGTGAATTTGAGGAGGACAGTTCTTAGATTCATTTTGCTCTGATTTTTAAAATGCACTAAAGTAACAGTCTTTGAGATCTGATTTAGGCTGAGTTATGCCAAATTTGACTGTTTTCCTCTTTTTCTCCCTTTTGCAGGATGATGAAGTGGTCCTACAGTGTACCGCAACCATCCACAAAGAACAACAGAAACTATGTTTGGCGGCAGAAGGATTTGGCAACAGACTTTGCTTCTTGGAGTCCACTTCGAATTCCAAGGTGAGATAAAGCCTTTTCAGGCCATTCAAACATTCAGGTTTTACTAGTGGCGCTGAAGTTATTTATGAGCACACTTCTGTTTTCTGCGGAACACTTCAGCTAAAGGAAATTAAACGGTCTTTTCACTATCCGTTAAGCACATTTCAATTGAGCCCCTAATCCAAACTCAGGTGCAGTTGTTAGCAGGAACAGACAGAGTCTTTTTGCTCCCATGCTATTTATATCCCAGGGGATAAGTAAACATGTTAATAATTTCAGAACCAATAAGGGCTCTGAAGAAAATCAGAGTGACAGGGTAGAGAGTGCTGAGGTAAGGACTTAGCCTTTTGCAAAGAATATGGAGGGAAGGCCATTCTGAGACAGTGATGTTTGAGCTGAATGAAGTGAGAAAGGGAGAAGCAGTAAGTTCCTGACCATTCTGGAAAGAGGGACCAGGCAGTGCAAGGGCCCCTCATTAAGAATGTGCTTACAGTCTCTTGAAGAAAGGACCGACAGGCACTGCAGCTCTGGTACCATGAATGGGGCTGCTAGTTAGGGGAGGTGAAGGGCCTACCAGCCCTTGGTAGTACTGGATTGACCAAAAGCTTTGGGTTTTTATCTTTGCATCTTATGGGAAAACCCAGACAAACTTACTGGCCAACCCCATAGTTGATACTCTTTCCTAGTAAGAAAGGAGGCCACTGGGTCAGGTGAACAATGCAATTCTATGTAATATTTAAAAGATTGATTTGACTCTTTTGTGGATTCGAGTAGGGGTCACCAACACCTGGTCTGCAGACCAGTCTGTGGCCTCTTAGGAAACTGGACCTCACCGCAAGAGGTGAGTGGTGGGTGAGATAGCTAAGCTTCATCTACCCCTCCCCATCACCTGCATTGCCACTGGAACCATCCCTGCCCCTTCGTTGGTGGAAAAATTGTCTTCTGCGAGACCGGTCCCAGGTGCCAAAAAGGTTGGGGACCACTGGATTAGAGAATGTGGAAAGATTAAGATTAAAAGCGTGGAGAGCAGTGGAAGGTGCCTGCAGAAGTTTGCAGGGCAACTGCTGAGTCTGCTGATGAGAAGCAATGATGGTGAGGAAACTTAGTGAGGGGTTGGGGATATGCTTAGAGGATTTAAGAGGGGGTGCTGATAGATCAGAGTGTATAGAATAAAGGAAAGAGAGGAAAGGCAGATATCTCTGCAGGTAGACAGTCAATCAGAAAACGGTTTATTAATCTTTGGGTAGCTCTTTTCAGTTTACAGAGTCATTTGACATGCATGATCGCATCTGATTGTCGCAATAAGAATATGTTATGCATAGTTATTGCTGTTCTATTCACTGTACGCTTGAGGGCATGGATGTCTGAGAGACGACAGGTATTAGACCAGAGGCTTCCTGTGACTTGATGCCACAGCATTGATAATGGCAAAATTTCACACTTAACACTTTATTCTTTGGATTTGAATCCCTGATTTTTTTTTTTTTTTTTTTAGCACAGTCCCATGATTCTTTATTCCCTGGGTCTGTGACCCACATCTAATCAGGTTGAGTAACCGTAAACACTGCCAAAACACCCAGAGTTCTACTCCTATGGAAGCAGGCAGTCACTGAGCATGGGAGAAGCTGGGTAGCATCGCCTGCAGGGAGTTGTAGGCTGACGGTCTTGGGTGTTTGCACAACCTCCTTGAGAGGCCTGCAGGATGCTGAGCTATATAGGTTGAGCCTGCAACAGCTATTGCAGGACCGTGGTTGGAAAACGGAAATCTGACCTTGCTTTCTTGCTTGGAATCATTTGGCGAGGACGAGTTCTCATCACTCAAAGGATAAATTCATAGTCATAAAGTAACATTGTCTTTTTCATTATGATTTAGTACCTGTGGTAGCCTTAACGTTTCCTAATTATTCTTCAAGACAATTCGGGATGCTTCCTCTGAGAAAGGGGCTTGCTTTGTTTGGACCTCTCTTTTTTGTGCTTCCACAGCACTATCTTCAGTTCAGTTCAGTTCAGTCGCTCAGTCGTGTCCGATTCTTTGTGACCCCATGAGTCGCAGCATGCCAGTCCTCCCTGTCCATCACCAATTCCCGGAGTTCACTCAAACTCGTGTCCGTTGAGCCGGTGAGGCCATCCAACCATCTGACAAAAAGGGGAAGAACANGCAGCTCATACAACTCAATGCCAGAAAAACAAACAACCCAATCAAAAAGTGGAGAAAAGATCTAAACAGACATTTCTCCAAAGAAGACATACAGATGGCTAACAAACACATGAAAAGATGCTCTATATCGCTCATTCTCAGAGAAATGCAAATCAAAGCCACAGTGAGATATCACCTCACACCAGTCAGAACAACTATCATCAAAAAATCAAACAATAAATGCCGGAGAGGGTGTGGAGAAAAGGGAACTCTCTGAACTGTTGGTGGGAATCTAAATAGATACAGCCATCATGGAAGACAGTATACAAATTTCTTAAAAAACTAGGGATAAAACCACCATATGACCCAGCAATCCCACTCCTAGGCATATACCCTGAAGAAACCAAAATTGAAAGAGACACATGTATCCCATTGTTCACTGCAGCACTATTTACAATAGCTAGAACATGGAATCAACCTAGATGTCCATTGACAGATGAATACATAAAGAAGTTGTAGAACATATACACAATGGAATATTTCTCAGCCACAAAAGGGAACATGTTTGAGTCAGTTCTGATGAGGTGGATGAACCTAGAACCTATTATACAGAGTAAGGTAAGGCAGAAAGATAAATATTGTATGTATGGATGTGAGAGTTGGACTGTAAAGAAGGCTGAGCGCCGAAGAATTGATGTTTCTGAACTGTGGTGTTGGAGAAGACTCTTGAGAGTCCCTTGGACTGCAAGGAGATGCAACCAGTCCATTCTGAAGGAGAAGAACAGCCAATGTTCTCACTGCCTGCAAGATCAACCAAGTTCAACTTTCCAATTTTAATAAGCTCCTCTCCATCCACTGTAGTTTCTTTCGTATTGGGATCGACTAGAGCAGGCATTCATCAAAGTTGCTGCGGCTGTCCTTTTTGTTGCCTTCTTCTCCAAAGTTTGATAGACTTCATCCTTGTTGTGTACTGTAATTTCTTCAAAACCTTTGATTATCACTCCCCTCTTGTTACGGGGATCATCAAACATCTGCAGTCTGTCAGAAACATCAGAAGATGGATTAAGGAGATCAAAAAGCTCTTTGTTATAGATTTCCAATAGCGACACTTGTGCTGAAAATTCAGTACCATTATCAGTAAGTTTCTCAAAAATCTGATGAAGAGTATGTGGAATTATACCAGCCAAAGGATCCTGTTCCCAAGTATACTCTTCATTAGGGGAACTTTCACCTTCCATTGTAAAGGTTTTTCCAGTGCTGGTTTGGCCATATGCAAAAATAGTGCAATTATAGCCCATAATAACCTCATCCAGAATTGAGCAAACACTACTTCAGTAAATGTCAATTTTTTTAGTATTTGCTCCAAAAACCATATCAAAAGTGTATGTTTTCCTTGAGCTTTTGTCCTCCAGTCCTCCAGTTCGAACACTAACTTCCTTCCACACATGATCACATTCTACTACCGAATGGGCATTAGCTTTCCACTCTGCCAAATTAAATGGTCTGCATTTCACCACCACCTGGATGCCCCCCTTGCCCCTCCAGCAGATGAACTCGGCTGAGATGCCACGACCGCCCTCCAAGAAGGCTGGCCACGGACCTGGGCGCCCCACTCCCATACCGGGCGCTGGCGTGCACTTGGAAATTGCCATCGCCCAGGAACCACACCAGCCTGAGCCCCCCAGCCACACACCTAGTCTCCGTTCCAAGCCCAGGACACCTGAATCCCTGATTCTTAATGACACAGTACCCCTCTGATTATTCTGTGAACAATGTCTATATATGATTTATTAAAATAATTTAGTGCCAAGTCATGTTGCTAATATTACAGTGATGGGTGACATAACATTATGCATTTTATAGCCCTGCCTTGATTTATTTTTAATTTGACAAATGTTTATTGAGTATTCTCTTTGTAGGAAATTGCCATCGCCCAGGAACCACACCAGCCTGAGCCCCCCAGCCACACACCTAGTCTCCGTTCCAAGCCCAGGACACCTGAATCCCTGATTCTTAATGACACAGTACCCCTCTGATTATTCTGTGAACAATGTATATATATGATTTATTAAAATAATTTAGTGCCAAGTCATGTTGCTAATATTACAGTGATGGGTGACATAACATTATGCATTTTATAGCCCTGCCTTGATTTATTTTTAATTTGACAAATGTTTATTGAGTATTCTCTTTGTGAAAATTACTGTGCTAGATATCAGTTGTGAAAAATATTCTTCTATTCTAGAAAGCATATCAAGAATTTAATATTTAGTACTTTCCCTGTGGTTTCTGGTATTTTGTAGTGGCTGGAACCAGGCAGCCAGTTAGCTAGGTTTTGATTTTTCATCGTACTGGCTGTCATTGCCTTGGTCTTTAATATAAGAGCTGATTTCCAGTACTAAAAATGAATTCTCCCGATTCTCTGGCAGGTGTGTCATGTAGTATTCAAGGCACTAAAATAGGTTAGGCATCCAGTTGATATTGAGATCAATCAATATGGAGTAGAAGGAGGTGGAGCTCACCTCTCCCGACAAGCACATCAAAAATACATTTACATGTGGAACATTTCTCACTGAAAACTAACTAGAAACTGGCTCAAAGAGTCCTGTACAACCAAGGATGTAAGAAGATCCACATGGAATCTTGTATGAAGGGAAGAGAAGTGATCAGGTTGAGACCTGTGCCTTTGGAAGGGGACTCAGAGGAAAAGAGAAATGATACAGGTGGAGATTTGTCCTGGGGAGTGAGCAGTTCCAGCCACATGTTGGGTGACCCAGCCCAGGGGTCTGGCACAGGGAACTTGAGCTCCTTTGCTGGTTGGAAAGCTGGTGGGACTCACAGGAGGGCTATGGGAAGCCCAGATTTTGCTTGTGAGCTGTGGGCCTGCACTAGCTTGCTCCTAAAGCAGGGTGGAGAGGGCAGATTGAAAACTGTGGAGATGGCTGCTTGGTTTCCCTCACCTTCTCTATTGCATGCCATGGCCTGAGCCCAGTGAACATTCCAGCCCTGCTTACTATTTGCTAATGATGAAATGTCAGAAACAGAAAACACAGAAGCAATCCTCTCTAAAATTGCATCAAAAATTATAAAATGCCCAGGAATAAACTAAGGAGGTGAAAGACCTTTGCCATGAAAACTATAAAAATTTGTTGAAGGAAACTGAAGATGATACAAAGAAATTTATTTCATTCATAAATTGGAAGAAATAATATTGGTAAATGTCTCTACTACCTAAAGCAATCTACATGGCGTCTGGTTCCATCACTTCATGGCAAACAGATGGGGAAANAAACTATAAAAATTTGCTGAAGGAAATTGAAGATGATACAAAGAAATTTATTTCATTCATAAATTGGAAGAAATAATATTGGTAAATGTCTCTACTACCTAAAGCAATCTACATGGCATCTGGTCCCATCACTTCATGGCAAACAGATGGGGAAACAATGGAAACAGTGACAGACTTTATTTTCTTGGGCTCCAAAATCACTGCAGATGGTGACTGCAGCCATGAAATTAAAAGATGCTTGCTCCTTGGAAGAAAAGTTATGACCAACCTAGACAGCATATTAAAAAGCAAAGACATTACTTTGCCCACAAAGGTCCATCTAGTGAAAGCTATGGTTTTTCCAGTAGTCATGTTGGACACGACTAAAGTGACTTAGCAGCAGCAGCAGCATGTATGGATGTGAGAGTTGGACTATAAGGAAAGCTGAGTGCCGAAGAGTTGATGCTTTTGAACTGTGGTGTTGGAGAAGACTCTTGAGAGTCCCTTGGACTGCAAGGAGATCTAACCAATCAACCCTAAAGGAAATCAGTCCTAAATATTCATTAGACTGGATAAATGAAATATTCATTCATTCATTTAGAACTGATGCTGAAACTGAAACTCCAATACTTTGGCCACATGATGCTGGGAAAGATTGACAGTAGGAGGAAAAGGGGACGACAGAGGATGAGATGGTTGGATGGCATCACTGACTCAATGGACATGAATTTGAGTAAACTCCGGGAGTTGGTGATGGACAGGGAGGCCTAGCGTGGTGCAATCCATGGTAGTTCCAAAGAGTCAGACATGACTGAGTGACTAAACTGAATCCCTTTCACATACCTATGACATTTATCACAGAGCTAGAACAAATAATCCTAAAATGTATATGGAAACACAAAAAGCCCTGGATTGCCAAAGCAGTTTTGAGAAAAAAGAATAAAGCTGGTGATATTATGCTCCTGACTTCAGACTATACTACAAAGCTGTAGTAATCAAAACAACATGGTACTGGCATAAAAAGAAACACATAGATCTATGGAACAGAATAGAGAGCCCAGAAATAAAGCCAGGCACCTACTGTCAAGTAGTCTATGACAAATGAGATAAGAATATACAATGGATTAAAAACAGTCTCTTCAATAAGTAGTGCTGGGACTACTGGACAATTACTTGTAAAAAAAATGAGATTAGAATGTTTCCATACACCATATACAAAATAAATTCAAATTGGATAAAAGCCCTAAATCTTAGACCTCAAGCCATAAAATCCTAGAAGTGACTATAAGCATTAAACATTCTATTTAATATACTGTTATTAAATAGTTAGTATAACAAATATAATACTGTAATCACTGATACTTCAGCAAAAGCTTACACAGTTATGTACATCAAGGGCCACTTGGCTGTTAGTCATGACTGATGACACAGTGCACTGACCATTTCAGCCAATTTTTTGTTCTTGTTGTGATCCCTTATTCTTTTTGGTTTAGCTGAAAATTTGTGTTTAGGATGAGATACTGAAATTGTTTATCAAGCATAGACTAAAATAGCAATTGAAGTCTAGTAAACTGATCTGAACTTTTCTTTACAGTTCTTACAGCATAAATACTGTTTTCTTTCCCCTACTCAGATTACTTGACAATTCCCTTCTATGTCAGTATTGGTTTGCTTTTTTCATACTTCCATTTTACTTTGTTCTCACTGAATTGTATACCCTTCCTTTAGTTTTTCTGCTGATGAAATATTGCTTGTCTTTCAAAGTCTATCTACAACAGTCCCTCTTATGGACTGTTTTTCTCAAATGATTTGTATATGTTGCTATTATATTGTCAGTTGGGCTTAATTCTGTGTAATATCCACAGCACTTTCTCTCCCTGAATTTGAAAGTATGTATACTCCCAGCTACATGTAGCAGCTTCTGAAATCTCTGAATTTGCTTTTTTCATGCTTCCATTTTACTTTGTTCTCACTGAATTGTATACCCTTCCTTTAGTTTTTCTGCTGATGAAATACTGCTTGTCTTTCAAAGTCTATCTACAACAGTCCCTCTTATGGACTGTTTTTCTCAAATGATTTGTTTATGTTGCTATTATATTGTCAGTTGGGCTTAATTCTGTGTAATATCCACAGCCCCTTCTCTCCCTGAATTTGAAAGTATGTATACTCCCAGCTACATGTAGCAGCTTCTGAAATCTCTGAGGACCCTGGGTATAGATCATTTATGTTCTTATTTCTTAGTATGAAGCAGAAGTAAGTGATGTATAACATTTAATAAATTATTAAATTTGAAAGGGAACCACTAGTCTTAGGACATACTTTTATAAAATACACTTCTAATTTTCTGTAATAACAGAGTCAAAGCTGTAGATTTCATTTCATGTTTAAACTATCAAACTTAGATACTGATAAGTTTCATGCAGATGCATTTGAATTTGACACTCATTGGTAGAAAATGAGAGATCGCCTTTTTTTACCTCTCAGATTGGTTCTCCTGCATTTATTATAAAGGTTGGGAGAACAGAATTATTGTTAGCATTGAGTGGTCAGTCACTGTAAATTATGTATGTGTTCCTGGAAATGATCCCAGAAATATCTTAAGCTACAGAATCTTCTAATCAATGCAAGACTTACTTTTTCAAAAGACTGTTTCAGTCTCCTAGGACACTTATTCAGGCTAATCTCTTCCTGAAAGAGAATGTTTCATAATTCCAGCATAGATTTTCTTGCAAAAAATGTAAATATGTGTCTGATATGTTTAATTGGTTATTTGTAATTCATAATTATGGATACTGTGTACTCTTTATATGAAATACATTTTTGTTTCTGTATTTTAGTGATTTTCAGACATACCCACCTTATTATTATTAAAAGTTTATGGAGAAAATAGAAGTTATTAAAGAGGCATAGTTGTTACTCTCTTTGAGTCTTTCCATAAAAACAGATCTATGCTGATGGCAAAACGTGAAACCGACAGACAATATAATATCTAAGAAAACCTAGGTGGCAAGTTATCCCAAATCTGGTGTCAGTAAGTGAAGAGGAGGAAGTACAGGGAAGGCAACATGATTTCTGCCATCTTTGGAAACTGGTAACAAGTATTAACTAGAAATCATGGGGGGCTACCTGAAACTGGCAGCTAAAACTAGAAAGAAGCAAAGGAATTGTGATAAGGAGGGATGTTTCTAGAGCAATCTTGGCCTGTAGATTTGTGAAACTTACTAGTAAGTCTCTTCCAATGACTGAGTCCTCCTCTGAGGTAAAATTGTTGGGAATCCAGTTCAGATGGAGCAAAGTTGATGGCACAAAGGATAGAGAAGGGCCAGGTAAAAGTAGGGCAGGGAGACAACCAATAGATCTCATATCAAAAAGTCCTTGCTTTGACCAGTGGGTGAAAACAGCAGAACAAGTTGCTATAGGACCATGAAGTTACAAAAGCTATGTTGTCCCATCTGCCTTTCCTCAGGATACAAGAAAGGTCATTTCAATCTTTATCTGTTTATTTGTTGCCTGTAGACTTAATTCTGCTCCTTATTTGTCTCTTTGCTTTTTAACTACACACAGACACACACATATATAGTTATATATATGAATATAATTATATATATAATCATACATAATTTGTATATAATCATGTATAATTTATAAATAATCATGTATAATTTATATATACTATATAAGTGGAGCAATCTAATTACATTTATTTATATAATCATTTACAGTTTTACTTTATGTATATCAATGTAATTTTCTGTGTCAGAGAGAGGATAAGGAACAGCATAATATCTATCCATTAGCCTTACAACTGTTAAACCAGGAATTTATAAGAAACATGATTACTGTGCTAATGGTTCCAATGGATAAGGTAGATAGCCTGCAAGGACAGATGGGCAATGTAAGGAGAGAGGTGGAAATTCTAGGAAATGATGGAAAAGGAATGCTGGAGATCCAAGACATTGGAACCAAAATCAAGAATGCCCTTGATAGGCTTATGAGTAAATGGGAATTTGCCGAGCAAACAATTTCTGAGCTTGAGAGTACTTCAGAAGAAGCCTGCAAGACTGGTAACAAAAAGAAAAATTACTGAAAGAAAAACCAAACAGAATAGAGTATCTAAGAACTATAGGGCAACTACAGAAGTTCTCTAGGGTCATGAGGAAAGGAGTGGAAGAAATATATGAAATAATAAAGACTAATGATTTAGACAAATTAATGTCAGATAGCCACAGATACAGGAAGTTCAGAGAATAATAAGCAGAATAAATGAAAAACCTCTACATGTAGGCGTATCATTTTCAGTGTACAGAAAATTAAAAAGTCCAAAGAGATGCCAGATCTCCCTTAGAGGAGCAAAGGTAAGTATTAAACTCAGCTTCTCAAAACACCATTGGAAACGAGAAGAGACAGTAGTGAAATACTCAGTGTTGAGGGAAATCAACAGCAACAGCAAAACTCTGCCAACCTAGAGTTCAGTATCCTGCAAAACTACCCATCAAAAGTGAAGATTAGATAAAGAATTTCTCAGACAAACAGAAATTCAGGGAGTTTTTTTTGGCAGTAGACCTGCTTTGTAAGAAATGTTAAATAAGTTCTTTAGCAATAAGGAAAATATATAGGTCAGCAACTCAGGTTTTTAGCAAGAATGGAAGAGCATCAGAGAAAGAATAAGTGAAAATAAAAAGTTTTATTCTTCTTGTTCTTAATTTTCCTAGCAGATCTTTGAAAATAATAATAGCAATACTGTATCGAGATATATTTATATGCCTTCATTCAATAACTTTCCAGACAGAAAGCATTGAGCCCAGTGGATTATTCACTGGTGAATTCTATCAAACATTTAAGGAAGACTATACTAATTCTTTATAATATTCTTTAGTTGATTGAGGCAGAAGGAATATTTCCTAACTTACTCATGAGACCAACATGACACTCTCATATCAAAACATGATACAACAGTAAAGAATATTGACCACATTTTAGCCCATAGAGAAAAGCTCAGCCAGTTCCAAAGAACAGCAATAAAACAAACAGGACCTTTAAAAACAAAACTAAAAATAAAAAAAAAAAGCTCCCAAAGGGACTTTTATGTTCCTTCTACTTGAAAATTGCAAAGCACACTATTAAATAAATGTTAGGTCAAAGGAAAAATAAACTAAAATGGAAGAATTTCTTGAACATAGTAAAAATGAATACATGATATTTTAGAATGTGTGGGCATATCTAAGAAGGTTACCAGGAGAAAACTTTTAGCATCAAATGCATGTATTAATAAAAATTAAAAAGAAAATAAAATGAATTAAACAAGCAGATAAAAACTAGAGGAACAAAGTAAACAAGAAAAAGCAACAGGATAGGATTAATAAAGATAAAAATGAATTAATTTAAAATTGATTTCCTGAAAAAAATCAACAGAGAAAGTACAAATATTAAAACCTTAGAGGTTACATAAGGATATGAAAGGGGGAACAGTCAAAATTTTGTATAAATTTAGTAAATTAAATCCTAAAGGAACATTTGCTCAATTATATGCAACTAGATTTGGAAATCTTTATGAAATGAATCATTCTGTAGAAAAATTAAATTCACTACAGAAAGCCTTAACAGACAAATTGTCATAAATAAAAGAATTTCCTGATAAAAAATGCACCAGGATTAGATATACCCCAATTTAACTATGCAGCTTAAATTATTCCAAAGATAGGGAAAGTGGGAAAGTTTCAAATTTATTTTGTTAAGTAAGTATAACATGGATTCTAAAATCTTAAAAAATTATTTTGAAAAATTGTATAATAATTTTAAATATGAATATTGACACACAAATCCAAAGTAAAATGTTTTAACAGAAAACAGTGTTGCCTTAAGACATACATCATAACCAAGTGGGGTTTATTCCAGGAATTCAAGAATGGTTCATGCCAAAAACTCAATTAGTGTAATTCTTCATATTTGTAGAGCTCAGGGCAAAAATCCTTTTGACATCTCTGAAGATAGGGAAAAATCTCTACAAAACCTACAATCTATTTTTCAAAAAATAATAAAATAAGAATTGATGGATATCTCCTCAACATTTATTTTACAAACACACACACACACACAAATGAAAAAAATCAACAGAGAAAGTACAAATATTAAAACCTTAGAGGTTACATAAGGATATGAAAGGGGGAACAGTCAAAATTTTGTATAAATTTAGTAAATTAAATCCTAAAGGAACATTTGCTCAATTATATGCAACTAGATTTGGAAATCTTTATGAAATGAATCATTCTGTAGAAAAATTAAATTCACTACAGAAAGCCTTAACAGACAAATTGTCATAAATAAAAGAATTTCCTGATAAAAAATGCACCAGGATTAGATATACCCCAATTTAACTATGCAGCTTAAATTATTCCAAAGATAGGGAAAGTGGGAAAGTTTCAAATTTATTTTGTTAAGTAAGTATAACATGGATTCTAAAATCTTAAAAAATTATTTTGAAAAATTGTATAATAATTTTAAATATGAATATTGACACACAAATCCAAAGTAAAATGTTTTAACAGAAAACAGTGTTGCCTTAAGACATACATCATAACCAAGTGGGGTTTATTCCAGGAATTCAAGAATGGTTCATGCCAAAAACTCAATTAGTGTAATTCTTCATATTTGTAGAGCTCAGGGGAAAAATCCTTTTGACATCTCTGAAGATAGGGAAAAATCTCTACAAAACCTACAATCTATTTTTCAAAAAATAATAAAATAAGAATTGATGGATATCTCCTCAACATTTATTTTACAAACACACACACACACACAACTCACATATACTCACACTTCAGTTCAAAACTCAGCACCTTATATTTACAGGGGAGATGCTAGTGGTTTGAGGTAGATACAAGTTAAACACGCGTGCTCAGTTTCAGTATCTCTGCTATGCGTGTGTGGGCTGGAGTAACAAGCCAGTGCTTTTAGGCATATAGAGTTAAGTTTGCATATTACATTTCTAGTTGCAGATGATTTGATGATATATCTGAGTCTCAAATGAATCAAGGGAAAAACTACCCAAAATGAATTTATGAGAGACATCTATAAAAGAGTGGGTTATAAAAATGGTGTATCAACAGCCTTCATATATTTAACCAGTTATAGGGTACACTGAAACTTCCATATCTATGGAATGATGCTTTTGTACACATACATAAACACATACAAACTCGAATTTATGTTAAGTTCAAAGGAGACCAATGATTGTCTTAGACCAATCATTTATCAATAGTAATGAAGTGGTCCCTCAAAAAAGAAAATTCGTAGAAAAAACCCCAGGGTTCTTGTTTAATGATACTGTTGCTTCACATAGGACTTTCTGGTGTTACTTTTTTTGTGGACTCAGGGCAGATACACTAAGAGGATCTTTTAAGATTTATTTCAGCCCAGCACTCCAATGGTTCTCTATCTCTATGACTGTTCTATACGTACTGTACCTGTGAAATAACACTGTTGATTTTTCCCTACTGGTGGGTAGAACAGTATCAAGAATTCTGTCTCTTCCAATTTCTATGACATCACTTTAATTAAAAGTATTTCTTCCCATAATGAAACATGATAGAGCAAAGTTTTATCTTCACTGACTTTCATTTCAGAATATCATTCACAATGATAAATAATGCATTAGTGTATTAATGATGCATAATAGTTGCGATATTCCAGATGAACTGTTCTCATGCAAGTGAGAATTTTTGAATAATAAAAATGTCAGTATATGATAAATGCTGGATGATATGAGAAACATTCACCTTAAAAAATCAAGTTTATGAAACATAAATATCAGATACTTTTTAGCCTTTTCATAAAATTTATAGTAATAAAACATAACTATAGGAAAATAAATATTAATCTTGCTCTTTTATTCTGTTATTCATTGTGATATTCACAGAATTTTGAGCAAAAGGGAACTAAAAGAAAGACCAGTTGTTTAGGAAAGAGCATATATTATTAATAGCCATATTTGTTTCTTAAAACTTTGTTTTTTAGTTATGCAGTTGTTTTTTTCCCAATACATTGGAGCAAAGCAAAATACATGGTAGGTGTGGCAGAAAGGAAATACTCTAATGATGTATGAATACCCAGTATATAAAGAATAAGCGATTGCATAGTTAAAGTCTCATAGAAGTTATAAGAAATGTCTAATTTGCAGTAGACATTTGTCTACTGAATGTCTAATATATTCAGTAGATAATTATATTGGCCAGAATGGAAGTGTTTCCTAAATTACAGTTTGTAAGCTGTGTGGAAATAATTTATTTTTTTTAAACGTGCAATGGTGCTGCTGCCCCGTTAGGAAAGGGTGGTGATTCACAAGGACAAGGATGACATAATTGAAATCCCCTAAGTAGGAAGATTGCATAGTTAAAGTTCTCATAGAAGTTATAAGAAATGTCTAATTTGCAGTAGACATTTGTCTACTGAATGTCTAATATATTCAGTAGATAATTATATTGGCCAGAATGGAAGTGTTTCCTAAATTACAGTTTGTAAGCTGTGTGGAAATAATTTATTTTTTTTAAACGTGCAATGGTGCTGCTGCCCCGTTAGGAAAGGGTGGTGATTCACAAGGACAAGGATGACATAATTGAAATCCCCTAAGTAGGAAGCACTTTATGGACTATGTGAATAATATAGCATCAATAAATTGTGGTAGAAGCTAAAACTCATTCTTGGAATATTTTAAAATTTTTAAAGTATTCTCATTGTGGTCAGAGATGAGCTTCTGATCAGTGTTTCTTGAGATGACATGGAAACTATAAAAACACTGAGATATTAGACTTAAAAACAATTGAATCAAAAATTCTGGGAGAAATACCCACCAATTTTAAGGCAGATGGAACCAGTTGGAGAAGAACCTACCTGGAGTTCTCCCCTGACACACACACATTCACCGCAGAGCCTGCACGTGGCAGGAGAGCCCAGTGTGAGCTTAACTCAGTGTCAGTTTGTAAGGATGTAACTGGGTACATTTTCAAAATTTTATTTATTTTTTAATTGAAGGGTAAATGTTTTACAAAATTTTGTCGTTTTCTGTCAAACCTCAACATGAATCAGTAATAGGTATACATATATTCCCTCACTTTTGAACCTCCCTCCCAACTCTCTCCCCATCCCACCCCTCTAGGTTGATACAAAGCCCCTGTTTCCTGAGTCGTAAAGCAAATTCATGTTGGTTATCTATTTTACATATAGTAATGTAAGTTTCCATGTTACTCTTTCCATACATCTCACCCTCTCCTCCCCTCTCCCTGTGTCCATAAGTCTGTTCTTTATGTCTGTTTCTCCATTGCTGCCCTGTAAATAAATTCTTCAGTACTATATGCATTCAGTTCAGTTCAGTTCAGTCGCTCAGTGGTGTCCAACTCTTTGCGACCCCATGAATCGCAGCACGCCAGGCCTCCCTGTCCATCACCAACTCCTGGAGTTCACTCAGACTCACGTCCATCGAGTTGGTGATGCCATCCAGCCATCTCATCCTCGGTCGTCCCTTTCTCCTCCTGCCCCCAATCCCTCCCAGCATCAGGGTCTTTTCCAATGAGTCAACTCTTTGCATGAGGTGGCCAAAGTACTAGAGCTTCAGCTTTAGCATCATTCCTTCCAAAGAAATCCCAGGGCTGATCTCCTTCAGAATGGACTGGTTGCATCTCCTTGCAGTCCAAGGGACTCTCAAGAGTCTTCTCCAACACCACAGTTCAGAAACATCAATTCTTCGGCGCTCAGCCTTCTTTACAGTCCAACTCTCACATCCATACATACAATATTTATCTTTCTGCCTTACCTTACTCTGTATAATAGGTTCTAGGTTCATCCACCTCATCAGAACTGACTCAAACATGTTCCCTTTTGTGGCTGAGAAATATTCCATTGTGTATATGTTCTACAACTTCTTTATGTATTCATCTGTCAATGGACATCTAGGTTGATTCCATGTTCTAGCTATTGTAAATAGTGCTGCAGTGAACAATGGGATACATGTGTCTCTTTCAATTTTGGTTTCTTCAGGGTATATGCCTAGGAGTGGGATTGCTGGGTCATATGGTGGTTTTATCCCTAGTTTTTTAAGGAATTTGTATACTGTCTTCCATGATGGCTGTATCTATTTAGATTCCCACCAACAGTTCAGAGAGTTCCCTTTTCTCCACACCCTCTCCAGCATTTATTGTTTGATTTTTTGATGATAGTTGTTCTGACTGGTGTGAGGTGATATCTCACTGTGGCTTTGATTTGCATTTCTCTGAGAATGAGCGATATAGAGCATTTTTTCATGTGTTTGTTAGCCATCTGTATGTCTTCTTTGGAGAAATGTCTGTTTAGATCTTTTCTCCACTTTTTGATTGGGTTGTTTGTTTTTCTGGCATTGAGTTGTATGAGCTGCTTGTATATTTTGGAAATTAACCCTTTGTCAGTTGTTTCATTTGCTATTATTTTCTGCCATTCTGAGGGTTGTCTTTTCACCTTGCTTGTAGTTTCCTTTGCTGTGCAAAACCTTTTAAGTTTAATCAAGTCCCACTTGTTTACTTTTGTTCTTATTTCCATTACTCTAGGAGGTGGGTCATAGAGGATCTTGCTTTGATTTATGTCACCGAGTGTTCTGCCTATGTTTTCCTCTAAGTTTTATAGTTTCTGGTCTTCCATTTAGGTCTTTAATCCATTTTGAGTTTATCTTTGTGTATGGTGTTAGGAAGTGTTCTAATTTCATTCTTTTACATGTAGCTGTCCAGTTTTCCCAGCCCCATTTATTGAAAAGGCTGTCTTTGCCCCATTGTATATTCTTGCCTCTTTTGTAGAATATAAGGTACCAATAGGTGCATGGGTTTATTTCTGGGCTTTCTATCTTGTTCCATTGGTCTATGTTTCTGTTTTTGTGCCATTACCATACTGTCTTGATGACTGTAGCTTTGTAGTAGAATCTGAAATCAAGAAGGATGATTCCTCCAGCTCCATTCTTCTTTCTCAAGACTGCTTTGGCTATTCAGGGTCTTTGGTGTTTCCATATGAATTGGAAAATTTTTTGTTCTAATTCTGTGAAAAATGCCATTTGATAGGGATTGCATGTTTGGTAGTATACTCATTTTCACAATATTGATTCTTCCTACCCAGGAACATGGAATATTTCTCATCTGTTTATGTCATCTTTCTTTAGTGTTCTGTAATTTCTGTATACAGTTATTTTGTCTCCTTAGGTAAGTTTATTCCTAGATATTTAACTCTTTTTGTTGCAGTGGTGAATGAGATTGATTCCTTAATTTCTCTGATTTTTCATTGTTAATATATAGAAATGCAGGTGATTTCTGTGTATTGATTTTGTATCCTGCACCTTTGCTAAATTCACTGATTAGCTCTAGTAATTTTCTGATACTATCTTTAGGGTTTTNAGTTTATTCCTAGATATTTAACTCTTTTTGTTGCAGTGGTGAATGAGATTGATTCCTTAATTTCTCTGATTTTTCATTGTTAATATATAGAAATGCAGGTGATTTCTGTGTATTGATTTTGTATCCTGCACCTTTGCTAAATTCACTGATTAGCTCTGTAATTTTCTGATACTATCTTTAGGGTTTTCTACATACAATATCATGTCATCTGCAAACAGTAGAGCTTTACTTCTTTTCCAATCTGGATTCCTTTTATTTCCTTTTCTGCTCTGATTGCTACAGCTAGGACTTCCAGAACTATGTTGAATACTAGAGGTGAAAATGGGCACACTTGTCTTGTTCCTGATGTTAGAGGGAATGCTTTCAGTTTTTCACCACTGAGGATAATGTTTGCTGTAGGCTTATCGTATATGGGGATTACTATGTTGAGATAGGTTCCTTCTATGCCCCCCCCGTTCTTTTAACTTTATTTTTTTTGCTGCTTCTTTTTTTAAATATAAATTTATTTATTTTAACTGGAGGCTAATTACTTTACAAAATTGTAGTGGTTCTACCATACACTGATGTGAATCTGCCATGGGTATACATGTGTTCCCCATCCTGAACCCCCCTCCCACTTACCTCCCCATCTCATCCCTCTGGATCATCCCAGTACACCAGCCCTGAGCACCCTGTCTCATGCATCAAAACTGGACTGGCGATTTGTTTCACATATGATAATATATATGTTTCAATGTCATTCTCCCAAATCATCCCACCCCACCCTCTCCCACAGAGTCCAAAAGACTTGTTCTATACATATGTATCCTTTTGCTGTCTCACATATAGGGTTATCATTACCATCTTTCTAAGTTCCATATATATGTGTTAGTATACTGTATTGGTGTTTTTCTTTCTGGCTTATGTCACTCTGTATAATAGGCTCCAGTTTCATCCACCTCATTAGAACTGATTCAAATGTATTCTTTTTAATGGCTGAGTAATACTCCATTGTGTATGTGTACCACAGCTTTCTTATCCATTCGTCTGCTGATGGATATCTAGGTTGCTTCCATGTCCTGGCTATTATAAACAGTGCTGCGATGAACATTGGGGTACACGTGTATGTTTCAATTCTGGTTTCCTCGGTGTGTATGCCCAGCAGTGGGATTGCTGGGTCATAAGGCAGTTCTATTTACATTTTTTAAGGAATCTCCACACTGTTCTCCATAGTGGCTGTACTAGTTTGCATTCCCACCAACAGTGTAAGAGCGTTCCCTTTTCTCCACACCCTCTCCAGTATTTATTGTTTGTAGACTTTTGGATAGCAGCCATTCTGACTGCTGTGCCATTTTTTTGAAGAATTTTAATTATAAATGGGTGCTGAATTTTGTCAAAGGCTTTTTCCGCATCTATTTATGGTTTTTATCTTTCAGTTTGTTAATGTGGTATATCACATTGATCTGCATATATTGAAGAATCCTTTCATTCCTAGAATCAACCCAACTGGATCATGGTGTATGAACTGTTTCATGTGTTGCTGAATTCTGTTTGCTAAAATTTTGTTGAGTTTTGCATCAGTCATATTGGCCTGTAGTTTTCTTTTTTTATATTGTCTTTGGTTTTGATATCAGGGTGATGGTGACCTCATAGAATGAGTTTGGAAGTGTTCCTTTCTCTGAAATTTTTTGAAAGAGTTTTAGGAGGATATGCATTAGCTGTTTTCTAAATATTTGATAGAATTCTCCTGCGAAGCCATCTGGTCATAGGGTTTTGTTTTTTTGGGAGATTTTTGATCACAGTTTCAATTTCAGTGTTTGTAATTGGGTTGTACATAATTTCCATTTCTTCCTGGTTCAGTCTTGGAAGATTGAACTTTTCTAAGAATCTGTCGATTTCTTCCAGGTCCACTGTATTGCCATAATAGTCTCTTAAAATCCTTTGTATTTCTGCATTGTCTGTTGTAATCTCTCCTTTTTCATTTCTGATGTTCTTGATTTATTTTCTTCTGTTTTGTTTTGTTAATGAGTCTGGCTAAAGGCTTGTCAATTTTGTTTACCTTCTCAAAGAACCATCTTTTAGTTTTATTAATCTTTGCTATTCTTTCATTTCTTTTTCATTTATTTCTGCTCTAATCTTTATGATTTCTTTGCTTCTACTGATTTTGAGCAGTCTTTTTGGTCTTCTTTTTCAGTTGTTTTAGGTGTAAAGTTAGGTTGTCTATTCATTGTTTTTCTTGTTTCTTGAGGTAAGATGTGTTGCTATAACTTCCCTCTTAGAACTGCTTTTGCTGCATCCCATAGATTTTGAGTTGTCATATCTTCATTGTCTTTTGTTTCTAGAAGTTTTTTGATTTCCCTTTTATTTTCGTCAGTAACCTGTTGGCTATTTAGAAGTGTATTATTTAATCTCCATGTATTTGTGTCTATTTCTGTTTTGTCTTTGTAATTGATATGTAGTGTCATAGCGTTGTGGATGAAGAAGATGTTTGATATCATTTTAATTTTCTTAAATTTACTGTCATTTGTTTTGTGACCCAAGATGTGGTCTATCCTGGAGAACGTTCCATGTGCACTTGAGAAGAAGGTGTATTCTTCTGTATTTGGATGGAATGTCCTGAAGATATTAGTGAGATCCATTTCATCCAATGTATCATTTAAGACTTGTGTTTCCTTATTATTTTCTGTTTTGATGATCTGTCCATTGGTTGAGTGGGGTGTTAAATAATTGATATGTAGTGTCATAGCGTTGTGGATGAAGAAGATGTTTGATATCATTTTAATTTTCTTAAATTTACTGTCATTTGTTTTGTGACCCAAGATGTGGTCTATCCTGGAGAACGTTCCATGTGCACTTGAGAAGAAGGTGTATTCTTCTGTATTTGGATGGAATGTCCTGAAGATATTAGTGAGATCCATTTCATCCAATGTATCATTTAAGACTTGTGTTTCCTTATTATTTTCTGTTTTGATGATCTGTCCATTGGTTGAGTGGGGTGTTAACGTCTCCTCCTATTATTGTATTACTGTCAATTTCTCCTTTTATGTCTGGTAGTGGTTGCCTTATGTTTTGAGGTGCTCCTACATTGGGTGCATAGATATTTACAATTGTTATATCTTCCTCTTGGATTGATCCCTTGATCATTATGTAGTGTCCTTCCTTATCTCTTGTAATCTTCTTTATTTTAAGGTCTATTTTGTCTGATATGAGGATTACTACTCCAGCTTTCTTTTGCTTTCCATTTGCAGGGAATATTTTTTTCTATCCTCTCACTTTCAGTCTATATGTGTATTTAGGTCTGAAGTGGGTTTCTTATAGACACCACATATGTGGGTCTTATTTTTGTATCCATTCAGTCAGCCTGTGTCTTTTGGTTGGAGCATTTAATCCATTTACATTTCAAGTAATTATTGATATACATGTTCCCATTGCCATTTTCTTAATTGTTTGGGGTTGACTTTATAGATCTTTTTTCTTCTCTTGTATTTCTTGACTATATAAGTCCCTTTAACATTTGTTGTAAAGCTGGTTTAGTGGTATTGAATTCTCTTAACTTTTGCTTGTCTGAAAAGCTTTTTATTTCTCCATCAATTTTGAAGATATCTTTGATGGGTGCAGTCACCTTGGTTTTAGATTTTTCCCTTTCAGTGTTTTAAATATATCCTGCAGTTTCCTTCTGGTCTGCAGAGTTTCTGCTGAAAGATCAGCTGTTAAGCATAGGGGTTTCCCTTGTATGTTACTTGTTGCTTCTCCCTTGCCACTTTTAATATTCTTTCTTTGTGTTTAGTATTTGTTAGTTTGATTTGTATGTGTCTTGGCATATTTCTCCTAGGGGTTTATCCTGTATGGGACTCTTGTGTCTCTTGGACTTGATTGGCTATTTTCTTTTCCATGTTGGGGGAATTTTCAACTATAATCTCTTCAAAATTTTTCTCATATCTTTCTTTTTCTCTTCTTCTTTTGGGGCCTGTGTGATTTGAATTTTGGTGTTTTTGATATTGTCCCAGAGGTCTTTGAGACTATCCTCAATTCTCTTCATTCTTTCTATTTTATTCTGCTCTTGATAATTTATTTATACCATTTTATCTTCCAGCTCACTGAATCATTCTTCTGCTTCAGATATTCTGCTATTGATTCCTTCTAGAGTATTTTTAATTTCAATAATTGTGTTGTCTCTGTATGTTTATTCTTTAATTATTTTAGTTCTTTGTTCATTGATTCTTGCATTTTCTCCATTTTGTTTTCAAGATTTTTGATCATCTTTACTATGATTATTCTGAATTCTTTTTCAGGTAGCTTGCCTATTTTCTCTTCATTTATTTGGACTTATGTGTTTCCAGTTTGTTCTCTGATTTGTGTAGTATTTCTGTGCCTTTTCATTATTTTTTTTTAACTAATTGTTTTTTAGGTCTCCTTTTCCCATGCTTCAAGGTTGAATTCTTTCTTCCTTTTGGTTTTTGCTCTCCTAAGGTTGATCCAGTAGTTTGGCTTCCTGTAGGATGAGATTTTTTGCTGAGGTTTTTTTTTGTTTGTTTGTTTGTTTGTTTTCTTGTTTTTCCCCTGATGGGCAAGGCTGAGTGAGGTGGTAATCCTGTCTGCTGATGATTGGGTTTGTGTTTAGTTTTGTTTGTTGTTTAGATTAACACCAGGATGCTACTGGTGTCTGGGTGATGCCAGGTATTGTATTCACGTGGTTTCCTTTGTTTGAGTTCTCACTATTTGATACTACCTAGAGTTAGTTCTCTGGAGAAGGCAATGGCACCCCACTCCAGTACTCTTGCCTGGAAAATCCCGTGGACAGTGGAGCCTGTTAGGCTACAGTCCATGAGGTCGCTAAGAGTCAGACACGACTGAGTGACTTCACTTTCACTTTTCACTTTCATGCATTGGAGAAGGAAACGACAACCCACTCCAATGTTCTTGCCTGGAGATCCCAGGGACAGGGGAGCCTGGTGGGAGGCCGGCTCTGGGGTCACACAGAGGTCAGACAGAACTGAAGTGACTTAGCAGCAGCAGCAGCAGCAGCAGCAGCAGCAGCAGCAGCAGCAGAGTTAGTTCTCTGTTAGTCTAGAGTCTTGGAGTCAGTGGTCCCACTCTAAAGGCTCAGGGCTTGATCTCTGGTCAGGAACAAAGATTCCATAAGTGTTCTGTTTTGGCATTAAATGATATTAAAACAAATTACCCCAAACAAGAAAGCAAAGATGAACCCCAGACAAATGGCTGTTATGAAATCAGGCAAATAATAATTAAACTAATGGAATATACACATATATTTATATACCCATAAGCAAAATCAAAGCAGTCCAGCAAAAATAAGATACAGTAGATTGACCCAGGGAACAAAGGAAATCAACATTTATATTTACCACTTAGATACAAAACTACCTAAAGCACAAACTGGAAAACAAAACTAAAGCAAGGTGCCAAGTGTGGAATAAAGCAATGAAAATAAAACTATAAATATGTTGAGAGGAAAGGAAGGAAAGAAAAGAATGAAAGAATAGATATGTAAGGTTAAACAGATATAGATAAAGAAGATTTATATAAATTAAAGATTAGCCACAAGGGGAAAAGAACAGTAGGAAAGGCATCCGTTCCATTCAGTCGCTCAGTCGTGTCCGACTCTTTGTGACCCCATGAATAATACTGGAGTGGGTAGCCATTCCCTTCTCCAGGGGATCATCCCAACTCAGGGATTGAACCCAGGTCTCCTGCATTGCAGGCAGATTCTTTACCAGCTGAGCTACCAGGGAAGCCCAAGAATACTGGAGTGTGTAGCCTATCCCTTCTCCAGCAGATCTTCCTGACCCTGGAATTGAACTGGGGTATCCTGCATTGCAGGCGGATTCTTTACCAGCTGAGCTACCAGAGAAGCCCATTTAGTTATTAATGTGCTGGATTATTCTGCTTTGGCCACCTTCTGGGTATGTTTCAATTCCTTACTGGGGGAAATCACTATTTTACTTTCCTTCACTGCTTAGGGAAAGTCAAATTTTCCACCAACTTTCTACCTGAGAGTTATGCAAAAATGCATAACCCATCATCAGGAAAATGTCTTCATTAACACATAAACAATGGTTCATTACCCGCCAATGTGTTAATTTATGGTAAACTCATCTATTGGCATGCAAATTCTAAGTTGCTCACCCCAGGTTTTACTTAGGCCACTCACCTCTCTGACCTCTGAGGAAACCTTTGAAAAACTGTTTCTAAAATTTTTGTCCTGTAATTTCCCTAATGGTCAGAATTCCAACAAGCAGTGGATCTATAGGCTGACTAAAGAGCTGAGATTTCTGCCAAACTGAGAAACCCTTGCTTATACAGGAAAAGTCATTCACCCTTGTTTCCATAACATTGTTTGTAATTGAATTTATTACCCATGTTTATCCTGTGACATCCAGAGAGGTACTAGGAAAATCACAAAGGAGACATTTTAAACATGTAAATAATCATAAGTCTGCCTTAATAGTTAATGTACATACCAGTGAGGACCAAAAGATAGTCATAGATCTCCATTAAGGTCATTCATTCTCACTACATATATTATCAAATTGGCTAGGGATCAACTCAGGCCAATGTGTATTTGAGCATCTGGCTGTTTGAATCTATCCACTACTGTAGCTGTGGGGTAGGAGAAACTCTATCGCGGACGTGCTGTCACTCTACCAGAAATTGACTTGTCTGGACAAGACAGTTTGTTTGCTTTTATTGTCCTCAAATTAAACTACTCTCTGTCTGACTCTTCAAGTTGTCTTCAGTGTGTGATTAAACACCGGGAGAATTGTCAATATCACTCAGCTTCTAAGTCATTAAACGTCCTAATCCTTCACATTCCTTGCAGCTGAGGCCATTTTCTTTCCGTTTTCTCTCCAGCTTTGCATTGGCCACCAGGATTCTGGTGACATTCTCTGTGTCGGTGCGCTTGCCAGTCATGGGGAGCTTGACGAGAGGTTTACAATTCACTAATGAGTCAGTGGGAAACGAGCACCAGTCAATACATTCCAAAGCAGATGCAAACCCACATGTGGAGCTGCCTCAGGACAACTCCAGTTTACCCTAGGGTGCTCATGCCTGCTTCCGTCCAGTACACAGGCACCAGAAAAAACTTCTCTCATCTTTAGAAGAGATCCCAGTTGTTGAAATTGGAGAAATTAATGCATACTCTTGAGCCCAAACACCTGTTTATTCTGTATCCCCTACCACGAATAATCAGTTCTCCTCATGATTATGATAAGTCTGTTGAGAAAACTGCCCATCTTCTTATTATAATTTTTGTGCATACTTAAAATGAATATTCAACTGTGATTTGTCAAGAGCTATGTCCAGTCCTTAGGCTGGCAATGGTAGATGAGTAGGGCATATGCAGAAAGGGGTTTTAATATAAAGATAAAATGCTTGGGATTTTTCAGTCTCATCTTATATAATACCAAGAACCACCTCCATCCTCACCCTCCCTTTTTCTAACACTCCTGGTCAGAAATATATGCTCCAAAGGAAGATAATTATTGTAAAGCATCCATATGATTATGGATTACTCGATTCTAAATCCTTCTTCTTTGGCAAAATGACTTGATTGATTTTGGAATTTGAACCTCTTTGTGATACACCGCTTAGAAGTGACCATTTCAGCAAAGGCAAAAGGGGACTTAGACACACTCAGAAAAGCGTGCTGCATAAATAAGGAGAATCACATTGAATTGCCAAAGATTATTTCAATGGCTAGAACACCTTCCTGTTACAATAATTACAGAAACATCTTTAAGCTCTTCTCTGAAGAACTTCTGAATTGAAATAGAAAATGTTTTAATGAATTTAAACTATTTACAAATTCGTATTAGAAATTTCAAGAGGAATGATTTGTGTGTTCCCTCTCTGCTCATAAGCAGTCTTTAATGCAGTTTCCTTCTAGAATCTGCATACTATTTATACAATTATATATAGCATTGTGTTGCCTAGAAATATACCTCTTTAGCATGACTGTCCTTTTAAGGAAAATAAGCATAAATCGGTTTTCTGAAAAGCTACATTTCGGAGTGACAATGCTACTTTCTTTTGGAACTGCAAAAGAAAAATGGGTCCGGTCATAATTTCTGCTTGTAAGTTTTAGCTAAGTGGTGACAAATATCATACTATATTATACATCAGAGGACAGGCGTGCATCAGTTCATATTTCTGAAAGCCCGTTAGTTATCATAATGGAAGTGAAGATTTCTCTCAAGCACCTGCCTGGAACAGAAGTCCTTCTGACAGACTGTGCATAACCTCTCATTAAATCAGCATGCAGAGAACTAACCAGCAGATGCTGCTGACATGAACCCTGATGTAATCTCTTTAACCTTGTCCTGTAAGGCGCGCACAAGGAACTGCAAAAGAAAAATGGGTCCGGTCATAATTTCTGCTTGTAAGTTTTAGCTAAGTGGTGACAAATATCATACTATATTATACATCAGAGGACAGGCGTGCATCAGTTCATATTTCTGAAAGCCCGTTAGTTATCATAATGGAAGTGAAGATTTCTCTCAAGCACCTGCCTGGAACAGAAGTCCTTCTGACAGACTGTGCATAACCTCTCATTAAATCAGCATGCAGAGAACTAACCAGCAGATGCTGCTGACATGAACCCTGATGTAATCTCTTTAACCTTGTCCTGTAAGGCGCGCACAAGTCATGACCGGGGAATTCAAAGTAAATTAGGTTTTACATGAAAGTCTATAATCTAAATTCAATTTGATTAAAACGATGCCTGATTTGTGTTGGTGATGAAATATTCCATTGTAGCTATTAGACTTTTTTTTAAAATTCGTACACGGGAGTCTATGTTTCCTATCCCTACCTTAGTTTTTAAGATGATCAGTTTTCCATCGTGGCCCTGCTCCCACATTCTTAAAATGAAGAAGCTTTTAAAGAAAGAAGTTATAAGCAAAAATAACTATTTGTTTCTTGAGGTAATCCACTGAGATGGCAAATATTCTCTGATTTCAGGAATTCTTGGGAAAAGGATCACTTTGTAAGTCCAAATGTTCTCTATGTTGGAAATATTTTCTCTGTATTTAATATCAGAGTCTTAGAACTACTTTATTACATGTAAGCTTTGTCCCATAACTATTTTGTTAAATTAATCATTCGATCAACACAATTTTTCATGGAAATTCAATCAGCAATAATAAAAAAAGTCATCAGTCCTTGCCAGAGTTCCTCTGTTATGGTTTTACGTTTATTGTTCCTTTTCTATTTTTATGTAATTCAACTTTCCGAGGATAACCCACAGAGAGTTCAAAACATTTTGACTTCAGCTATGTTTTTTGAGCCAGGAGCTGAATTGCAAGAAATTTTACCATTTATTTCTTAAAGTTCTAGCTTTTCCTCTCTCATATCTTTAACATCTCCACTCTCTTGCCATAAGCCTCAGGGATTCCAATAATCTGATGCCCAGGAAACCCCAAATCTCTTCCCTCACAGCTGCCTCCTGGAGACTGGCTCAATGATAAAGGACTCACTGGCCAATGCAGGAGCTGCAGTTCGATCCCTGAGTTGGAAAGATTCCCCTGGAAGAGGAAGTGGCAACCCACTCCAGTATTCTTGGCTGGAGAATCCCATGGACAGAAAAACCTGGTGGGCTATTTATTGTCCATGGGGTTGCACAGAGTCAGACACGATTGAGCCACTGAACAATGACAGGCAGCCACCACCCAGATGGGGATGGGGGAAAATATATATATATATTTGGGATTTACTGTGACTTTTCTGCAGTCTCTTTTCTTAAGCAAGTGGACCTCCTAAATAGCCTATTGTTCTCTTGACTCTTAAGACTGTAGAGTCCAAGTCCAGAGGACCTGCTGGTAAGCAGAGCAATAGCCTGAGGGCCAGGATTCCCAGGTCTCAGCCCAGCCTTCTAGGTTTCAATCCGGGATCTGGGAAAAGAGCAAAAAGAACCATTTTCACCCGTGATCCTGGGCACAGTGTTAAACTGGTTAACAAAATGAAAGTGTCAGTTGCTCAGTCATGTCCGACTCTTTGCCATCCCACGGACTGTAGCCTCTATCCATGGGATTTCCCAGGCAAGAATATTGGAGTGGGTTGCCATTTCCTTTTCCAGGGAATCTTCCTGACCCAGGGATCAAACCTGGGTCTCTTGCATTGCAGCCAGTTCTTTACCATCTGAGCCACCAGGGAAGCAGGTATAACCATATGTAGCTTTGATTTAATGCTTCAGCATTTTCTAGAGCATTTTCTCCCTCATTACTTTCTTGAGTCTTCATAGTCACTCTGAAAGGCCTGGGCTATTCTCCTCTTCTACTGAGGAGGGTACGAAAACTCAGAGAGTGAAATGACTTGCTTAGGATCACACAGCCAGAAAGTGGAGGTATTTGAATTTTACTTTAGATCTGACCTCCAAGCTACTTAATAGAGGAGGAAAACCTACAGAATCATGTCCCCATGTTCCAAAATGCTATCCTTTCTCCCTTTATATTTTGTTTTCTGCAGGATAGTGGCCTCTAGGCATTGCTATTTCTCTGTGTCCCCTTTCTACCTCACAAGGCATAGTAGTTTGATCATCTGTTGAACTAGTGAGACATGGCAGTGGCAGCATGAGGGCAAGTCCTTCCATAGGGACATTATCCCAGAGCCACTGTGGAAGGAAAGAGTTAGTATGGACTGGAAGCAGTGTCAAAGTGAAGCAATATAGTCAGGCTCAGAAGAGTAGCTGGGGATTTGTGAGCTGATTCGTAGATATTGCTGGGAGAAATATCAATAATCACACATATCCAGATGATACCAACCCTTATGGCAAAAAGCAAACAGGAACTAAAGAGCCTCTTGATGAAAGTGAAAGAAGAAAGTGCAAAAGCTGGCTTAAAACTCAACATTCAAATAATGAAGATCATGGCATCTGGTCCCGTCATTTCATGCCAAATAGATGGGGAAACAGTGGAAACAGGGAAAGACTTTTTCTTGGGCTCCAAACTCACTGCAGATGGTGACTGCAGCCATGAAATTAAAAGACGCTTGCTCCTTGCAAGAAAAGCTATGACCAACCTAGACAACATATTAAAAAGCAGAACCATTACTTTGCCTACAAAGGTCTGTCTAGTCAAAGCTATGGTTTTTCCAGTAGTCATGTATGGATGTGAGAGATGGACCATAAAGAAAGTTGAGCACTGAAGAATTATGCCCTTGAACCATGGTGTTGGAGAAGACTCTTGAGAGTCCCTTGGATAGCAAGGAGAACCAACCAGTCCATCCTAAAGGAAATCAGTCCTGAATGTTCTTTGGAAGGACTGATGCTGAAGCTGAATACTCCAATACTTTGGCCACCTGATGTGAAGAATGGACTCATTGGAAAAGACCCTGATGCTGGTAAAGATTGAAGGCAGGAGGAGAAGGGGATGACAGAGGATGAGATGGTTGGATAGCATCCCCAACTCGATGGACACGAGCTTGAACAAGCTCCAGGAGATGGTGATGGACAGGGAAGCCTTGTGTGCTATAGTCCATGGGGTCACAAAGAGTCGGACACAACTGAGTAAATAAACTGAACTTGCAGATATTGCAGTGCTCAGCAAAGGAGGCTGCCCTTCTGTGAGTGGGCGGGGCCAGGAGGGAGATTATTTGGAGCCACTCTGTCCAATAAGGTAGCCACTAGTCACATGTGACTATCATGTGAATTACATCAAATTAAGTCACACTGAAAAATCAGCCGCTCCGTTGCAGTAACCCCAGATTAAGTGTTCAATAGTCCATTGCTACCATATTGATCAGAGTAGATATAGAACATTTCTGTCATTGCAGAAAGTTCTATTGGATCCTGCTGGTCTAGACCAGTGACAGCCTCCATGCTATGTGCTGAGAATCTCACTCAGCAGACTGAGGTGCACCCCAGACTCTGCGGACCTCTGAGGATGCTGTTGCTTGGCTCCCACTTCCTTCCTTATGTCTACTACTTTGCAACCCTGTAGCCAGTGCCTCCCAGTGGCACCCCACTGCACAGTACTCTTGCCTGGCAAATCCCATGGACAGAGGAGCCTGGTGGGCTGCAGTCCATGGGGTCGCTAATTTTCACTTTTCACTTTCATGCATTGGAGAAGGAAATGGCAACCAATGTTGCCAACCAAAAGACTCCAATGTTCTTGCCTGGAGAATCCCAGGGATGGGGGAGCCTGGTGGGCTGCAGTCCATGGGTTCGCTAAGAGCGGATACGACTGAGCGACTTGACTTTCACTTTTCACTTTCATGCATTGGAGAAGGAAATGGCAACCCACTCCAGTGTTCTTGCCTGGGGAATCCCAGGGACGGGGGAGCTTGGTGGGCTGCCGTCCGTGGGGTCGCACAGAGTCGGACACGACTGAAGCGACTTAGCAGCAGCAGCCTGAATTATAATTCTTAGTCTACCTTTCCCTGCTTTTGTCCAACAATATAATTTCTTAGCAAATTATATACCTAGCCAATATGAGACTAACTTGTTCCCCTTTCCCAATCAGGTCTTGAATATTTGCATCTTTTGGGGTGAAGGCCATGGAGACCTTTCTAATTTTGGTCGTGGGGTCATGAAGATCTTTTGACTTTTGAGGTCATGAGCACCTTTTGGATGCAGTTTGTTTGCAATGCCAGTAGGGGTTTTCGGATTTAGAGTATCTTATTAGTATCAGGAATTAAACCCTTTTATTAACGGCTGGACATCTTAAAGCAATCACCAGTCATTGTTAAAGTAAAGAACAGCTCATTATTTTTCGTATCTTAAAAGATTGAACCCTTCACCATGATTAATAAAGGATAGTTGTTATCTGCTTTGGTCACAAAAATTCAGGTACAAAAGAAACGCTTTGGCAAATTAAAAGTAGAATGGTAGCATGAACACTTGTATCTGCACAGCTAATTAAAAGACTTAACTTATTAGGCCTTGAGGGGGGAGGAAAAAAAGAAACAAACAAGTATAATTTGCCAGATTAATTTTATGGTCTGTTCTATTTAATCAAACTATACCTTTTAGTGAAAATGACAAATCTCAGTTGTCAGAATGAGGTAGATAAGGAAGATAAAGGTCATATATTTTAATGTCACAGAAGGTCTTATTAAAGGAACCTTAATTACATTAGGTACCCATGAAACATTAATTAAATACTGTCTGAAATAATTAGGTCCAAGTTACTGATGGTTTAATTAAACTCAGTTTCTTATTTTATAAGAAAACTAAAGGTCTAGTATCTCTATCAGCGCATAATTGATAGTATGTCAAAAAGGCAAAATAGTAACCTTGACCAACCATGGGGAGAGGGTGCTGTGGCTTCCTGGGCCTGGTGTGCTTTGCTGGTTCTCCACCGTGGCCCTGCTGCCATGAACACCTTGTGATGTGTGGGCCTTGGCTACCTCTGAGCTTCTGGGCAAGAAAACCTAAGTGCCTTAGACTAGGGGAGATGGATACAAGACAGAACAAATGTACCACCTAGAGCTTGAAAAGTTTAGGCCATATAGGCAGAAAGGTGAGATGCATTATACACATGCCTTTTCCTTTTTACAAATCGTGGGGAATTCCCTGGAAATCTAGTGGTTAGGACTCTGTACTTCCACTGCTTGGCAGCTGGGTTCAATCCTTGGTCAGGGAAACTAAGATCCCTCAAGCTTCATGGCATGGCAAAAAACAAACAACAACAAAAAACCAAAACCAAAGAACCAAAAACTCCTGCCTTTTGTCACCTTTGCCACATGTACGTTAGAAATGCTAGACACGTTTATGACCACTCACAATCTGCACAGACCGTATTTTTGTATTGAAAAAGCCTTCCCTAAAGTCCGTTCTCATGTTTATTTAGTATCTTTATACCCTAACATTCATTTTCTTCTTTAGTTGTAAGTCTTTGCTCTTAAGATCATGAGCTTTGGACTTAGACGGCAGAGTTTGAATCTCACAGCTGTGTGACCTTGGACTAGTTAATTCTTTGACTTTATCTTCTCATCTGTAAAATATTATGTGTGATAATAGCTACTTAACAGAATTGTTATGAAGATAATACTTTAATGTATATAAGCATTTAGCCCAAGTGAAAAGTATATGGTGAAGCCTAAACATGATGCAGGACAGTCTGTGGTCTACAGCAGGGTCCCCAAACTTTTTGCATTGGGGACCGGTCTCATGGAAGACAATTTTCCCATGGACAGGGTAGGGGATTGTTTCAGGATGATTCAAGCACATTACATTTATTGTGCACTTTATTTCTGTTATTATTACGTCAGCTCCATTCAGATCATCAGGCATTAGATCCCGGAGGTTGGATTTTAGGCCCAAGTTGAATTAGTTAGTTGTAGGTGAATACAAGGGAAATGCCAATTTAAAAGAACTTTAGAATGTGCCAGAAGGGAAAAAAGAGGATAATGCAAAAGCAAAAAATGTAGCTGAAGTGAGCTTCAGGTCTGATTGTTTTGTTTGTTTGGTTTTGCTTCAGCTTTTTGAATCTCAAGCTGACAAGCCAGCTCCCCCTATCATTGATCTGGGTCGAGGAGAACAGCTTGTCATCAGACCCACCGCATGCCAGGACAGCCAGCTCTTCTTTCACTTAGAATGAACCAAAAATGATCAAGATGATAGTCTTATAGTTTGTAAAGTCCATTAACACTTCTCACAAGGGCTCAACACTTCTCACTTCACTCTCTCAAGGGCTCTGTGAGATGCTGTACTCCTAAGTAGCCCCAGCAGCCCCGTGTTACACATGGGCACACTGAGTCACAGAGAGGTTAAGACACACGGGCAGCTCACGCTTCGCCCTGGGAATTTCAACTCTATTTACTTTGGTTTCGCTCCCTGACACTACCCTCCCCAAGCTCAGCCCTGTGGCAGGTTGGGGACCCAGGCCTGTGGGCTCAACTTGAAGACCTGTAAAGGAGAAGGAGGAGGAGGAGGAGGAAGAGGGAGGAGGAGGAAGCAGGGACCAAAATTGAAGGCGGCTGAAAAGCCTAGCATATCAGGCCCTTAACAGAAAGTTTGCTCACCCCAGTTTAGTGCAACGCTTCTTCAACTTTAATGTGCATATGAATCCCCTGGGGAGCTTTTTCAAATGCAGATTTTGATTCACAGGGTCTGGGGCCTGACTTGAGAGTCTGCATCTAACCAGCTTCCAGGCGATACCCACTGCAGGTCCCCGGAGCACACTTTGCATAGTAAGGGCTGTGCTTCACACCAGCTCCACGCCCCTCCACCTGCTTGCTCCTTGTAGGCGCCTGTGCTATGGCTACTTGTCATTTGTATCTGAAGGAATTTCACTTCTTTCAGTGTTCAGAGCCTGTGAACTTTCAGCAATTCACCTTTATAGCATCCTAGAACTTTTCCCTCCTCCATGGTGATGGCTTCTGCCTGCTGCCTCCGCCTTCTATTCCATTTCTATGCCTGGAGCAGGGTGGGGCGGTGGTGGGGACAGAGAAGCCCAGGACTTAGTCGCTGGCCTCCAGGAGTGCCTTGCTGAGGCCCACCCGTGCTGCTCCATCTGGGCTCACATGTTCCCTTTCCTTCTGTCTTTGTACTTGCGAGTCCCACTTTCGTGTCAGAGGCTTCCCAGGTGGCACAGAATCCACCTGCCAATGCAGGAAATGCAAGAGACCCTGGTTCGATCCCTGGGTCAGGAAGATCCCCTGGAGAAGAGAATGGCAACCCACTCTAGTATTCTTGCCTGGAGAATCCCATGGACAGAGGAGCCTGGGAGGCTACAGTCCATGGGGTTGCTGAGTCGGACACAACTGAGCAAACATACGCTTCCATGTTGTGTCTCCCGCAAAGACTCTGTTTTCCTACCACCTTGGGTTCTCATATCTGCTGTAGACTTGGGGTCCTACCTCCTGGCTCTCCAGCCTCCTGCTTTGGCCTCTCCTCTGATTCCTCTTTCCTGGCCCTTGACTTTCTTCCCTGCCAGGAGCTTTCTCCATTTTCTTTTGCTCAGCTCAGGTACGGCTGTCTAGTCCATTTTCACACAACTTGAGGTCAAACCTCAGGAGTCTGCTTTCATAGAGGGTCTTCCCCTTCCGCAAGATGGCCAGCTCCCTCCTTTGTGAATCTAATCTATGGGATTTATTTAGATGCTAAGCAAAAGGACTATGACTTATTTCATTTCTATTTTGCATAATGTCTTAATAATGAGTGAAAAAAGTGAAAGTGTTAGTTGCTCAGTTGTGTCCGACTCTTTGAAACCCCATGGACTATAGCCCGCCAGGTTCCTCTGTCCATGGAATTCTTCAGGCAAGATTACTGGAGTGGGTAGCTATGCCCTCCTCCAGGGGATCTTCCTAACTCAGGGATTGAACCTGGGTGTCCTGTATTGCAGGCAGATTCTTTACCGTCTGAGCCCCAGGGAAGCCCAATAATGAGTACATATTCATAATTCATAATATTTATGACACATCCTCATTGAGTGCAGTCATTGGTACTCAGCAGTCACTCATAGTTCAATGAATGTTGCATTCTTGGCTGGACCCAAGCACTACTTACTGTCCTTCCTCTTTAGAGAGTGCACTTCTCTGATTATCATCCTACCACTTATCCTCCTACTTTGGTTTGCAGTGTGTGGGGTGACTCACTGTTGCAACCTTCTTTTACTCCAGAAGTCCTGTTATTTTAAGCTGAATGGCTGGCGTGAGTCCAAAAGAGTTAAGTTTCACTTTTTGCTGCTATTTTATTCTTCGGGCTCTTTATCCCCACCTACTCCAAACATCTCTCAGTTGATTCTGTTTTTTTGTCTCCTTATAGGCCTTCCCATTGACCATCCTCCCCATTTCCAGACTGAATAAAAGAGAATTATGGACTGTGAACACTAGAAGGAACTCATCTGATATGACTACCTCAAAATAAGGGCAGAAACTGAAGCGCAGAAAAGGCAAGCTGTTTGCCTAAGGTCATATAGCACATAGTTGGTGGCAGAGCAAGACTAAAATCCTCACATATTTTTCTTTTCATCAACAGATGAAATATGAGGATTTGTCTTCCTAAATCTGTTTCCTCATACGCATGCCTGCTAAGTCGCTTCAGTCGTGTCTGACTCTGTGACCCTGTGGACTGTGGCCCACTAGGCTCTGTCCATGGGATTCTCCAAGCAAGAATACTGGAGTGGGTCGCCCTGCCCTCCTCCAGGGGATCTTTCTGACCCAGGGCTTCAAGTTTAAAAATCATCCACATCTCTATTTCTGCTTTGCAAATAAGTTCATCTGTATCATTTGAGGGGATATATATATAGACGTATAGCTGATTCATTTTGCTGTACAGTAGAAATTAACACACATTGTAAAGCAACCACACTCCAGTAAATATTAATTAAAAATAAAAGTAAATAAGGCTGAACTAGAAAAAAATCATTTAAAAAAAATATTTAACATAAATTAACTTTATTTATTTTTAAATTTATTTTATTTATTTATTTTTTACTTTCAGTTCAGTTCAGTTCAGTCGCGCAGTCGTGTCCGACTCTTTGCGACCCCATGAATCACAGTACGCCAGGCCTCCCTGTCCATCACCAACTCCCGGAATTCACTCAGACTCACGTNCAGTATTTTTAAAATCCCTTCCCAATAGTAAAGGATCATTACCAAATATATAGCACCATAATACAAATATTGATGGGAGAGGGTATTCACATCACACAAAATGAATAATAATAAAAACAAACAAACACTGAAAACCCGTGTTAGTATCCATAGAATAAGAAGTTGATAACAGCTTTAGCTTTCCTCATACACAGCAAGGAAAAAGTTAAAGAGTTTAAACTACCAAAAAACCCCCAAATAATCCTAACAGGAAAAAAAAAACAAAACAAGAACAAACCCAAGGTCAGCAGTATATTTGAACCGTAAGAGAACGGGGCTACTGAGTTGTACACTTGGAGTTGTGGCTAAGACATAAATCTCCTCTGCCACCAACTCATCTTCTGTTCTTTCGGCAGTAGGAGTTAAGAGCCTGAACAGTGAAGAGGGCTTCAGATTGAGTTTATCTGGTACAAAGTCCTTACCATCACCATGCTGGTCATGGGATTAAGACAAGAAACACTTCATAAATATTAATATGTGGCAAATTTGAAAACAGCCTGGCTTTGCTGTAAAATTAGAAGCTTATATAAAATCTGGCTACAAATGAGCATTTCACAGAACTAATTACCAGGCTCCAAATCAAATCCCTCCTGGTTTATTCAGTTCCCCATAGGGATCTTAAGCTCAGGGTACTGTTAAAGCACACGCTACAACTGGCTTCTTGTGCCCATAACATGGAATCGGAGTCCTGGGTTTAAATTCACTGAGCCTGAGGATAAAGACTGTTGTAACCTTTGCTTTAGAAGTCTTCCAGGCTTTAAGTTCATGGGAAGATTCTTAAAAGTTGAAGATTTGGGCAGTTTATGTCACATTTACAGTAGGTCCCTCTCAGTAATGTTTAAGATAAATATCCAGTAATTTAACAGCTGAATTCACATATATTTGACACATAAGAATCAACCTGGCATTGATATGACTTGCATTTATGCCCCTAAAGAGACAGTATTAAGAAATGTTGACATGCAATTCCATACATTCTTACACTATAAAGTAACAAATTTTACTTCCAGTAGCAACTACAAAACCTTATGATATTAACCCCTCTTGCATAGAATGAGGTAAACCTGTGCATATTACCAATGCTATTATTCCCAAAAGTAGAGCAATATTTTAGAAAATAAATTGCTGGTTTTTAATGTTCTATGCATTTTAAAATTCAAACAAAAAAAAATCTTACCTAATATGGTCTCCTGGGGCTTTCCATTAAACATTTTTTAAAGCATTCCATAGGCTGAAGGACTGTAGAGGTTAATCATTTTGATTAATTTCTAATTAGCCCTACCTATATTCCAGAGGAGATGGTTAATATTACCACTCTGAAGAGGCCAGGCTAATACCCAGAAGCACTTCTACAACAGATGCAATTAATTCCTGAGAGTTTAGTTTATGAACCTCACTGGTAAATGCTAAAGCTCTCTCATTCAGTCACAACTCAGTCAGAAAAATGCAGAGAGCAAACCTTTCACCAATTTACCCTTATATCCTTTTTTAAACGAAGCCATGTGAATTTAAAAATAGGGAATGTTTGAAATGGTCCAAATCAGTTATTACTGTTAAAATTAAATCTGAATACAGTTAAAGACAATTCTTACATATATATATATATGGAATTTTAAGAAAATTAAATTCTCCTTCAAATTAGTTTTCTAACAAATCCAGGATAGTCAAAAGCAGAGCAGGAATGATTCTGAAATCTAGACTTATCTTGGCTTTAAACAACTGTTAAAATAATTTTGATTCTCCTGGTAATAGCGAATACATAAGTTTTGGGGTGTAGTTATATAAGTATTATCTCACAGATGGAAAGAAATGGCAGAGAACTAATGAGAATTCCTTTCGTGGGATATTTTTTAGTAAGGAAAATAAAATAAACTTAGGACAATATTGCATTTTCCCTAATCCCTCAACATGTAGACCGAGATCTTGTATATCTTGTCAACCATTCCAGTTTAACACTTTAGTGTTAGGATACTCATTTTTACTCATTTTTAATTAAAAGAGAACATATAAAGTATCCAGAGTTCTTCCAGTTTCATACAGAACTCCAAATAAATTTTCACAGAATGAAATACTTCTGTACAAATATTTAAAATGGGCTGCAATAAAATGCCAACAAGCAGAATTAATTACCCTTCCATGATTTATGTGGTGATGAGCTCTCCACAGGGGGTATTCAGTTGCATATTCTGCAGCAGAGGAAGCTGGAGATGTGACTGGCCTAACTTCTAAAATCCCAAAATCTCCCAACAGGTACCAAAAAGGTTCATTAGTAATGACAGTTCATTTGCATTTACAACAGTATCTTTCTTAAGTCATTTCCTTCAATCCTGCTACCTAAACTTTAATCTTATCAAAAAAGTTAGAATTTCAATTCTTGTTAACAATGCACATAAATCCAAACTTGGAAAATATTACAAAATTCTTTCAAAAGCTTCAAATACAACACAAAAATTGTCCATCTTTATAAATTGAAAAATTTCCCCCCAAGGCTAAAATAGTTTCCCTACCCACTTGAAAAATCTGGAACTGAAATTTTCTATGTTTAGCAAAATGTCCCAGTAGAATAGCCCTGCTGTACAGCTGGATTGATTATAAAATCAGTCCTGTGTAAAATTCTTTCCCTCCCACCCTCAGTTTCTGAACAACCTCAAGGCTCTTGTTTGATGTAAAAGTTGGCAGAGCCATTGCTTTCCTGATCAGATGCTCCTTGGAGGAAACTATAATCTTCTCCATCTATCAACTCCTCTTTCAGCTGCAATGTAGTCATTTTCTTATGTCCTTTGTATTGCTGGGACTTAGTCTTTTTCTTCTGTTTTGATGAACCTGACTGGCTTTCTCTTGATGACTGTGATGCTGGAGGCTGTAGTTGATATCCAGTTAATTGACACCACCCTACAGGATAGAGGTCAGGGGACTCACAGTCTACCCACTGATCATATTCTTCTTCCCATCCATCAAAATGTATCCTCAAGAGACGATGGATAATTCGAGTTACTGTGGCTACACATATTAATCGTGGCTCCATGAGATCCACGGCTTCTAACTTCATTCCGACACGAAATCCATGATTTGGAACATCCTTATTAAACAGTTTTACTGGTGCTGCAATGGAGCCAGTTTCCCTGAGGTAGTCAAACCATTTAAAAGGAAGCTTTGTGTAACCTCTGGGTGGAGTGAGTTCAATCATGTTAATTTCACAGAAACCAACAGGGAAAATAGAAGGGGAGGTTGCATGATAACAGAACCAGTCAGATCCATCTGCTGCTTCTGAGCCATCGATCCCAATCATCAGGAATCCATCAGCCAGCACCTTTCTAATGGTCGCAACACATATTGTGGAAAGATTTAATGGGTCTATAGCTTCCAATTTCATTCCTTCCTTGAACCATTCCCCACTCTGGTCTACTTCTTTTACCTTAGCAAATAAATGTGGTGGTGTATCAAAATGTCCATCCTGTTTCTTTGTAATATCAGATCTTTTGAATCGATGGCCTATGCTTCGAGACCAACCAATATGATGGATCAATGGGCTGTGCATATGGCACCAGAAGTCATCTGTTCTGTCTTCACTCTCTTCATATACTAGTCTTAACCTTCATCCAATTACACTTTCCACCACTGCCACTCGTGTTCGACACAAATGCCTCTTGTCAACCACCTCCACTCTCATGCAAGGTTTGAAAGGATACTGCATGCTCTCTGAAACCTTGAAAGAAAAGCAGAACTTTTGTGAGAAATCGGGAGGAAGAGTTTTGGCACCAGTAAGTCGTTTCACTAGAAAAGCTTTCCAGTTTGTATACTTATGCTGAATAGTTCTATGAGGGACAAGAGGTTTTCCACTTGCAGCGCACCAACCAACTGGATGGATATCAGAACCACATATACTGCACCAGAAGTCCAGACCAGAGTCATTTTCAAATCCTTCATATCTTAAGAGGGCATTGTAACCTGCTAATTTTACTATTCCAGCGATCCAGAAGACTTTGGTAGGTAGGCTGCAGTCTGTATTGGGAACTTCTACTCTCACATTTTCTGAGATATCACCCCAGCAGGTCCCCATAGGTGCATGTTTAAAGCAGGTAACTGGAGCTGCTATAAAGCTATTGCTATTGATGTAGTTACCCCAGTTGAAACCTTCTGTGAAGACTGCTGATTTAGTCTTTGCTTGATTTTGTAAGGTAGCTTGATACTGAGCATATGCAGCTAGTTTAGCAACTAAAGGTTGTTTCTGAAGAACTTTTGCTTTCTTTGTTGGAGGCTTACCCGTTACCTGAAGTCTGGCCAAAATGCTTGCCTTCTTGGAGTTTGACGAGTAACTTCTTGAACATGAAATACTGCAGAAACACTTTGTTTTAGAGTAAAAAGCATCTCGCACACCAACCATTCCACACATTTCACAGGTAGCCATGCCGGATTTGCCATCTGGGTACGTGTACACTTGGCCATTGTTTTTGATGATCGGGAGACTAGAAGGTAAGGGAGCAGCCTCCTCTTCACTCTCCTCAGAGCTGGAGCTGCAGTGAGGACACTATCATAGTCGCAAACATCCCGAACGAGTCTCTTCCTTTCCTTTCGGATCGTGAAGAATGGTCAGTCGTGATGGTCTCCCTGAAGAAACTTCCTCCTTATACAATCACTTGTCAGGGAGGCTGCACAGGGGACGGCGGCTTTGGGTGACCTCTAATGTCTCTTCCGACTCAGATCCTTTGTGTTTTCCATCAGGGCCTCATGGGTAGGGGTTGTCCGCGCTCCCAGGGCCCGCGGCGCCCCCTCCTGAGCTGGGGGCAGGCGCCTCTCCCCGGGACTACGGTGACTACAAGGGAGCCCCGGCTGGGCCCAGACTGGTGGCCCATTAAGAATTAAATATAGAAATTTAAAGGCTCCGTGTAAACAGCAGGGGCGGGACTAATGCGACAGTAATAGCTGGAGTTGATGGGGCAAGAGGCAACCAATCACAAAATTACTTTTCCCTTGTAACAAAGGGTTCACACTTTTAACATAAATTATACATTTATTATGGTATTTAAAAACAGTCAAGCCTAAATAAATTCTTCCTACCATCGAGAAGAGACACACACACACACACTAACAACTTGCTTAAGCACAAAACTTTTTGTTTGACAGCTCTTGGCCAGGGCCACACACATTTTACAGGGAGCTTTTATTTCTCAAGCTTAGTGAAAGTCTGGCAATCATTTATATAAAAATAAGACAAATTTAAAACCCCACCAAACTAGGAATCTGATGTAGAAAATCGGTGACCCCGGAGTGACTAAAGCCCACAGTTCTCAGACTTCAGCATGCCCCAGTGACCTGTGAGGCCCCGCCCCACGTGTCCGAGGCCTGGGCGGGCCCAAGTCCCTGAAGGGCCAGCGGGTTCCCCTGGGGACGCTGTGCTGCTGCTCCAGGAACCCTGGCTGAGAACCCCTGGAAGGACATAGCACCGTCTCCGCCTCCGCTCGGTGCAGACCGTGTCCCCTCTAGCCCTCATGGGGAAGCTCAGTTTGGCCAAAACGTTCAACACCAGATTCCTCCTGGCGAGTCCCTACGGATGCCCATCCCGGCATCTTCTCCTGCCCGGCCTGGCGCCCTCCGCCTAAAGTGCCACCTGCCTGACACCGAGGGCAGCCATGGCAGAGCTCAAGTCACAGGGGGTGAGCTGGTGGCCAGCAGGGAAGGGCTCTCCTCCGCCCATCTCACAGTCCTGTACCACTGGGAAGCATCAACAAAAAAAGGCAGTTTCCGGGTCTCCTCATCATATGCTCCACACTGAACACTTAAAGGCAAATCGTCATCTTAAAGTACTACATTTAGCGATTCAGTTAAAATATACACAGGTTTTGTCTTCCACCTGATCAGACTGTTGCTATTGTTTCTTCAGAGAATCGTAAAAATAGGTACACTAAAAAAACTCCATTTTTTTTTTTAAAAGAGCAACAATGCGGTGGGGGGGGGGGGTGGAAAAGCATTTCCTCTCCCCCCCCCCCCCCCCCCCTTTTTTTTTT
>SJXQ01008206.1:44612-73823 GCA_006408695.1 Aepyceros melampus
TGCTCCTCGTGGTAGGTCCAGCCGCCCTCGGCCTCGGGCCCCCAGAGTGTGAAGCACCTGCTGTCCACCACCTGGTAGCCGTGGTAGCGGCGGTGGTGGCCGATCTCGGCGCCAGAGGAGAAGCACTCGGGGCACAGCTCGATGTCCGGGCACTCGGTGCAGCGAAAGTGCAGCAGGCTCACCTCAGCCAGGCAGTACACGCAGTACTTCTTGCCAAGCTCCGCCATCTTCTGCCGCCGGGGTTCCGCCGTCCTGCGCACCAACTAAACCGCCGCACCTGCCCCGCCCCAAGCGCCCCCTAGAGTCCGCCTGCTGGGCGGCACGCCCCGCCTCAGCGCGCAGGCGCCCTCGGGCCAGCCCGGCCGCCAAGAACTCGCACTTTTGAGCAAGAGAAAGGGACATGACTCAGTATAGGTCAGATGTGACCTGGCTCCTCTGTGCTATTCCAGGTGTTGATCCCTAGGCCTGCCTTGTCACTTAGCCTTCTGAGGCATGTATTCGATGATTGTTTTCTCTCCAGTTGCAATGGTAATGTCTTCAATCTAAGTTATCTGTATCAAGCTCAATCGATGAATGCATCAAGTTATATGTATCAAGCTGAAGGAATGTATCAAGTTATCTCTATCAAGCTCAATGGATGAATGCTTTCTCTCGAGTGGAAATGGTAGTGTACTACAAGGTCTTTAAAATATGTTATCTGTATGAAGCTCACGCTTTCCCCTGACTCATGTGGTTGCAGAGAAATGGGTAATATTGGGCATTTGAAGGCATGGCCTTTGAAATGGGGTAACTTTCTCTTAATCCTGTTCTCCTGCAATATGCAGACACTAGTTTCATCAGGATAGCAGCAGTCATTTTGAGAGGCATGTTCAGTTCAGTTCAGTCGCTCAGTCGTGTCCGACTCTTTGCGACCCCATGAATCTCAGCACACCAGGCCTCCCTGTCCATCACCAACTCCTGGAGTTCACCCAGACCCACACCCATGGAGTCAGTGACGCCATCCAGCCATCTCATCCTCTGTCGTCCCGTTCTCCTTCTGCCCCCAATCCCTCCCAGCATCAGAGTCTTTTCCAAAGAGTCAACTCTTCGCATGAGGTGGCCAAAGTACTGGAGCTTCAGCTTTAGCATCATTCCTTCCAAAGAAATCCCAGGGCTGATCTCCTTCAGAATGGACTGGTTGGATCTCCTTGCAGTCCAAGGGACTCTCAAGAGTCTTCTCCAACACCACAGTTCAAAAGCATCAATTCTTTTAGATAAAAAGTACCAATTCTGCTTCAGAAAATGTTATGCAACTTATAAAGTTTGGGACAACTTGGGAAATAGTACAACCTCTATACTGATGTGGTAATACGCTAGATGGAAAATATATATCCAAATAAACCCCTCTTTAAGTGTAAAAATAAATAAATAAATAAATGTTTTAGAAGCTTTTATATATAAAATAGTTTCATTAAATTGTTTTCTTGAGTGCCTTAAGCAAGAGTGATGTTAAAAAAGTAATATTAGTAAAAATGGCTTATTTATGATACTAGACATTTATTTATAATAAATGTAAATAAATAAAATAAAAATTTAATACTTCTGTTCAAAAATGTAACAAATAATATGTCAATATATTTCCATGGACTTCCTCATGACAATTTTTATATCTGAATGTATAAAGGCAAAGAAGAACTTGGATTCAGAAAATCCAAAATCCAAATAATTATGTCTCATTCCTAAACAAAATACAATTTCATATCAAGAAATAAAGTTGTTTGTTGTCTCTGAACTTTGAGGAGTAGAGCCTCTTTATAATTCTTCACAAGACCTACAGCTGGATTAATAGAATAATATCAGTTGTATCTACTCTGTACCTCTCATCTGCAGCTGAACACAAGAAAAAAAAAGCATTGTGACACAAATGATAGTGTTTGCATACCTGACTTTTCGTGAACTTGAACTATTATGGTCTATTGAGTGTCTTTCTGTGTATTTAAGCTAAAAATATCAAATTGTTTCTTAAACTATTTAAATAAAAGGCCATTGAGCCAAAAAAAAAAAAAATATGTTGAACAGAAGTGGTGAGAGTGGGCATCCTTGTCTCTTTCTGAATATTAGAGAAAATGCTTTCAGCTTTTCACCATTGAGTATGATTCTAGCTGTGGGTTTCTCACATACAGCCTTTATTACGTTGAAGAATATTCCCTCCACAGGCCCACTTTCTGGAGAGTATTTTTACAAGTGTACACTGAATTTCATCAAAAGATATTTTTCTACATATATTGAGATGATTCAGTTCAGTTCAGTCACTCAATCAAGACCAACTCTTTGAGACCCCATGAACCACTGCATGCCAGGTCTCCCTGTCCCTCACCAACTCCCAGAGTCCAACCAAACTCATGTCCATCAAGTCAGTGATGCCATCCAGCCATCTCATCCTCTGTTTTCCCCTTCTCCTGCCCTCAATCTTTCCCAGCATCAGGGTCTCTTTCAATGAGTCAGCTCTTCGCATCAGGTGGCCAAAGTATTGGCATTTCAGCTTCAGCATCAGTCCTTCCAATGAATATTCAGGACTGATTTCCTTTAAGATGGACTGGTTGGATCTCCTGGCAGTCCAAGGGACTCTCAAGAGTCTTCTCCAACACCACAGTTCAAAAGCATCAATTCTTTGGCGCTCAGCTTTCTTTATAGTCCAACTCTCGCATCCATACATGACCACTAGAAAAACCATAGCCTTGACTAGATAGACATTTGTTGACAAAGTAAGTCTCTGCTTTTTAATATGCTGTCTAGGCTGGTCATAATTTCCTTCCGAGGAGTAAGCATCTTTTAATTTCATGGCTGCAATCACCATCTGCAGTGATATTGGAGCCCAGAAAAATAAAGTCGGCCACTGTTTCCACTGTTTCCCCATCTATTTGCCATAAAGTGATGGGACTGAAATTGATGCTTTTGAACTGTGGTGTTGGAGAAGACTCTTGAGAGTCCCTTGGACTGCAAGAGATCCAACCAGTATATCCAAAAGGAGATCAGTCCTGGGATTTCATTGGTAGGAATGATGCTAAAGCTGACTCTTCAGTACTTTGGCCACCTGATGTGAAGAGTTCACTCATTGGAAAAGACTCTGATGCTTGGAGGGATTGAGGGCAGGAGGAGAAGGGGACGACAGAGGATGAGATGGCTGGATGGCAACACAGACTCTATGGACATGAGTCTGAGTGAACTCCAGGAGTTGGTGATGGACAGGGAGGCCTAGTGTGCTGCGATTCATGGGGTCGCAAAGAGTCGGACACGACTGAGCGACTGAACTGAACTGAACTGAACTGATGGGACCGGATGCCATGATCATAGTTTTCTGAATGCTGAGCTTTAAGCCAACTTTTTCACTCTCCTCTTTCACTTTCATCAAGAGGCTCTTTAGTTCTTCTTCACTATCTGCCATAATGGTGGTGTCATCTGCATATCTGAGGTTCTTGATATTTCTCCTGGCAATCTTGATTCCAGCTTGTGCTTCTTCCAGCCCAGCATTTCTCATGATGTACTCTGTATATAAGTTAAATAAGCAGGGTGACAATATACAGCCTTGAAGTACTTCTTTTCCTATTTGGAACCAGTATGTTGTTCCATGTCCAGTTCTAACTGTTGCTTCCTGACCTGTATACAGATTTCTCAAGAGGTAGGTCAGGTGATCTGGTATTCCCATCTCTCTCAGGATTTTCCACAGTTTATTGTGATCCACACAGTCAAAGGCTTTGGCATAGTCAATAAAGCAGAAATAGATGTTTCTCTGGAACTCTTGCTTTTTCCATGATCCAGCAGATGTTGGCAATTTGATCTCTGGTTCATCCTTTTTGTAAACCAGCTTGAACATCAGGAAGTTCACGGTTCATGTATTGCTGAAGCCTAGCTTGGAGAACTTTAAGCATTACTTTACTAGCTTGTGAGATGAGTGCAATTGTGCAGTATCTTGAGCATTCTTTGGCATTGCCTTTCTTAGGGATTGGAATGGAAACTGACCTTTTCAGTCCTGTGGCCACTGCTGAGTTTTCCAGATTTGCTGGCAAATTGAGTGCACCACTTTCACAGCATCATCTTTCAGGATTTGAAACAGCTCAACAGGAATTCCATCACCTCCACTAGCTTTGTTCATAGTGATGCTTCCTAAGGCCCACTTGACTTCACTTTCCAGGATGTCTGGCTCTAGGTGAGTGATCACACCATCCTGGTTATCTGGGTCATCAAGATCTCTTTTGTATAATTATTTTGTGTATTGTTGCCACCTCTTCTAAATATCTTCTGCTTCTGTTAGGTCCCTACCATTTCTGTCCTTTATTGAACCCATCTTTGTATGAAATGTTCCCTTGGTATCTCTAATTTTCTGGAAGAGATCTCTAGTCTTTCCTGTTCTATTGTTTTCCTCTATTTCTTTGCATTGATCGCTAAGGAAGGCTTTCTTATCTCTCCTTGCTATTTTTTTGGAACTCTTAATTCAAATGGGTATATCTTCCCTTTTCTACTTTGCTTTGATTAGATAATTTTTATTCAACAATTTGCAATGTTGTATATTACATTTCATTTGTGGGTATTGTTTTTGCATTCTTCCATTTGATCATGCTGTATGATCCTTTTTATGTGTTATTGGATTCAGTTTGCAAATACTCTATTGAGGATTTTTTCATCTGTGTTCATCAGTCATGCTGGCTTGTAATTTTCTTTTTTTCTTGATATCTCTGTCTGTTTTGGCGATCAGAGTGATGCTGGCTTCATAGAATGAATTCTGTAGTGTTTTTTCCTTTGCAATTTTCTGAAATAGTTTCAAACCATAATTGTTAACTCTTCTCTAAATACTTGATAGAGTTTACCCACAAAGCCATCTTGTCCTGGATGTTCTTTTGTTGGGAATTTTTTAATTACTGACTCTACTTCATTACTGGTAATTGGTCCATTTATATTTTTAAATTTCTTCTTGGTTCAGTCTTGGAAGTTTGTATCTTTTTAAGAATTTGTCCATTTCCTCTAAAATGTCCCTTTAATTGACACAGTCCCATAGTCTCATAAGATGGCATGTATTTCTATGGCATCAGTTGTAACTTCTTTTTTATTTATGATTTTATTGACTTGGGCCCTCTCCATTTTCCTCCTAGAGAGTCTTGCGAAAATGCATCTATTTTGTTCATCTTTTTAGTAAACCAACTTTTAGTTTCACTGATTCACTGATCTTTCATATTGCTTCTTTAATCTCCATTTTATGTATTTTTATTTCTTTTTTTCTACTATCTCTAGGTTATCTTCTCTTTCTAGTTCCTTTAGGTATAGGATTAGTTTCTTTAAGATTTTTTCCTGTTTCTTGAGTAAGCTTGTATTGCTATAAACTTTCCTCCTAAAACTGCTTTCAGTGCATCCCTTAGGGTTTGAATTGTTGTTTTAGTTTCATTTCATGCAAAGATGGGCATAATAAAGGACAGAAATAATAAGGGCCTAAAAGAAGCAGAAGATATTAAGGAGAGGTGACAAAAACACACAAAGGAACTATACAAAAAAGATCTTCATGACACAAATAATCACGATGGTGTGGTCACTCACCTAGAGCCAGACATCCTGGAGTGTGAATTTAAGTGGGCCTTAGAAAGCATTAATACAAAGAAAGCTAGTGGAGGTGATGGAATTCCAGCTGAGCTATTTAAAATCTTAAAAGATGATGTTGTTAAAGTGCTTTACTCATTATGCCAGCAAATTTGGAAAACTCAGCAATAGCCACAGAACTATAATAGGTTAGTTTTCATTCCAATCCCAAAGAAGGGCAATGCCAAAGAATGTTCAAACTACTGTATAATTGCATTCATTTCACATGCTAGCAAGGTAATGCTCAATATCCTTCAAGCTAGGCTTCAACAGTACGTGAACTTCTAGTTATAATTGGAGACTTTCTCACAGTAGGCACAAAAGTAAATTCAAAATGTATTAAAGAATTAAATGTAAGACTTGAAACTATAAAACTCCTGGAAGAAAACATAGGTGATATGTTCTTTGACATTGATCTTAATAGTATTTAATTGGATATGTCTCTCAGGAAAGGCAACCAAAAGCAAAAATAAACAAAGGTGATTATGTCAAACTAAAAAGTTTTTGCACAGTGAAGGCAATTATTAATATAATGGAATATCCATCTACAGAATGGGAGAATATATTTGCAAACAACATACCTGATAAATGATTAATATCCTAAATATACAAAGAATTCATATAATCAGTATCAAAAAACAAGCAAATTTTAAAAATGCGAAGAATATCTGAACAGACATTTTCCCAAAAAAATCATATAAATGGCCAACATGTACATGACAAGGTGTTCAACATGGCTAATCAGGGAAATGCAAATCAAATCCACAATGAGATATCACTTTATATCTGTCATAGTGAAGTGAAAGTTGTTCAGTCATGTCCAACTCTTTGTGACTCCATACAGTACACGGAATTCTCCAGGCCAGAATACTGGAGTGGGTAGCCTTTTCCTTCAGGGGATCTCCCAACCCAGGGTTGGAACCCAGGTCTCCTGCAGTGCAGGCAGATTCTTTACATCTGAGCCACAAGGGAAGCCCAAGAATACTGGAGTGGTAGCCTATCCCTTCTCCAGCGGATCTTCCTGACCCAGCAATCGAACTGAGGTCTCCTGCATTGCAGGTGGATTCTTTACCAAGTGAGCTGTGAGGGAAGCCCACACCTGTCATAAGTATCATACAAAAAATAACAAGAATGAGTGTTGGTGAAGATGTGGAGAAAGGGAAAGAAAGTAAATTGGTGCTGCTACTATGGAAAACTGAATGAAGATTCCTCAAAAAATTAAAAACAGATCTACCACTGATCCAGTAATTTCATTCATGTGTGATTTATCCAAAGCATGCAAAAAAAAAATTAAGAAATATATGTGCACCCCTATATAAGATATAAAAGCAATCTAACTGCCCATCAATAGATGAATGGATAAAAGAAAGTGTGATAATAGATACATAATGGGGAAAAGGGAAACCTCTTACACTGTTGGTGGAAATATAGACTGATACAACCACTATGAAGAACAGTATAAAGTTCCTTTAAAAACTAAAAATCATGGGGGCAAAGAGGGAGGGGATATATATATATACACACATATATAAGATTATGATTCATTCACATTGCTGTACAGCAGAAACCAGCACTAATTGAAAAGCAATTACTCTCAAATTAAAAAATAAACAAAGGCATGAACAAGAGAGAAAATGAAGAATAGAACATGCTAAATAAGTAGCATCTTTATATACAAAGACCAAGAAAAAAGAATGAACACTTGAGATATCACAAAAAAATTAGATCATTTCTGTTGGCTTCTTTTTATAAAAATTCTTTCAATAAACTAAATTTTTCAGAAAAAAAAAAAACTAAAACTATTATACAACCCAGAAATCTACTACTGGGCATATACCCTGATAAAGCCATATTTCAAAATGACACAGGTACTCCCAATGTACAATGCAGCACTCTTCACAGTAGCCAGGACATGGAGGCAACCTAAATGTCCATTGACAGATGAATACATAAAACAGATGTGATACACATATACAATGGAATATTACTCAGCCATAAAAAGGAACATTGTACAGGAGATAGGGATCAAGACCATCCCCATGGAAAAGAAATGCAAAAAGGCAAAATGGCTGTCTGGGGAGGCCTTACAAATAGCTGTGAAAAGAAGAGAAGCAAAAAGCAAAGGAGAAAAGGAAAGATATAAGCATCTGAATGCAGAGTTCCAAAGAATAGCAAGAAGAGATAAGAAAGCCTTCTTCAGCAATCAATGTAAAGAAATAGAAGAAAAGAACAGAATGGGAAAGACTAGAGATCTCTTCAAGAAAATTAGAGATACCAAGAGAACATTTCATGCAAGGATGGGCTCGATAAAGGACAGAAATGGTCTGGACCTAACAGAAGCAGAAGATATTAAGAAGAGGTGGCAAGAATACACGGAAGAACTGTACAAAAAAGATCTTCATGACCCAGATAATCATGATGATGTGTTGACTAATCTAGAGCCAGACATCTTGGAATGTGAAGTCAAGTGGGCCTTAGAAAGCATCACTACGAACAAAGCTAGTGGAGGTGATGGAATTCCCGTTGAGCTGTTTCAAATCCTGAAAGATGATGCTGTGAAAGTGCTGCACTCAATTTGCCAGCAAATCTGGAAAACTCAGCAGTGGCCACAGGACTGGAAAAGGTCAGTTTTCATCCCAATTCCAAAGAAAGGCAATGCCAAAGAATGCTCCAACTACCGCACAATTGCACTCATCTCACATGCTAGTAAAGTAATGCTCAAAATTCTCCAAGCCAGACTTCAGCAATATGTGAACCGTGAACTCCCTGATGTTCAAGCTGGTTTTAGAAAAGGCAGAGGAACCAGAGATCAAATTGCCAACATCCGCTGGATCATGGAAAAAGCAAGAGAGTTCCAGAAAAACATCTATTTCTGCTTTATTGACTATGCCAAAGCCTTTGACTGTGTGGATCACAGTAAACTGTGGAAAATTCTGAAAGAGATGGGAATACCAGACCACCTGACCTGCCTCTTGAGAAATCTGTATGCAGGTCAGGAAGCAACAGTTAGAACTGGACATGGAACAACAGACTGGTTCCAAATAGGAAAAGGAGTACGTCAAGGCTGTATATTGTCACCCTGCTTATTTAACTTATATGCAGAGTACATCATGAGAAATGCTGGACTGGAAGAAACACAAGCTGGAATCAAGATTGCTGGGAGAAATATCAATAATCTCAGATATGCAGATGACACCACCCTTATGGCAGAAAGTGAGGAGGAGCTAAAAAGCCTCTTGTTGAAAGTGAAAGAGGAGAGTGGAAAAGTTGGCTTGAAGCTCAACATTCAGAAAACGAAGATCATGGCATCTGGCCCCATCACTTCATGGGAAATAGATGGGGAAACAGTAGAAACAGTGTCAGACTTTGTTTTTTTGGGCTCCAAAATCACTGCAGATGGTGACTGCAGCCATGAAATTAAAAGGCGCTTACTCCTTGGAAGAAAAGTTATGACCAACCTAGATAGTATATTCAAAAGCAGAGACATTACTTTGCCGACTAAGGTCCGTCTAGTCAAGGCTATGGTTTTTCCTGTGGTCATGTATGGATGTGAGAGTTGGACTGTGAAGAAGGCTGAGCACAGAAGGATTGATGCTTTTGAACTGTGGTGTTGGAGAAGACTCTTGAGAGTCCCTTGGACTGCAAGGAGATCCAACCAGTCCATTCTGAAGGAGATCAACCCTGGGATTTCTTTGAAGGAATGATGCTAAAACTGAAGCTCCAGTACTTTGGCCACCTTATGCGAAGAGTTGACTCATTGGAAAAGACCCTGATGCTGGGAGGGATTGGGGGCAGGAGGAGAAAGGGACGACCGAAGATGAGATGGCTGGATGGCATCACAGACTCAATGGACGTGAGTCTGAGTGAACTCCGGGAGTTGGTGATGGACAGGGAGGCCTGGCGTACTGCGATTCATGGGGTCTCAAAGAGTTGGACACGACTGAGCGACTGAACTGAACTGATAAAAAGGAACTGAAATGGGTCATTAATAGAGACATGGATAGACCAAGAGTCTGTCATATAGAGTGAAGTAAATCAGAAAGAGAAAAACAAATATTGTATATTAATGCATGTATGTGGAATCTAGAAAAATGGTACAGATGAACTATTTGCAGGGCAGGAATAAAGATTCAGACCTAGGGAATGGATGTGTGTAGAGGGGGTGAGGGAGGGAGGGATGAACTGGGAGACTGATATCAATGCATGTGCACTGCCATGTGTAAAACAGATAACTAGTGGGAACGTACTAGGGGGATATTGCAGGGAGCTCAGCTCATTGTTCTGTAATGACCCAGATGGATAGGATGAAGGGAAGGTGGGAGGGAGGTACCAGAGGGAAGGGACATGTGCATACATACAGCTGACTCACTTTGTTGAAGAGCAAAAAATAACAATATTGTATAGCAACTATACCCCATTTTTTAAAAAGAACAAAACAGATAAGAATAGGAAAAGAAAAAGAAAAAAAATGAAAATTTGCCATTTGTCACAACACAGATGGGCCACAAGGGCATTATGATAAATGAAATGAGTGAGAGAAAGAAAATACTGTATGACTTCACTTAAATATGGAACTTAAAAAATAAAACAAATAAACATAACAAAACAGAAACAGAGTTATAAATTAAACAAACAGGCGCTGACCAGAGGGGAAAGTGTTGAGGGAAGGAGAAAAACACATAAGGAAAATTAAGAGATTCAAATTTTCAGTTGTAATAATTGAGTCACAGTCAAATATACAGTGTGGTGAATATAGTCAATAAATATGTGACATCGTTGGATGCTGACATATTATAACTAGAATTATCATGATCTTCAGTTTACATATACACTATACAGAAATATCAAATTACTATGTTGCATTCAGTTCAGCTCAGTTCAGTCGCACAGTCGTGTCTGACTCTTTGTGACCCCAAGAATCGCAGCACACCATGCCTCCCTGTCCATCACCATCTCCTGGAGTTCACTCAGACTCACGTCCCTCAAGTCAGTGATGCCATCCAGCCATCTCATCCTCTTTCGTCCTCTTCTCCTCCTGTCCCCAATCCCTCTCAGCATCAGAGTCTTTTCCAATGAGTCAACTCTTCACATGAGGTGGCCAAAGTACTGGACTTTCAGCTTTAGCATCATTCCTTCCAAAGAAATCCCAGGGCTGATCTTTAGAATGGACTGGTTGGATCTCCTTGCAGTCCAAGGGACTCTCAAGAGTCTTCTCCAACACCACAGTTCAAAAGCATCTGTTCTTCGGTGCTCAGCCTTCTTCACAGTCCAACTCTCACATCCATACATGACCACTGGAAAAACCATAGCCTTGACTAGGACGGACCTTAGTCGACAAAGTAATGTCTCTGCTTTTCAATATGCTATCTAGGTTGGGCATAACTTTTCTTCCAAGGAGTAAGCGTCTTTTAATTTCATGGCTGCAGTCACCATCTGCAGTGATTTTGGAGCCCAAAAAAATAAAGTCTGACACTGTTTCCACTGTTTCCCCGTCTATTTCCCATGAAGTGATGGATAACAGAAACTGAAATAGCATTGTAGGTCAATTATACTTCAAAAACAAACGCTCATAGAAAAAGAGATCAGATATGTGATTACCAGAGCTTTTGTGTGTGTGTGTGTGTGTGTGAGAGTGAGTCTGTAGGAGGGCATGGGGGATTTTAAAAAGGCATTGAAGAAGTACAAATTTCCAGTTATAAGATAAATAATAACCATCCTGTAAAGGAGGAGGTGTTCGTGAAGTTCAAGCCAACAGGAGAGGTCTAGCTATCTAGCAGTGAAAGAGATAGTGGAGTACAAAGACTTGGAGCTCACCTTCCCTCACAAACACATCAAAAATACGTCTACACGTGGAACAGTTCTTACAGAATACCAATTGAAATCTTGCAGAAGATCTCTTAACAACCAATGCTGCAAGAAAGATACATACCTGGGTAGAATGAAAGACAACAAAAAAGGAATCACGATGAGACGTGTACCTCTGGAGATGGAGCCGTGAAAGAGGAAAGGTTCCCTCACCCTGGGAGCCCCTTTGCCATTTGTGATGTCCACTAGGACAGATAGTTGGACTGGCCTGGACTCAGCTGTAGAGGAGCATGCATGTGCTGGCTTGCTGCCAGGCAGAGCAGACAGGGACCTGCACTGATGAATGTCATGTCACTACATTTCTCAGCCCAGGATTGTTCTTACTAGTGCACACAGCTGCTGGGTATTGAATCTTGGACTTTAGCAGACAGACCCAGGGAAAGGACTCAGTTTGGCTACATGGAGATGGCCTGAAGGATCTGTGGTGTGGTATAGTTTGCTTGGCATGCACAAGACAATGTCCAGGCCCACCACAGGTGCCCCGTTATCAGGACATGAAGGGTTTGGCACAGGTCCACCACAGAAGCCCACTGTCGGTGTGCTCACAGTGGGGCACAGGTCCAGCAGCAGGGGGGCTGGGGGGCAGGCACATGCCAGAGGTGGTACTAACATCTCAGCCATCTATTACAGCTCACACAGCAAGGATGGGTCTCGGGGTGGTGCAAGCAGCAGCAGACTACACTGGCACACATACTGGGTGATGGGCAGCATTGCAGAATCACACATTCCTGGCAGAAAGCCCCAGGGAGGAATACTCGGTAGCTTCTTTCATAGTAAAAGTGCTACAGTCTCATTAACATCACACCACAGCTTACAATCAGATCTGGAGTCTTTTTTTTTTTTTTTTGGAGTCTTCTACTCCAAAAACTAGCAAGAGACTCTGCTCCTTGACAGGCTATAAAAGCCATGGAGCAAAGAGGACGCCTTGCCTAACACACAGTGCAGGCTCTGATTACCAAAACAACACTCATACTCCCTATCAAGGGGACAATTGCCAGTGTACACTGAGGAAAGACGAGGCAGGCATCCATACAAAAAACCCTCACACCAAAAATATTACTCTTACAGTCTACACAGGGATGTTCCCACACAAAAACAGTCCATTGAGACCACAACAAATAAATGTTTCTCTTAAATTCATAGAGTTAGAGAAATTTAAGTAAAAAGAAAAAGCAGAGGAAATACTCTCAATTAAAAGAAATCACCTGAGGGAACAATGAAAGAACTCCACAGTCTACCAGACTTCAACTTCAGAAAGGAGGTAATTAAAAAGCTAAAATGATTAGCAAATACTATCAGTAGAAACACAGATTATTGTAACAATAAATCAGAACTATAGAGAGGAACGATTCAAAATTAGACAACTCAATTGCCAAGATAAAAACTGAGTTAAAGGCAATGAATGGCAGACCAAATAATGCAGAAGAATGAGTGATCAATAAGACAGAAAAATGGAAATCACCCAATCACAATAGTAGACAGAAAGAACCAATGAAAAAAATGAATCCAATGAGTGATATCTATGGGATAATATAAAGCTTGCCAACCTACACATAACAGGTGCCCCAGAAGGACCAGAAAGAGAGAAAGGGATAGAAAAATGTATTTGAAAAAATTTAAGGCTGAAAACTTCCCATACTTAAAGAAGGAAACAGATATCCAGATACAGGAAATACAGAGGGTCCCAAACAAAATGAACCCAAACACACACCAAGAGTGATCATAATTAAAATAGCAAAAGATATCAAGAGGATTCTAAAGGCAGCAAGAGAAAAATAAAGAGTCAGTTACAAAGGAACCCCCATGTGGCTATCAGCTGATTTCTTGAAAGAAATTGCAGGCCAGAAGGGAGTGGCAAAGATATAATCAAATCTGCAACCTAGGATACTCTACCCAGCGAGAAAACCATAAACAAATAAAAAGAAAACCCTAGAGTGGGAGAAAATATTTGCAAACAGAGCAGCCAACAAGGAATTAACCTCAAAAATATACAAACAGCCTGGGCAGCTCTATGTCACACACACACACACAAAAAAATACAATCAAAAAATAGGTGGAGGACCTAAACAGACATTTCTCCAAAGAAGATGTACAGATAGCCAAAAAGCACATGAGAAAATGCTCAACATCATTAACTACGAGAGAAATGCAAAATAAAACTACAATGAAGAATCACCCCCACACCAGTCAGAATGGCCATTATCAAACAATCTACAAATAAATGCTAGAGAAGGTGTGGAGAAAATGGAACCCTCCTACATGTCAGTGGCAATAAAAATTGGTACAGCCACTATGGAGAACAGTATGAATGTTCCTTCAAAAACTAAAAATAGAACTACTATATAAGCCAGCATGGTCATATACTCAGAGAAAATCAAAATTCAAAGAGATACATGCACCTCAATGTTCACTGCATTACTATTTACAATAGATAGGCCATGGAAGCAACCTAAATGTCCATCAACAGAAGAATGAATAAAGAAGATGTGGTCCATATAGACAATAGAATATTACTCAACCATAAAAAAGAATGAAATAATGCCATTTGTAGCAACACGGATGGACCTAGAGATTGACAAACTGAATGAAGTAAGTCAGACACAGACAAGTAGCATATGATATTGCTTATATGTGGAATCTAGGGAGGGAAAAGGTACAAAAGAACTTATTTACAAAACAGAAGTAGAGTCACAGATATAGAAAACAAACTTATGATTACCAGAGGATAAGCAGGGAGGGCTCAACTGAGAGACTGGGCCTGACATATACACAGCACTGTATATAAAACAGATAACTAGTGAGGACTGGCTAGATAGCATCAAAGGACTCTATTCAGTACTCTGTAATGGCCTATGTGGGAAGAGAATCTTAAAAAAAGGAGTAACTATATGTATATGAATAACTGATTCACTTTGCTATATGCCTAAAACTATACAACATGTAAATCAAATATACTTCAATTTAAAAAAATTTTAATAGATTAAAGACTTATGTGTAAAACCTGAAACCATAAAACTTCTAGAAGAAAACATAAGCAGTACACTCTTTGACACTGGTCTTTGTAATATTTATTTGCATATGTCTTCTCAAACAATGTAAACAAAATCAAAACTAAACATACTAAAATATATCACATGAAAAAGCTTTTGCACAGCAAAGGAAACTATCAACAAAATGCAAAGGCCACCTACAGAATGGAAGAATATACCTGCAAACAATATATTTGATTGAGGGTTAATGTCCAAAATATACAAGAACTCATACAACTCAACCTCAAAAAAATAAACAACCTGATTATGTTTGGGCATAAAAATGGGCAGAGTGTAGGAACAGACATTCTTTAAAAAAAAAAAAAAGACAGAAATTACAAACAGGCATAGAAAAGATGCTCAACATCAACTAATTACCAGGGAAAAGCACATCAAAACCACAATATCATCTCACTCCTGTCAAAATGGCACTTATCCAAAAGACAACAAATAATAAGTGTTGACAAGGATGTAGAGAAAATGTAACATCTGTGCACTGTTGATGGGAATGTAAGTTGGCAAAGCCATTATAGAAAACAATGGAGATTCCTAAAAAAAGTAAAGACAGAACTACCATGTGATTCAGCAATTCCACCCCAGGATATTGATTTGAAAAAAGTTAAAAGGCACTCCTTTGTTTACTGCAGTATTATTTACAATAGCCAATAAATGAAGCAACTTAAGTGCCCATCAACATATAAATGGATAAAGATGTGGTGTACATGTAAAATAGAGTAATGTTGTTTATTCACTAAGTCATGCCTGACTCTTTTGCAACCCATGGACTGTAGCCCACCAGGCCCCTCTGTCGATGGGATTCCCAGGTAAGAATACTGGAGTGGGTTGCCATTTCCTTTCTCCAGGGCATCTTCCTGACCCAGGGATTGAACCCACATCTCCTTCACTGGCAGGCAGATTCTTTACCTCTAAGCACCAGGGAAGCCAATGGAATAATACTCAACTATAAAAAAATGAAATTTTACCATTTGTGAACATGGAAGGACCTAGAGGGTATTATGCTAGGTGAAATAAGTCAGAGAAAGACAAATATTGTATGATTTCACTAACTGTGCAATGTGAAAACCAAAATAAGCAACCAACAATAACAAAACAGTTATAGATACAAAGAACAAACAGCTGGTTGCTACAGGGGAAACGGAATCAGGAAGGAAATAAATAGGTGAAGAGGTTAAGCAGAACAAACTTTCAGTTGCAAACTAACTGAGTCACAGGTATTCAATGTACACTGTGAGGAATATAGTCAATGACCAATATTTTTGTATGGTGATATATTGTAACTAGACTTACATACATTAGGAAATGAGGCAGTAATCATTTTGAAATGCATAGAAATACCAAATCACTATGTTGTATACCAAGAACTCACATAGTGTGCTACATCAATCATACTTCAAAAGCAAATAAACAAGCAAATTCATAGAAAGAGTGATCAGATTTGTGGTTACCAAAAGTTAGAGGTGTGGGGAGGGGGAAGTGGACAAAGTTAGTCAGTCCAAAGATACAAACTTTCAGTTATAATATAAATAAGTACTAGTAATATAATGTACAACATGATAAATAGAATTAACACAGCTGTATGTTACATATGAAAGCTGTTAAAATTCCAAGAGTTCTCATAACAAGAAAAAAATGTTTTTCTGGTTGTTTAATTTGGTATCTATATAAGATAAATTTCACTAAACTTATTGTAATGATCACTTCATGATACATGTAAGTCAAATCATCATGCTGTACACCTTAAGCTCATATAGTGAAGTATGTCAATTATAGCTCAATAAAACTTCAGGAAAAAATCACTATGTACTGGTATAGAAACAGGCACATAGACCAGTGGAACAGAATAGAGAGCTTGGAAATAAACTCATACATATATGGTCAAGTAATTTTTGACACTAGCAGCAAGAATGCACAATGGGGAAAAGATAAGTCTATAATGGTGTTGGGAAAACTGGATATTCATACACAAGAGAATGAAGCTGAACACTGATCTTACACTACTCACAAAAAATAACTCAACATGAATTTACGACTTAAATATAAATTCATAAAACTCTTAGAGGAAGACATGAGGGGAAAGCTGCTTGACAGATACTGGCAATGATTTTTTTGGACTTGACACTCAAACCCAAGGCAACAAAAGCAAAAATAAATAAATGGGACCACATCAAACTAAAAATGCACAGCAGAGGAAACCACTAATAAAAATGAAAAAGCAACCTAAGGAATGGGACAAAATATTGACAATACATATTTCTGATAAGCAGTTAACATTCAATTATATAAGAAATTCATACAACTCAACAGTGATGATAATTCTATTAAAAATGGGCAGAAAAACTTACTAGACAATTTCGAAAAAAGACATACAAGATTTACAAAAAATGCTCAGCACTACTAATCATCTAGGAAATGCCAGTCAAAACCATAATGAGATATCACCTCATACCTGTTAAAATAGCTGTCATCGAGGAGACAAGCGATAACAAGCGTTGCCAAGGGTGTAGAGAGAAAAGGGAACGCTTGTTTACTATCAGTGGGAATGTAAATTGGTACAGCCACTGTGAAAAGCAGCATGAAGGTCTTCAAAAAATTAAAAATGGAATACCATATAATCCAGTAATGTGATTTCTGTTTATATGTCAAAGAAACTGAAATTACTATCTTGAAGAGAGATCTGCTCCTTCAAATTCACTGCAGCATTATTTATCCACAATAGCCAAGACACAAAACCTAAGCATCCATTCTGAGATGAATAAAAAAAATGTGACACACACACAGACAATGGAATGGTATTAAAGTCATAAAAAAAGAAGGTAATCTTGCCATGTGAAACAATATGGATGGACCTTGAAGGCACTATCATGCTAAATCTGAAAAAGTCAAACTCGGAGAAATAGAGAATAGAATGCTGGTTGTCAGGGGCTAAGGACGGGGGAAACGGCACAACGCAGTCAAGGGAACAAACGTCCAGTTATGAGATGACAATGTAACTATACTGCGATAGTTAACAATACTGTTTTACATACTTGAAATTTTCCTGAAGCAGTAAATATTAAAAGTTCACATCAACACCAAAAAAGGGTAATTATGTGAGGTAACGGAGATAGCTAACCTTATGTCTCAATCACTTCACAACAGATATCTGTATAAAATCATCATATTATACTGCTTACATTTCTACAATGTTGTATACTAAATACATCTCAAGAAGCAAGAAAAAAGAAAAAAAAAGTACTTACCTTTGTGAATGCGCTTGAGATGGTTCTTCAGGGGAAAAGCTGGAGGAACAGGGAGCAACCGCCTCCCGAGATAAATTCTAGATATGCCACTTTTGTCAGAAGAAACTGGCCCTGAAGGTATGCAGTGGACCAGGGTGTTCGCATTCCTGTGACCAACGACTTTGGCCTACCTGAAAGCCGAGTCTAATGCTCAGACAGAAGCGGGCACGGCTCGCCCGGGACCTTCCACCGCCTGGAAGATCGTTCCCTTGCGCGTGCGCAGTTCACTGCCCCGTGCGGGCCTGGGGCGGCGCACAGGCACAGGCACTGGCCTGGGCACAGGCTTTAGTTCCCCACACCTGGCGGGGCTCCAGGGCTGAGGGGCCGCCGCACTGTGGCTCTGCCTTGAGCATTGGAGGAGGCTTCAGGGAAGACTGGGATTTGCTTAAAATAGACTGTGTGTGCCAGACAGTTTACAGATGAGTCTGAGGGGACACCCGGGTATTTTTCATGCCAGACATTTAATTTTGAGGTATATTTTTGTTTATTGATATAGACTTTTTTCCTTTTAATATTTTTAAACTTAAGACGCTCTTTCTGGGGCGTCCCTGGTGGCTCAGTGGTAAAGAATCCGCCTGCCAATGCAGGAGACATAGTTTTAATGCCTGGCCACAACCACCGAGCCTGTTCTCTCATTACTGAAGCAGATGCCTAGAGCCCAAGCTCCACAGCAAGAGAAGCCACTGGAATGAGAAGCTCCACACGCAGGTAGAAAGTAGCCCCGGTTCACCGCAACGAGAGAAAAGCCTGCACAGCAACAAAGACCCAGCACAGCTAAAAATAAATAAATAAAATTATTTTTAAAAACACTCTTTCCAACATGATTCCGCTTTCATAAAGTAATATGGTAAATAGTTCTGGAAGAATATACATTCAAGCGATAGTGGGTTCTTTAGGTAGCCACCAAAGATTCAGGTATAGTTTTTTAAATCTCAGTTTCTAATACATATCTGATTTTTATGTCTGTTCACTTTTTCTATACATAAGGATGTATAAAAGTAACCATTTTATAATGATTTATAATAAAAGCATTTCATTTTGATAAATGTAAATTCTTAAAGGCTGGTGGATTCTGTCGTATTTTCTGTCTACAAAGTTACTCGCAGTTCAGTTCAGTCGCTCAGTCGTGTCCGACTCTTTGCGACCCCATGAATAGCAGCACGCCAGGCCTCCCTGTCCATCACCAGCTCCCGGAGTTCACTCAGACTCACGTCCATCGAGTCGGTGATGCCATCCAGCCGTCTCATCCTCTGTCGTCCCCTCCCCCTCCTGCCCTCAATCCCTCCCAGCATCAGAGTCTTTTCCAATGAGTCAGCTCTTCACCTGAGGTGGCCAAAGTATTGGAGTTTCAGCTTCAGCATCATTCCTTCCAAAGAACACCCAGGGCTGATCTCCTTTAGAATGGACTGGATGGATCTCCTTGCAGTCCAAGGGACCCTCAAGAGTCTTCTCCAACACCACAGTTCAAAAGCATCAATTCTTCGACGCTCAGCTTTCTTCACAGTCCAACTTTCACATCCATACATGACCACAGGAAAATCCATAGCCTTGACTAGACGGACCTTTGTTGACAAAGTAATGTCTCTGCTTTTCAATATGCTATCTAGGTTGGTCATAACTTTTCTTCCAAGGAGTAAGCGTCTTTTAATTTCATGGCTGCAGTCACCATCTGCAGTGATTTTGGAGCCCAAAAAAATAAAATCTGACACTGTTTCCCCATCATTTCCCATGAAGTGATGGGACCAGATGCCATGATCTTCGTTTTCTGAATGTTGAGCTTTAAGCCAACTTTTTCACTCTCCTCTTTCACTTTCATCAAGAGGCTTTTTAGTTCCTCTTCACTTTGTGCCATAAGGGTGTTGTCATCTGCATATCTTCTCTTACTGTTTTTATGCCAGTGTCAAAGTGACATATCTGGTTAACTTGATTCAACACTTGCCCTTCAGTTTGAAAACAAGATTTAGTCTAGAATAGTGAGAGATGAGGTTGAGAGCCAACTTAAAGAGCCCAGGAATATGCACAAACACTTATACAAGTGAGAGTGAGACTAGGTGGGAGAACCAAGGGGAGTACAGAACCCTAGAGAGAGCTGTTCTAAGAGAGGTATGGAGAAGACGGGGAAGTGGGCAGCAATAGATATAGACCGAGATGCGAACAGGAGAAATAGAAAAGTGCAACAGAAGACACTAAATGAGGGAAAGTGCTGGAGAAGGGATTCCAGCGTTCATGTCACTCAGTACAAATGAAATAACACCAAGGTTGATCTCAGTGGTGATTACATTACATGGGTATACAAATATGTAAAACTTCATTGGACTATTCACATAAAATTTTATACTGTATTACATGTTGTTGTTGTTCAGTTGCCCAGTGATGTCTGACTCTTTTCAACCCTGTGGACTACAGCATGTATTTTAATTCTTAAAAATACATCAAGCTCCAATGCTGCGCTCAGATTCTGAGGGCTGAAAAGTCCCTGTTAATTGAGGGAAGGAAGTCAAGGAGAATCCATTCATACTAATAGGGAGCAAAGTAAAACCAAAAACCAGAAGAAAAAAAATATAGTTTTCCAGAAAGAAGTACCAAATGGCAATTTTTTTTCTGTCTTTCAACTTAAGCTTGACTGATATATTAATCATCAAGATTATAAATATAAATTACCTGATATTTATACCAATATGTTTTCCCTGATGGCTCAGCATAAAGAATCTGCCTGCAATGCAATAAATGTGGGTTTGCTCAGGTAAAGAATCTGCCTGCAGTGAGTAAAGATGAGTTTGATCCCTGGGTGGGGAACATCCCCTGGAGAAGGAAATGGCAATTGTCGCCAGTATTCTTTGTGGGAAATTCTATGAACAGAGGAACCTGGTAGGCTACAGTCCATGGGGTCACAAAAGAGTTGGACATAACTTAGCAACTCAACAACAACATATATCAATATAAATGATAGCATCAATCACTGATATTTTGTTGTTGTTGAGTCGCTAAGTCGTGTGTGACTCTTTGCAGCCTCATGGACTGCAGCACATTAGGCTTCCCTGTCCTTCACCTTCTCCCAGAATTTGCTCAAGCTCATGTCCCTTGAGTCAGTGATGCCATCCAACCATTTCATACTCTGTCATCCCCTTCTCCTCAGGCCCTCAATCTTTCCCAGTATCAGAGTCTTTTCCAAGGAGTCAGCACTTTGCATCAGGTGACCCAAGTATTGGAGCTTCAGTTTCAGCATCAGTCCTTCCAATGGCTATTCAGGGTTCATTTCCTTTAGGATTGATTGGTTTGATCTCCTTGCTGTCCAAAGGACTTTCAAAAGTCTCCAGCACCATAATTTGAAAGCATCAATTCTTTGGCACTCAGCCTTCTTTATAACCAGCATCTTTTTTTTTTTTTGATTATTTATTTTAATTGGAGACTAATTACAATATTGCCATGGTTTTTGCCATACCAGCATCTTTTATGACTCCTGCATAGGCAGGCCGGTTCTTTACCACTAACGCCACCTGGGAAACCCCATTGATATTTATATTTACAGAAGTAATAATTGATGTTTATATATATCAATTATATAGATATATCCAAATATTGATATTTATATCAATATAAATTAAATTCTGATATAGGGTTCCAAAACAACACAATTTAAAGATGCTATTTTTTTTTTAAGCTCCAGACTAGAAAATACTGAAGATCCTCCTGGATAAAGAAATTACATTCATTGAAAATCATTTATGTTTCATTGAAGGTAAAACTTTTGAAGGTTGAAGGTTTGTTGGTGGTACTAAATCATATTTATACAAGGCTTAAGCTCTCAGTAAGAACAGCCATTGTTATTGTTACTGAGTGCTTTTGTAGTTGGAAGTCCTTACAACACTTCACAAGAGAACAGCAAGAAATATTTGTTGACTACTGTGGTTTGATGATGCAGGGAGGCATTCAAGCCCCTAGGAATTCAAGGTCCTTCACTAGAGAAGTCATTTCCATTTTAAAGCTGAAGAATGTATACTATATGGGGAGAGAGCCCTAGAGTGATTCGCCTGAGACTGGATTCTTGTTTTGTTTTGTTTTGTTTTTTAATGGAAGGATTGATTATCAGACTGCTGGAGATTTTCTAGGGCTCTTTGTTTCATGTAATGAAATTGTGATTCTTGAAAGATAGATTCAGCCCTCCTTGCTAATGATGTCTCTTTGGGTAGCCCCCAAAGGGCTACCTCAGTACAAACTCTTTTCTTATTCTGTCATATCTTTACTGGAAATCCCTGTTTCCTAATAATGTCCACTGTGCATTGCCTGCAAATGAAGCAAAATTCATTTGCAGCTATGGAACTTATCCAATTCTCAGTCTCTAAGAACCAAACTTTTAATAAAGTCTCCAGTGAGGACATTCAGGTTTACTAAATATTTCACTAGATATTATCCATTCATGCAATTTTCTCCCATCTAACTAAAGTTAAAATTAACCAAATCATACAGAGCTCTAAATAATTTTAGTAATATACTCAAAAAAAAAAAGACACAAAAGCATTAAACAAGATAGCAGTAATTACAATAAAATTACTACTCTAGTATAATAAAGTTTCCTAATGTTTGCATAAAGTGCAGAAGCTTTTCTTGCTTGCCCTTTATACAGTGTGTCTATTTTTTTAATTTATTTTTTTATTGAAGGATAATTGCTTTACAGAACTTCGTTGTTTTCTGTCAAACCTCAACATGATCAGCCATAGTATACATATATTCCCTCCCTTTTGAACCTCCCTCCCATCTCCCTCCCCATCCCGCCCTTCTAGGCTGATCAGAGCACCTGTTTGAGTTTCCTGAGCCATACAGCAAATTCCTGTTGGCTATCTATTTTACATATGGTAATATAAGTTTCCATGTTACTCTTTCGCTGCATCTCACACTCTCCTCCCCTCACCCCATGTCCATAAGTCTATAATCTGTCTGTTTCTCCATTGTTGCGCTGTAGATAAATTCTTCAGAACTTTTTCTAGATTCTGTATATTTGCATTAGAACATGATATTTTTCTTTCTCTTTCTGACTCACTCCACTCTGTGTAATACATTCTAGGTTCATCCACCTCATCGAAACTGACTTACATGCATTCCTTTTATGGCTGAGTAATATTTGCCGAGAGAAATATCAATAACCTCAGATATGCAGATGACACCACCCTTATGGCAGAAAGTGAAGAGGAACTAAAAAGCCTCTTGATGAAAGTGAAAGAGGAGAGTGAAAAAGTTGACTTAAAGCTCAACATTCAGAAAATGAAGATCATGGCATCTGGTCCCATCACTTCATGGGAAATAGATGGGGAAACAGTGGAAACAATGTCAGACTTTATTTTGGGGGGCACCAAACTCACTGCAGATGGTGACTGCAGCCATGAAATTAAAAGACGCTTACTCTTTGACCAACCTAGATAGCATATTCAAAAGCAGAGCTATTACTTTGCCAACAAAGGTCCATCTAGTCAAGGCTATGGTTTTTCCTGTGGTCATGTATGGATGTGAGAATTGGACTGTGAAGAAGGCTGAGCGCCGAAGAATTGATGCTTTTGAACTGTGGTGTTGGAGAAGACTCTTGAGAGTCCCTTGGACTGCAAGGAGATCCAACCAATCCATTCTAAAGGAGATCAGTCCTGGGTGTTCATTAAAAGGACTGATTTTGAAGCTGAAACTCCAATACTTTGGCCACCTGATGCGAAGAGTTGACTCATTGGAAAAGACTCTGATGCTGGGAGGGATTGGGGGCAGGAGGAGAAGGGGATGACAGAGGATGAGACGGCTGGATGGCATCACCAACTCTATGGATATGGTTTGGGTAAACTCTGAGAGTTGGTGATGGACAGGGAGGCCTGGCATGCTGCAATTCATGGGGTTGCAAAGAGTCGGATACAACGGACAAAACTGAACTGAACTGAATATTCCGTTCTGAATATGTACCACAACTTCTTTATCCATTCATCTGTCAATGGGTTTCCATTTTGTAGCTATTGTAAATAGTGCTGCAATGAACAATGGGGATACATGTGTCTTTTTCAAACCTAGTTTCCTCAGGGTACATGCGTAGGAGTGGGATTGCTGGGTCATATGGTGGTTTTATTCCTAGTTTTTTAAGGAATCTCCGTACCATCTTCAGACACGACTGAAGTGACTCAGCAGCAGCAGCAGCATACCATCTTCTATAGTGGCTGTATCAATTTACATTCCCACCAACAGAGCAAGAGCATTCCCTTTTCTCCACACCCTCTCCAGCATTTATTGTTTGTCGACTTTTTGATGATGACCATTCGGACCAGTGTCGAGTGATATCTCATTGTGTTTTTGATTTGCATTTCTCTAATAATGAGTGAGTATGGTTTCAGTGTGTCTGCCCTCTGATTCCCTCCTGCAACACCCACCATCTTATTTGGGTTTCACTTACCTTGAGCATGGGGTATCTCTTCACGACTGCTCCAGCAGAGCCACTGCACCTTACCTTTGACGAGGGGTATCTCCTCACCACCACCGTTCCCGACCCTCAACGTAGGATAGCTCCTCTAGGCCCTCCTGGGCCCACCCAGCCACCACTCCTCGGGTTTCTCCTCCAGGCCGCCGGCCCTGGCCTCGGGCATGGGTGGCTTGTCTCAGCTTCCGCTCCTGGCCTCGGGGGCGAGGTGGCTTCTCCTGGCGATGTCAGTAGCTCTCGGCCGCGCTCAAGTGCGGCTTGAGCCTCCGCCACCTGCGCTCAAGTGCGGCTTGAGCCTCCGCCGCCTGCGCTCAATGAAACCAAGCCATGCCTGCAGGGCAACCCAAGATGGGAGGGTCAAGGTGGAGAGGTCTGACAGAATGTGGTCCTTCTCAGCTGCCGCTCCTGGCCTCGGGGGTGAGGTGGCTTCTCCTGGCGATGTCGGTAGCTCTCAGCCGCGCTCAAGTGCAGCGGCCGCCTCCGCCGCCTGCGCTCAAGTGCGGCTTGAGCCTCCACCGCCTGCTTACTAAGTTTAATGTGGATGAATTTGGAAACATGGTGGCAGAAAAGTGGGTCATCCCAGATGGCTGTGGGGTCAAATACATCCCTAATCATGGTCCCCTGGACAAACGGCAGGTGCTGTATTCATGTTCACCAATAAATCCTATTTCCTGTCAAAAAATATAGCAACATCAAAGCTGTTACTTTTACTAAACACTATGCTTAGGCCTTTTACCTTATAGGCATTATCTCAGTTAATTTTCACAAAGATTACCATTTATTGAAGCAGGTACAATTATTATCCGCTTTCTACAAATTAGGAAACTGAACTTGGGAAATTGAAGCACAGAGAGGTCAAATAACTTGCCCAAAGTCATATAGGCACTAAATGTTATATCCAGGTTATAGATCCAAGTCCCAGTGAACTCCAGAACCAACCAGTAAACTTGTACTATATTTGATTCCCTATTTTACTCTTCCCTTAGAAGATGGTAAAGGTAGGGAGAAGATTCTCAACAGGATGTCTGGCTCTTATCCCAGTCCAGTTCATATAGGCCTCTAAAGAGTAAGTCTCCATCTCTTCAGCGTAAGGTTCTCCCGGTAAGGAGATACCCCTCGTCAAAGGTAAGATGCAGTGGCTGTGCTTTGCTGGAGCAGCCCTAAAGAGATACCCCACGCCCAAGGTAAGAGAAGCCCAAGTAAGATGGTAGGTGTTGCAAGAGGGAATCAGGGGGCAGACACACTGAAACCATACTCACAGAAAACTAGTCAATCTAATCACACTAGGACCACACCCTTNTATCCTTTGGTTGGTGCATTTAATACATTTACAGTTAAGATAAGTATTGATAAATATGTTCCTAATGACATTTTCTTTATGGCTTTGGGTTTGTTTGTTTTCTCCTTTCTCTTGTGTTTACTGGCTATGTACATCCCTTTAGTATTTGTTGCAAGGCTTGTTTGGTGGTGCTGAATTATATTAACTTCTGCTTCTCCATAAACCTTTTATTTATCCATAAACTTGGAATAAGATTTTCTCTGGGTATAGTCATCATGGTTGTAGTTTTTTTTTTTTCTTTTTCTTTTTCTCTTTCAGTTCTTTAAATATATCCTGCCATTTCCTTCTGGCCTTTAGAGTTTCTTCTGAAAGATCTACTGTTAATTGTATAGATTTTCCCTTGTATGCTACTTGTTGCTTTTCCCTTGCTGTTTTTAATATTCTTTCTTTGTGCTTAATCTCTGTTAGCTTGGTTAATATGTGTCTGGATATGTTTCTCCTTGGGTTTGACCTGTAGGGGACTCTTTGCACTTCTTGGAATTGATTGACTATTTCCTTTCCCATGTTGGGGAAATTTTCAACTATAATTTCTTCAAAAAAAGTCTCAGTGCTTTTTTTTTTTTTATTCATCTGGGATCCCTATAACTTGAATTTTGGTGCATTTAGTATTGCCCCAAAGGTTTCTGAGACTTTCCTCAATTTTTTTAAATTGTTTCCTTTTATTCTGTTTTTCAGCAATTATTTTACCATTCTATCCTCCAGCTCATTTATTCATTCCTCTGCCTCAATTATTCTGTTATTATTTCCTTCTAGTGTATTTTCAATTTCAGTAATTGTGCTATTCATCTCTGTTTGCTTATTATTTATTTCTTCTATGTCCTTGGTGATTGTATTAACTGTGTTAAATGCTTCTTGCATTTTCTCCATTCTAATTTCAAGTCTTCAGAGCATCTTTACTAACTATTCTGAATTCTCTTTCAGGGAGATTATTTATTCATTTATCTGCTCTTATGAGTTTCTACCTTGCTCTTTCATTTGTGTTGATTTCTCCATCTTTTTTTTCCCCCCCCTAATTTGCTCCACTTGAGGTTTCTTTTTCCCCAGGCTTCAGGGTTGCATTACTTCTTCTTTTTGATTTTTGCCCTTGGAGGGAAATGTTGATTGGATGATTTGTGTTGATTTCTTTTTATTTATTTATTTTTAACCTTTTGAATGTAAATTCATTTACTTTAATTGGAGGCTAATTACTTTACAGTATTGTATTGGTTTTGTCAGATTACTGTGTTGATTTCTTGTTGGGGATAACTTATGCCTATGTTCTATTAGGAGAAGATCAAGTAGGTAATTACAGAAATACTGGGACATGTACACACAAACACATTTCCACACATACAGTTATAACCAAAGTGTTCTAAAGAAAAGAATACAGAGATTGACTTGGTGTGCAAGTGAAACCATAGGTGATATTAACCAATTGAAAGCAGAGTCAGCTAATGGTCAATCTGGAAATCTGAGCATGAGCAGAAGACCAACAGGGGAATATAGCATAGAAAGCTCAAAAATTAACTTACTGGGTGAAAGAAGAAAACGTGAAGGAAAAAAGGGAGAAGGAGAAAAATGAGAGAGGGAAAAAGAAACAGGAGAAGGGAGGGAAAGAAGAAAAGGAAAGGAATGCAGAAGAGGGATAAAAATGAGAGAAAAGAATAAATAGAAAAGCAAAGATGAATAGAGGTGTGTGGAAAAGATTTTTATATATTCAGGTATAGCTATAGCAACCCACTCCAGTGATCTTGCCTGGAAAATCCCATGGATGGAGGAGCCTGGTAGGCTGCAGTCCATGGGGTCGCTAAGAGTCGGGCANTCCATACCATTATTTTGCCTGTAGAGACTCTGAGCTTTTGTTACGCAGATTTTAAAAGGCAGGTGAAACTTTAGAAAGCTGAAGTTGAAGAAAAAGAGTTGTGTGGGCACTGGGCATAGGAGAGAAATTTGCTGAGAATTTTGGAGGACAAGATGGGAGAATAGGTGTGTGAGAGAATTAGATGGGAGGTAAGTATTGGCAGTGGTCTGTATAAACTCTTCACTGCATTCTTAAAATGTAAGTACAAAAATTGAAGTGAATCAGGTGAGTTGGGGGGCAATTTTTGGCTGCTGAACATTGATCCTTCACGATTTGGGTATCCTAACTTCTGAAACTGTGGTGTTGGAGAAGACTCTTGAGAGTCCCTTGGACTGCAAGGAGATCCAACCAGTCATCCTAATGGAAACCAGTCCTGAATATTCATTGGAAGGACTGATGCTGAAGCTGAAACTCCAATACTTTGGCCACCCAATGTGAAGAACTCACTCATTGGAAAAGACCCTGATGCTGGGAAAGATTGAATTGGGGGGCAATTTTTGGCTGCTGAACATTGATCCTTCACGATTTGGGTATCCTAACTTCTGAAACTGTGGTGTTGGAGAAGACTCTTGAGAGTCCCTTGGACTGCAAGGAGATCCAACCAGTCATCCTAATGGAAACCAGTCCTGAATATTCATTGGAAGGACTGATGCTGAAGCTGAAACTCCAATACTTTGGCCACCCAATGTGAAGAACTCACTCATTGGAAAAGACCCTGATGCTGGGAAAGATTGAAAGTAGGAGGAGAAGGGGACAACAGAGGATGAGATGTTTGATGGCATCACTGACTCAATGGACATGAGTTTGAGCAAGCTCCAGGAGTTGGTGATGGACAGGGAAGCCTGGTGTGCTGCAGTCCATGGGGTTGCAAAGAGTTGGATACGGCTGAACAACTGAGATGAACTCCTGAAACAACCCTCAAATCTCAGTGGTTTAACATCATTAAAGTTTAGGACTCGCTCATGTCATGGTCCATTAGGGTGTTCAGTGGGTGACTTTCAGGTGGTGACATAGGAACTCCAATTCTTCTTGTGGTGGATCTGCCATCCCCAGCGTCTCTTGAGTTTGGCACTGGTCCTTCTACATCCTGCCTGGAGATGAGGAAGTGGAGAGAGCACCACGGACTCTGTGGGAGGTTTAATGGGCCAGATCTAGAGGTGGAGAACATCACCTTTGCTTCACTGCATTTTCTAGAAGGTAAACCTCATCTAGCTGCAAGGGAAAGTGAAAATGTAGTTTCTTGTGTCCCAGAGTTGACTAATCTTTGTTATCACTTCTTATTCTCTAAGTCTTGATAAAACTGCTCCTCAAGGCATCTGTGTCCTCTTGGCCAAATGATACATGGGGGACCAGGTAAGTCTATTCAGAATCTCCTTCCTTCCTAATTATTTGAATCTTCAGTCAAGTGACAAAAAGATGGAAAACATTTGGGGCTTATTCATTCTGATGGCAATGCCCTGTAATAATTCTTCATTTCTTTCTGCAAGTGGGAGCCCCCCTAAATAGTCTTGGAACCATCTTTTTTTTAATTGGAGGAAAATTGCTTTACAATGTTGTGTTGGTTTCTTCCATAAACAGTGAAAATCAGCCATAATTATACATATATCCCCTTCATCTTAAGCCTCCCTCCCCTTCTCCCATCCCACCTTCTGGGTCATCACAGAGTGCCAATCTGGGTGTCCTATGTTATATAGCAGCTTCTCACCAGCTATCTATTTTACACGAGAGTGTATATAAATTGATGCTACTTTCTCCATTTGCCCCATGCTCTCCTTTCCCCATTGTGTCCACAA
>SJXQ01008206.1:76979-183980 GCA_006408695.1 Aepyceros melampus
TGTACTCCTTTTCCTATTTGGAACCAGTCTGTTGTTCCATGTCCAGTTCTAACTGTTGCTTCCTGACCTGCATACAGATTTCTCAAGAGGCAGGTCAGGTGGTCTGATATTCCCATCTCTCTCAGAATTTTCCACAGTTTATTGTGATCCACACAGTCAAAGGCTTTGACATAGTCACTAAAGCAGAAATAGATGTTTTTCTGGAACTCTCTTCCTTTTTCCAGGATCCGACAGATGTTGGCAATTTGATCTCTGGTTCCTCTGCCTTTTCTAATACCAGCTTGAACGTCAGGAAGTTCATAGTTCACGTATTGCTGAAGACTGGCTTGGAGAATTTTGAGCATTACTTTACTAGCGTGTGAGATGAGTGCAATTGTGTGGTAGTTTGAGCATTCTCTGGCATTGCCTTTCTTTGGGATTGGAATGAAAACTGACCTTTTCTTGAGTGAGTGAGTGACGTCGCTCAGTCGTGTCCGACTCTTTGCGACCCCGTGAACTGTAGCCTACCAGGCTCCTCTGTCCATGGGATTCTCCAGGCCAGAATACTGGAGTGGGTTGCCATTTCCTTCTCCAGGAGATCTTCCCAACCCAGGGATTGAACTCAGGTCTCCCGCACTGGAGGCAGACGCTTTAACCTCTGAACCACCAGACCTTTTCTTACAAGGTAGTTATTCTCAGCAAAGATAAAGATTAAAATTCCAGACTTACAAAACATAGGCAATCCATAATAAAGAGGGAGAGTTGTAAACAATCACTTTTACCGTATGGTTCATAAGAAGGAATAGGGTACTTAGCAATGTATTGAAAAACTAAGGAGGGAAATGCCTGGATTCCTCAGCCCCAAGAGAGGCTTGCCTCTCTTAATTCAGGAATAAGAAACAGAGGATTCCTGACAGATCCAAAATAGCACACAGGAAGCCTCCTGTTAAATGCTTCCTGACAATAAATGGGTGCTGAATTTTGTCAAAGGCTTTTTCTACATCTATTGAGACTATCATATGGTTTTTATCTTTCAATTTGTCAATATGGTTTATCACACTGATTGATTTGCATATATCGAAGAATCCTTGCATTCCTGGAATAAACCCAAATTGATCATGGTGTATGAGTTTTTTGATGTGTTGCTGAACTCTGTTTGCTAATCATATGCCCTCTAGTTTTCTTTTTTGGTGTTGTTTTTGTCTGGTTTTGCTATCAAGGTTATGGTGACTTCATAGAATGAGTTTCTAAGTGTATCTTCCTCTGCAATTTTTTGAAAGAGTTTTAGAAGGATAGGCATAAGATATTCTCTAAATATTTGATAGAATTGTCCTGTGAAGCCGCCTGGCCCTGGGCTTTTGTTTGGGGGGAGATTTTTGATCACAGCTTCAATTTCAGTGCTTGTAATTGGGTTGTTCATAATTTCTATTTCTTCCTGGTTCAGTCTTAGAAGATTGAACTTTTCTAAGAATCTGTCCATATCTTCCAGGTTATCCATTTTACTGCCATAGAGTTGTTCATAATAGTCTCTTATAATCCTTGTATTTCTTCATTATCTGTGACAACCTCTCCTTTTTCATTTCTAATTTTGTTGATTTGATTCTTCTCTCTTTTCTTCTTGATGAGTTTGGCTAAACGTTTGTCCATTCGGTTTTATCTTCTCAAAGAACCAGTTTTTAGTTTTACTAATCTTTACTATTGTTTCTTTCATTCTTTCTCATTTATTTCTGCTCGGATATTTATGATTTCTTTCCTTCACCTAATTTTGGTTTCTTGTTGTTGTTCTTCTTCTTTTTCCAGTTGTTTTAGGTGTAAAGTTAGGTTGTCTATTCGATGTTTTTCTTGTTTCTTGAGGTAAGATTGTATTGCTACAAACGTCCCTCTTAGAACTGCTTTTGCTGCATCCCACAGGCTTTGAGCTGTGTTTTCATTGTCATTTGTTTCTAGAAATTCTTTGATTTCTACAGAAACCAGTTGGTTATTTAGAAATGTGTTGTTTAATCTCCACGTGTTTGTGTTTCTTACAGTTTTTTTCTTGTAATTGATATCTAGTCTCATAGCGTTGTGGTCGAAGAAGATTCTTGATATGATTTCCATTCTCTTAAATTTACTGAGGTTTGATTTGTGACCTAAGATGTTGTCTACCCTGGAGAATGTTCCACATGCACTTGAAAAGGTGTATTCATCTGCATTTGGATGGAATGTCCTGAAGATAGCAATAAGGTCCATCCCGTCTAATGTATCATTTAAGACTTGTGTTTCCTTATTAATTTTCTGTTTTGATGTCCATCGATGTGAGTGGGGTGTTAAAGTCTCCTACTATTATTGTGTTATTGTCAATTTCTCCTTTTATATCTCTTAATCTTTGTCTTATGGTTTGAGGTGCTCCTATGTTGGGTACACAGATATTACAATTGTTATGTCTTCCTCTTGGATTGATCCCTTGATCATTATGTAGTGTCCTTCCTTATCTCTTGTAATCTTCTTTATTTTAAGGTATAGTTTGTCTGATATGAGGATTGCTATTCCAGCTTTCTTTTGCTTTCCATTTGCATGGAATAATTTTTCTATCCTCTCACTTTCAGTCTATATGTGTCTTAAGATCTGAAGTGGGTTTCTAGCAGACAGCATATAAATGGGTCTTGTTTTTGTATCCATTCAGCCAGTCTTCTGGTTGGAGTATTTAACCCATTTACATTTAAAGTAATTATTGATATATATGTTCCAACTGTTTGAGGTTGATTTTGTGAATCTTTTTTCTTCTCTTGTATTTCTTGACTATATAAGTCCATTTAACATTTGTTGTAAAGCTGGTTTGGTGGTACTGAACTCTCTTAACTTTTGCTTGTTTGAAAGCTTTTTATTTCTCCATCAGTTTTGAATGAGGTTCTTGTCGGGTATAATAATCTTGGTTGTAGATTTTCCCTTTTCAGTACTTTAAATATATCCTGCCATTCCCTTCTGGCCTGCAGAGTTTCTGCTGAAAGATCAACTGTTAAGCATATGGGGTTTCTCTTGTATGTTACTTGTTGCTCTCCCTTGCTGATTTTAATATTCTTCCTTTGTGTTTAGTCTCTGTTAGTTTGATTAGTATATGTCTTGGTGTGTTTCTCCTTGGGTTTATCCTGTATGGGACTCTTTGTGCCTCTTGGACTTGAATAACTGTTTCCACTTCTATGTTGGGGAAATTTTCAACTTATAATCTCTTCAAAAATTTTCTCATACCCTTTATCTCTTCTTCTTCTGGGACCCCCTATTATTCAAATGTTGGTGTGCTTGATATTGTCCCAGAGGTCTCTAAGACTATCCTCAGTTCTTTTCATTCTTTTTACTTTATTCTGCTCTTTAGAAGTTATTTCCACCATTTTTATCTTCCAGCTCAGTGATTTATTCTTCTGCTTCAGATATTCTGCTGTTAATTCCCTCTAGAGTATTTTTAATGTCAGTAATTGTGTTGTTTGTCTCTGCATGTTTATTATTTAATTCTTCTAGGTCTTTGTTAATTGATTCTTGCATTTTCTCCATTTTGCTTTCAAGGTTTTTGATTATCTTTACTATCATTATTCAGAGAAAGCAATGGCAACCACTCTAGTACTCTTGCCTGGAAAATCCCATGGACAGAGGAGCCTGGTAGGCTGCAGTCCATGGGGTTGTTAAAAGCACGACTGAGTGACTTCACTTCCACTTTTCACTTTCATGCATTGGAGAAGAAAATGGCAACACACTCCAATATTCTTGCCTGGAGAATCCCAGGGATCGGGGGCCTGGTGGGCTGCTGTCTATGGGGTCGCCCAGAGTCAGACATGACTGAAGTGACTTAGCAGCACTATCATTATTCTGAATTCTTTTTCAGGTAGTTTGCCTATTTCCTTTTCATTTATTTGGACTTCTGTGTTTCTAGTTTGTTCCTTCATTTGTGTAGTATTTCTCTGCCTTTTCATTAGTTTTTTTTTTTTTTTTAACTTACTGTGTTTGAGGTCTCCTTTTCCCAGGCTTCAAAGTTGAATTCTTTTTTCCTTTTGGTTTCTGCCCTCTAAGTTTGGTCCATCGGTTTGTGTAAGCTTCTCATAGGCTGAGATTTGTGCTGAGTTTCCGTTTGTTGGTTGGTTGGTTTTTCCTCTGATGTGCAAGGCCCATTGAAGTGGTAATCCTGTCTGCTGATGATTGGGTTTGTATTTTTGTTTTGTTTGTTGTTTAGATGAGGCATCCTGCACAGGATACTATTGGTGGTTGACTGATACCAGATCTTGTATTACAGTGGTTTCCTTTGTGTAAGTTCTCACTATTTGATACCCCTAGTGTTGGTTCTCTGGTAGTCTAGGGTCTTGGATTCAGTGCTTCCACTCCAAAGGCTCAGGGCTTGATCTTGAGTTTTGCGTGGGTCTATATATTCTTTTCTGCTGGTCAGGTACTCCTGTGCACTCTCAGCTGGTGTTCTGCACATACTTCTATGTCTGACTGTGTATTCCTGATGTATCCATGGAGAGAGATGTATTCCACGTTCACCTACTCCTCCACCATCTTGTTCTCCATGTTTCTATTTTGAAAGAACTCTTCACTGGTTTGATCAAGCCCTCTTACATATTCATGAGAAAAAAATTTCCAATTTTTCTATGGAACCAGCTCAAGTGTTTATGGTACACTTTTGACCACCCATTTGCTGCAAGTAACAACCTTCTCTGCACTTCTCATGACCCACTCAATAAATACTCCATTTGGCAAAGAGTACTATCTGAATATATATGGTCAGTTTTAGAAAAAAAGTAAATTTTAAATATTAATCAAGATATGGAAAATAATTTGATCAAAATTGATCTTACTGATCTCAAGTTTATGGCCCACTTGTGCAGAGCCTGAAGCATGTGAGCAGAGAAGCCTAGGATACAGTCCTGAGGCACTGTAGTAGAAGGAAATGACATGAGACTTTATAAAGGAAGAACCCACAGGACTCGATGGTAACTTGATGACAAGTTGAATATGGGCAGTGAGAGAAATCTGTATACAGGTCAGGAAGCAACAGTTAGAACTGGATATGGAACAACAGACTGGTTACAAATTGGGAAAGGAGTACATTAAAGCTGTTTATTGTCACCCTGCTTATTTAACTTATATGCAGAGTACATCATGAGAAACACTGGGCTGGAGGAAGCACAAGCTGGAATCAAGATTGCTGAGAGAAATATCAATAACCTCAGATAAACAGATGACATCACCCTTATGAAAGAAAGCAAAGAAGAACTAAAGAGCCTCTTGATGAAAGTGAAAGAGGAAAGTGAAAATGTTGGTTTAAAACTCAACATTCAGAAAACTAAGATCATGGCATCTGTTCCCATCACTTCATGGCAAATAGATGGGGAAACAATGGAAATAGAGGGTTTTTTTTTTGGGGGGGGGAGGGAGCCTCCAAAATCACTGCAGATGGAGACTACAGCCATGAAATTAAAAGACACTTGCTCCTTGGAAGGAAAGTTATGACCAACCTAGACAGCATATTAAAAAGCAGTGACATTACTTTGCCAACAAAGGTCCATCTAGTCAAAGCTACGGTTTTTCCAGTGGTCATGTATGGATGTAAGAGTTGGACTATAGAGAAAGCTGAGCTCTGAGAAATTGATGCTTTTGAACTGGGTGTTCAAAGACTCTTGAGAGTGCCTTGGACTGCAAGGAGATCCAACCAGTCCATCCTAAAGAAATCAGTCTTGAATGTTCATTGGAAGGACTGATGTTGAAGCTGAAATTCCAACACTTTGGTCACCTGATGTGAAGAACTAACTCATTTGAAAAGTCCCTGATGCTAGGAAAGAATGAAGGTGGGAAGATAAGTGGACGACAGAAGATGAGATAGTTGATGGCATCACAAACTTAATGGACATGAGTTTGAGTAAACTTTGGGCGTTGGTGATGGATAGAGTGGCCTGGTGTGCTGCAGTCCTTGGTGTTGCAGAGAGTCAGACATGACTGAGCGACTGAACTGAATTGAACTGAACTGAGAAGAGCAGTGACTTAGAGAATCCTTAAGGTTTGAACCTGAGGGTGTAGGATGTCTCTTAGGATACACTTGAGAGTCTTGACCCTGGACCACAAGGACCTATGATATCTGACTCCTGATTCCCATTTTAGCTTCACTTACTGTCACTATTCCTCTAATTTGAGGTGAAGTCGCTCAGTCGTGTCCAACTCTTTGCGACCCCATGGACTGTAACCTACTAGGCTTCTCCGTCCATGGGATTTTCCAGGCAAGAATACTGGAGTGGATTGCCATTTCCTTCTCCTCTAATTTACTGTGCTACAAATGTTCTAGTTGCTCAGTTTTGGGAACCCACTAGGCTACTTCCCAACTCAAAGCTTCTAAATGCTGTCTGCGAAATAAATGTCATTTGTCTCACTTCTTCCCCAATTATCTGGTTAATTCATATAATCTCAAGGCTTCAGCTTATGTGCTGTTTTCTCAGGGAATTTTTCCCGGATCTCATCCACAGATGAGGGTAAGAAGGTTGTTATATTCACTGATATTTTTCTGTATTTGCTTAATGTGTCTCTCTGCTACTGGATGATTAGGCTCCGTGAGGCTCAGGACCATGTTTAACTTGCTCACTGCCTATTCCAAAGGACTAGCACAGTGAGTGGCATATAATAGATGACATTCCTGTAAAGGCATGAAAGGATATTTGAATGAACAAGTGGAATCTACAGCCCACAATATTGTTTCCCTCTCTTGTTCCCTTGTTGTCTGGTTAACTCATACATTTCTAGTCTTCAGCTTATATGATGTTTTTTTCAAGGTATGCTTTTCCTGACTAATCATGCTGTGAAAGCTTAGGGAAGTTAAGAGGAAAAATTCCTTCCTGGTACAAGGTAATTCTCCTTTCAAGTGTGTCTAGTTTGACTGGATGATTAGAAATTATGGAAATATCCCACAGACATCAGTTAGGTGATTAGGACTGCAAATGGATAACTGGGGCCAACTGCATCATCTGGCTCCCAGTCAAATGTCATTAATTTCTAAGTAAGATGAAATGTTCAGAGATGGAACTTCAAACATTGCTTATGATGAAATGAAAAAGAAGTTTTAAGAATGAGAGAAGGTTTAATCTTTCAAATGTTTTACAGAGGTCAAGGAGAATAGAAATCCAAGAAAGGTCTTTGGACTTGAGGGAACAGGTCACTGGGGAATGTGGTTATTACAAAATTATATAAATGATAAATCTAGGTTGCAGGTAATTAAAGAGAGTTAATGAAAAAAAAAGCAGATGTAGATGCTTTTTAAGAAGTTCAGTGCTAAAAGCTGAGAGAAATGAAAAAGGAATTAAGAACTGACAGTGAGGTCAATTGGAGGTTTTCACCCAGTCAAATGTCATTAATTTCTAAGTAAGATGAAATGTTCAGAGATGGAACTTCAAACATTGCTTATGATGAAATGAAAAAGAAGTTTTAAGAATGAGAGAAGGTTTAATCTTTCAAATGTTTTACAGAGGTCAAGGAGAATAGAAATCCAAGAAAGGTCTTTGGACTTGAGGGAACAGGTCACTGGGGAATGTGGTTATTACAAAATTATATAAATGATAAATCTAGGTTGCAGGTAATTAAAGAGAGTTAATGAAAAAAAAGCAGATGTAGATGCTTTTTAAGAAGTTCAGTGCTAAAAGCTGAGAGAAATGAAAAAGGAATTAAGAATTGACAGTGAGGTCAATTGGAGGTTTTCCAAAATAGGACAAAAAAAAAAAAACAAAAAACACTTTTTACAATGAAAAAGCCTGAAGTCAGTTGAATGTTTGGGCAACTAGTTTTATTTTAGAAATACTATCTCATTGGCTTATACTATGTTATCCTCTGTTCCTTTCCCTCTTCTATCTGCTTCCTTTCTTTTTTCCTCCCTTTTCTCCCTACCCTTAGATGTGGACTAGCTAATAGGTAAGCACTAAGCAGATTGTTATTGAGCACATGAACTGTGTATAATCCAAATTACAACGTGCTGTAAGTACAAAGAAACACACCAGAATTTGAAGACTTAGTATAAAAAAGTAATATAAAATATCTATTAATAATTTTGTATTGATTACATATTGAAATATTTTATATCTATTTAGATATGTATTATTAAATTTAAATTAATAGGTTTCTTTTTGCTATCTTTAATGTAGTTACAAAAAAACTCTCTGTTACATGTGTAACTTTTGTTATATTTCTATTGGACAGCATTGCTCTAGGCTTTCTTACCTGTATCCTCTCTCTAGGCTTCAGAAACCACCTCTAGACAATTGACTCATAAATATACATCTTCACATAAATGTATATTCAGACTTCTCTGAAGCTCAAATCCTTGTATTCAATTGCCAATCAAACCACAAGTCTCAAAGGAACCTTATTCTAAGAATGTGTGAAATAAGACTTATCTCCTGCTCTTTCCCCAAATCAGAGCCTCTTCCAGGGTTTTTAGTCTCAGTGAGTCATCATCACTCTGTCACATAAGCTAGAATTTTAAATCTTTCGTCTTTGACCCCTACATTCAATCTATCACTAAATCTTGCTCACTTTACATTCTAAAGAATTCTCCAATTTCTTCATTCCACTCATCACTACCACCTGATCCATGCTACCATAATCTCTTTCTTGGGCAATTTCAACAGTTTGTCTACATCCAGTTTTTCCAGCTTCAAATCTATTTTTCAGGCTTATCAAGAATTGTTATAAAATCTAAATCTGACCATATAGCTTTCTTTATTAAAAAAAAAAAAAAACCCACTTCCCCTGGGTTCTTATTGCTATTAGAATAAAGACTCAGCTTCTTAATACTGTCTTTAATACTTCCCACATTATCTATACCTTGCCCTCTTCTCCACCCTCCCTCTAAACTATTTTCTCCAGAACTCTCCCCGCCTCACTGAATTTCTTTAGTACCTTGAAATCGCCATGTTTCCTCCAGAAATAGGGCCTTTGTATGTCATTCTCACAACTTACTCATTCCATCCTTCTCTGGTAAATTCTGTTTAACCTCCAAATTTCAGTTCAGTCATCACCTCTGCAGGAAATCTTTCTGTTACCTCCCCTCATTCCCATACCCACCTCAAGTAATAATGACAGTGGTGATGGTAGTGATAGCATTTAGTATTATTTATTATTTATTAAACACATATGCATTTGGCTCCCTTCTGGTGTTTCACAAATAATTCACTAAGTCTTCTAATCCACTTTTTTTAGTCTCCATTGAAGAAATTGACACATGGAGAGGTTAAGGAATTTTTCCACAACCAACTGCAAAGTGGCATAGCCAAGATTCAAAATTAAATCTTGTTTTCAGAACCCAGAGGGTTAACCACTACATTATATTGTCTTTTCACACTAAGCTAAACCCCTCTATTGTAAGTCATATCTCCAATAACCTTGCTTTCGTAACAGTGAAGTTGTAATTTTAAATTCATTTGTGTGAATATTTGGTTAATGTCTCCTGCAACTTCCTCCCAGCTCTGTAAGGGAAGGGGAATCAGATACCACGTCTGCTTTTGTTTACTGCTTGACTTCAGTGCCTAGTATTGTGGCTGACATAAAGTAGACATACAATATATGTGAATAAAATGATACAAAATAAATGTATGTATACATGAAAAAAAGAAAGGAAGACAGGAGAAAGAGGAAAAGGAGGGAAGGAAAAAGAAAAAGAAACCAAGTTCCATGTTTCCAATTGTGGGTTTCTCCATTAGCACAGCACAGCCTACCACTGTCTATTTCTTTATCTGTTTTTAGGAAGTCTTCTGACTGTGATGAGAACAAATTCAGGGATCCTGTCTTGTATACTGAATGACTTTAGAATTCCTCCTGAGTAATTACTTGATTATGGGTAGCTGAGTCATTCCATATTCATTTTAGTCAGAGGATGTCAAAATCGGACCAAGCACTGAGTAATCCACCTATAACATAGTTGTGAAAGCCAAGTTCTCAAAAACAACCTACACTCCAGCCAGAATGGGGACTGCTTTCCATTTCTCTAATACTTCATGAGCTTTCATATCTCTGACACTTGGCTTAGCATTCCTTTTCCAACCTTTTCTGCTGAGAAAATGTCCATGTATCTTTCAAGAAAGTAAAGAAAGTGAAAGTGAAGTCGCTCAGTCATGTCAGACTCTGCGAACCCATGGTCATTAGCCTACTGGGCTCCTCTATCCATGGGATTCTCCAGGCAAGAATATCTTTCAAGGCCAGATCAAATGTCCTCTCCTGGATAATTTATAAGAAGACACCCCTATTTTTGGTGTGTGTCTATATGAATGTGTAAGTATATTTCTAATTGAGATGTTGGGCCTAATTGTGGGATATTTTAATATGATTCCTCTGTTAAGGATATGGCTCTGTTCATGTGGTTTAGATTGAAAGCTTCCCTCAAGGGTTGGGAATTCTTAGTGGCAATCTCAAGCGAAAGCGTTAAGTCCTCAGACAAAACAACAGAAGGGGAGCTCTTGCCTACTCTCCTGTTTCTCACATTCTTAGAAATAGCTCTCATGGAGTTGAGCAATGCCTAAACTTCCAGGCAATTGGGAAGAGACAGTATCTGCCCGTGAGAGGTAGGCTTGGAGATTGGTGAGGAGGCCTTGCCATAGGGAACAAAAAGGACAAGATGACTGACTCACCTGTATAAACCAAATTATCAAGATCAGCAGCATTCAGACAATTTGAATGCCCTGGTGTGTCACAGTCAGTCATGAGATGCATCACAATTATTCTGTTTTAATAATAAGCTTCATGGCAGATGGGGAAACAATGGAAACAGTGAGAGACTTTATTTTCTTGAGCTCCAAAATCACTGTAGATGGTGACTGCGGCCATGAAATTAAAAGATGCTTTCTCCTTGGAATAAAAGCTATGACCAACCTAGACAGCATATTAAAAAGCAGAGACATTACTTTGTCAACAAAGGTCCATCTAGTCAAGGCTATGGTTTTTCCAGTAGTCATGTATGGATGTGAGAGTTGGACTATAAAGAAAGCTGAGCACTAAAGAATTGATGCTTTTGAACTGTGGTGTTGGAGAAGACTCTTGAGAGTCCCTTGGACTGCAAGGAGATCCAACCAGTCCATCCTAAAGGAAATCAGTCCTGAATATTCATTGGAAGGACTGATGCTGAAGCTGAAACACCAATACTTTGGCCACCTGATATGAAGAACTGACTCCTTGGAAAAGACCTTGATGCTGGGAAAGATTGAAGGCAAGGTGGGAGGAGAAGGGGATGACAGAGGATGAGATGGATGGATGGCATCAATGACTCAATAGACATAAGTTTGAGTAAGCTCCATGAGTTGGTGATGGACAGGAAAGCCTGGTGTGCTGCAGTACATGGGGTCATAAAGAGTCAAGACACTATTGAGTGACTGAACTGAACTGAACTGAATAATAAGCTATCATATTTTAATATGGCTTTATACATATAATATATACATACACATACACATGAACTAAAAAGGATTCCATATTATCTCAGTAATTTCTTCCTCATTCCTTTACACTATATAGTACCTTGAGTGAAAGAAATACAGAGAAATCATAGCTAGCCAGTGGGAAATTATTCATTACCTGACAAAGCCCATAGGTGTTTATCACTCAGTCAACATCATCTGCCAACTTGCTTTCTCAGTGGGGAAAAAGGTTTGAGAATTATTCCTCTTATTGCATATTGCTACATTTTGTTTCCCAGAGTATGTTTAAGTCTGATGAGCCAGAGCAATGCCTTTTTGTGGTCACCATGGTCTTACAGCAATAGTGACTACTTCCTCAGGGATGAGAATCTGGGAATTCTCATGAGAATTTGTGAGAATCTCATGAGAATTCAGATACATGAAAATCTGGGAAAAGGTTTGGAGGATGAATTTAGCCCCTTCCACATGGGAACTGGCACTCTACTGACAAACTAGAATGTTATTCTATTATGAAAAAGACAGATTTCTTCCAGAAAGCTTTTTCAACATCCTGAGACAAATTAATTTGCTCCCATATGTTCTCCCATAGTTCCAAACATATGATTATACTATAGATTCTATCACCTTGCATTCTAAGTATTTGTTTACATCACTGCTTCCTAGTACACTGAGAAGTTACTATAAACAAAGATTGAATCTTACACAGCTTTGAATTACTGTTGCTTATTCACTGTGCTTAGCATTGTAATAAGCATATTAAGCACTGTTAGCTCTTTGATTTCTTTTATTTCTTGGCTGTGTCACACAGATCTTATTTCCCTGACCAGGGCCAGACTGGGGACCTCAGCAGTGAAAGCTCAGAGTCTTAAACTCTGGACCACCAGGGAATCCCCCAACTGTCAACTCTTGAACAAGGGGCCAAACATGACCAGAAGAATAAGTCAATATTCATCACATTAACTCTGGGGTCCTTTTTTGTTGTCTTGGGTTTTCGTTTTTTTTTTTTTTTTTTTTTTTTAATAACAATCTTAAAGGCATCTTTAGTTCACAGCTTTAATCTTAACATTACCTAGGGGCACCCAAACAATTATTTGTTAATTTATGCCATGTCAACATGGAAAATATTGCATGCAGAATAAAGCAATGAATCACACACATAATTGTTTTTCTGACACTCAGCTTCGACAGAGTCAGTCCCTTGACAAATTTATTCAAGTCCTACTAAATAGCATTCAAGCTCTTTGATTTGGCATTCTGACCTCATCTTTTTTAGGATGCTTCCTGTAATTTCTCCACCACTGTATTCTATTCCGACCAGGCATTTTGGATGTTAGATAATCTGGCCTAATCTAAGCCAAGAGTACCAGAAGACTGGAGTGGATTGCTATTCCCTTCTCTACGGGTTCTTTCCAACCCAGAGTCCAAACCCATGTCCCCTGTGTCTCCTGCTTGGCAGGCCAATTCTTCACCACTGAGCCACCTTAAAGTAAGTCATTTGTACAGTCCATTTAAGCCACCTTAAAGTAAGCCTAAAAATTGTCACAAATTTGTAAGAAAATTAAAAAAACACATGTGAGCTACATGATCCTTTGCACTGACTCTATGAATGTTTCACTAAGTTCACATTGATTATGGGCAAGAGGTGAACTAAGAGCAACACTCATCATTATTCCACAATTCCTTTGTGAGAGTCTTGTCCCAGGAAATCTTAAGAAGCTCTCATTACAGGAAAGTTTCCCTACACCAGCATAGAATATTTTGAGGAAAGAAATATTTCCAAAAGCTACTTCTAGATTTGCAATAAAAATTATAAAGTTATTTTTTAATTACTATCATTAAAAAAATTAAAAATTACTTCTAGTAACTAAGTTATAAGATTGAAGACATTATGAATATAGTTTCAAAGGCATATTCTAGAAATTGTATATTGACTTTAAAAAGAGATGGGAAAGGTGCTACTTTAAGACCTCTGGTCACAAAATCTGTCCTCTGAGTCAATAAACCCTGTTTCAGTTCCCACTTCTTTTATGAAGCCTTTCCTGAACAACCCAGAGGGAATTTTTTCTTCCCACCTACAACTTTATATTCAGATTGGTAATAAGGGTAAATTAAAATCAAACATGGCCTTTAATATTTGCTTAGAAATGGGCATTTGCCCTACTCTTTAGGTCTCAAAGGATACAATTAATTACTCCAATTTAGTATTCTTGTAAAGTTTAGGAAATTATATCTCTCAGGCAAAACTCTGATGTCAATGCCAAGTAAATCCCTTTAGAATTATTTGAAGTATTTGAGCCATTCTCTACCAATGACATAAATATTATTGTTGATTTGTTGGTAGAAATGTTCTAAACAATCAAGAAGATAGAATTTTATTTCGGACCTACTTTAAGAACCATCATCAGACAACCAAATAGCCTTTCTTAAGCTCTTATTGGGGAAATCCAGGTGAGAAAATGCTTAATTTGGGGGTAGAAATATTAACCTCCAGAAACATTTATTTAAGTTCTTTAAGGTTTTCTCCTTACAATTTTTATTTGAAAATGTTTAAAGTTCCTTGAAGTCTTTTGTCTACCCTAAAGGTCCACATATAAGAAATGGATGAATGACTATAACTTATCTGCATAATTTTTGAATTTAAAAGAAGCCTAAATTTACCCAAAAATAAATAAGTAAAAGCATACTTTTCTAGTAATTACAGAAAACATTAGCAACATTTTTGGAACTTCTTTTAAAAATGTGGTTTTCCATATAACTTACAACTCAACATGAAAAATGTAACATTAGCCTCTACAAGGAAATGATGTTCAAAATTTTTGTGTCAGACATTCCCTATGTATTAAATAAATAATATAAGGAAAGAATATATATTTAAATCATGCTCTTAAACTCCTGATATTTTAAGGAGCTTTTCAGTTTATCTTTTACTTTTTAGAGAAATAAAATATCAATGTATTTTAAAATATCATTTCTGTCTGACTAATTATCAACTGGGGAAAATGAAGGAAGATGATGTTATGTTTTCAAGTTGGCAAGTATAAGCCATTTAATGAACTTATTCAAATTATTTAGATTTAAAGTTTTTGGTTTTTTAGACTTCAGGTTATCAAGAGTAAGGCATTTAATGAAAAAATATTAGTTCAAATTATATAGATTTCAAATATCTATTTCTAATATTGTTTCTAAAGGAATCAGTCACAAATAGTTTGAATTTAAAAGTTAGTAAACAGTTTCAAGAAGCCAAAAGAAGAGATCTTCTCTCTAAAATATAGAGTATATTTGTGGTTAATGACTATTCAGCAAATTATCAATGTGGAAATGTCCAGGAGAGTCAACTAATCTAAGAAAGTAGACATCACAGAGCAGTTAGTAAATAATAAATCTATGAATTGACTAAAACAATGAAGGTAGATTGAAATAAAGCATTCACCAATAGATTAGAACTCTTAGGCTATAAGGAAAAATATGAGGGATAGATAATTGAAGTTTCAAGACCAAGACACACTGAAATTTAATCAATATGAGGATTGTAGAATCTCAGAATATTATTAAAACATTTGATGTTAGTAGAACTCGACACTGAAGCATTAGTGCTTTAATAAAGGTAAGTGGTTTCAGGAATGCATTACCACAAGACATGAATATATTCCTAAATGATCTGAAATGTGTGTAAGACTGTCGGCAAAGTCTTATCATTTAAACCATGAATTTTATTACCATTGGAATGGAGCAGACACTTCCTCAACAGATCCATTGTAATTTAGCCACTACAGAATTATAAAGTGCAGAAAACATTAGTTGGATTCCCAATAATTATTATGGGGCTATCAAGTTTTAAAATATAGATCTAAGAGCATGTCATTTTATTTATTTAATTAAAAATATGCTTTCTGATTATAAAAGTAATATTTATTGTAGAGAATTTGAAATAGAAGGAAAAAACAGACAAAAAAGATCTATAATTTCCACTGCACAGGGAAAGCTAGTGTGAAAAATTTTGTGTGTTTCTGCCTGCCCTTTTCATTCATCTGTGAATATTTATTTGGAAAACTAGAATTATATGCACAAAACTTTGTATTCTGTTTTTCACATAGTTTTATGTCTGTTTTATCATTACTTTAAATATTCTAAATAAATACTGTTTTAAAGTATTGCACCATTGTATGGATGATTCACATTAACTTAATTATACTGACCAAATGTTTACAATTAGAATTCTTCACTATTATAAATAATGCTCTGGTGGGCATAATTATACATAAATCTCTGTGTGAGGTTCTAAATATTTCTTTCTTCTAGATTCAGGATTACTGGTCAGAAATCTGAGCATTAGTTTCCTTCACCTATTTCCAATAATTGTACCAGTTTACACTTTTGCCAGAAATACAGTTAGGTTCCCATTTTACTGTACTTTAAAATATGGTATTTTGATAGGCAAAATAATTATGCCCTTGTAATTATTTCAAATTATGTTTTTCTGATTAGTCAAACATTTTCAGTTTGTTAAAAATTTTATTTTTTTTACATTTTTATGTTTCTGTCTTTTATCTATTTTCTAGTGATTATTCCTATTGATTCGGCTTCCCTTATGGCTCAACTTGTAAAGAATCTGCCTGCAGTGCAGGAGACCTGGGTTCCATCCCTGGGTTGGGAAGATCCCCTGGAGAAGGGAAAGGCTACCCACTCCAGCATTCTAGCCTGGAGAATTCCATGGACTGTGGAGTCCATGGAGTCACAAAGAGTCGGACATGTCTGAGCAACTTTCACTCACTTCACATTCCTATTGACTGACAGAAGCTCTTTATGGAATAAAACAATAGAAATGGTCTCCTATTTATTGAAACAATTTCCTAGTTTGTGTCTGACATTTGATGTTATTAGTGATGTTTTTCACAGATAGCTATATAATTGAATTTGTCAATTTCTAACCCTTAGGAATGCTTCAGTTATTTTGATAGCATTTAAATTTTTTTACATTTTAATATGCACATGGACACAGGAGCAACTATACACTCTATGCCTAAATTATATTGTAAATACCATAAAGACATGGAAAATAGTTTTAAAAAAATTTTATAATAGAAAAAAACATATATAAAACTTATCATTTTAACTATATTTAAGTATCTATAGTTCAGTGGCATTAAATTTATATTGTTGTGCATCTATCATCACCATCCAACTCCAGAACATTTTCATCTACCCAAACTGAAACTCTGTACCCATTAAGTAATAATTTCCCATGGCTTCCTTACCCAGACAAACTTTAATTCCTGTAAGGAGTATCACACAATATTTGTCCATTTGTGCCTAGCTTATCTCACTTGGTGTAATGTTATCTAATTTCATTCATGTTTTAACATGTATCAGAATTTCATTCCTTTTTAAGGCTGAATAATATTCCACTTTTTGTCTATACCACATTTTGTTAACCATTCATCCAGCGTGGACAGTTGGGTTGTTTGTACCCGTGGCTATCCTGAATAAAATTCTATGAACATGAGAGTACAAAATGGTCTTTCAACAACAATGTTAATCTGTGCAGATACAGTCCCTGAAATAGTTTGAGAACACTGATAGCAACTGAAAGTAGTATAAAAGTGTTAGCTACTCAGTCCTGTCCAACTCTTGGGACCCCATGGATTGTATGTAGCCTGCCAGGATCCTCTGTCCATGAAGTTCTCCAGACAATAATACTGGAGCGTGTAGCCATTCCCTTGTCCAGATGATCTTCCTGACCCAGGGATGGAACCTAGGTCTTCTGCATTGAGGGTTGATTCTTTACCAGCTGAGCCACCAGGGAAGCCCAATTGATACCTATTGCTGACACGTAAATTACTCACCTTTAACTAAACCACACAGAGAATATTTTTGCACTGAATCTTCCTCTCAAGACTTCAAAAGCCATCTTTGTCCATCTAATTTGACATTTTTCTTGAAAATATGCTGGGAAAATGTTAAATAACTAGTTTGAAAGGTAACAGCTCCTGCATATCCCCAGATAAGGGTATGCATCCAAAACCACATAACTTGTGAAAGCATTGGGGAAGCGGCTCCTTGCCCTTTTGTATCTGAGAGCTCAAGAGTTGAGTGGGCATACTATAGATTACTACCTCATTTCTCTACAACTTTCTTTTTTTCTCTCAACAGAGGAGTCAGGAATGGCTAAAGAAAATCATACCATAAAAAATGAGTTTATCCTCACAGGATTTACAGATCACCCAGAGCTGAAGACCCTTCTGTTTGTGGTGTTTCTTGCCATCTTTCTGATCACCATGGTGGGCAACCTTGGCCTGGTTATACTGATTTCAAAAGAGCATCGCCTTCACACACCGATGTATATCTTTCTGGGAAACCTCGCTCTTGTGGATTCTTGCTGTGCTTGTGCTGTGACTCCTAAGATGTTAAGGAACTTCTTTTCTAAAAACAGAATGATTTCCTTCTATGAATGCATGGCACAATTTTATTTCTTTGCACTGTTGAGACTGCAGATTGCTTTCTCCTGGCAGCAATGGCTTATGATCGCTATGTGGCCATCTGCAAACCACTGCAGTACCACACCATGATGTCAAAGAAACTCTGCATTCAGATGACCACAGGGGCCTACATAGCTGGAAACCTGCATTCCATGATTCACGTAGGTCTTCTATTTAGGTTAAATTTCTGTGGATCAAATCACATCAACCACTATTACTGTGATATTCTTCCCTTATACAGGCTCTCCTGTGTTGACCCTTATGTCAATGAACTGGTACTATTTATCTTTTCAGGTTCAATTCAAGTTTTCACAATAGGTAGTGTCTTAATATCATATCTCTACATTCTGTTAACTATTTTCAAAATGAAATCCAAAAACAGTAGGATCAAAGCTTTTTCTACCTGTGCATCCCACTTTTTGTCAGTTTCATTATTCTATGGATCTATTTTTTTCATGTACATTAGACCAAATTTGCTTGAAGAAGGGGATAAAGATATACCAGCTGCTATTTTGTTTACAGAAGTCGTTCCCTTACTTAATCCCTTTATTTATAGCCTAAGAAATAAGGAAGTAATAACTGTCTTGAGAAAAATTCTGAAGAAAGAAAAATCTCAAAAAAGTTTAAAACAAATGACATCTACTATAGATTAATTGTTTAAAAATCCCAAGTGAGTTTCAGTTCAGTTCAGTTCCTTGGTCATGTCCGACTCTTTGTGACCCCATGAACGGTAGCATGAAGGCCTCACTGTCCATCACCATCTCCTGGAATTCACCCAAACTCCTGTGCATTGAGTCGGTGATACCCTTCAACCATCTTATCCTCTGTCATCCCCTTCTCCTCCTACCCTCAATCTTTCCCAGGATCAAGATCTTTTCAAATGAGTCAGCTTTTCACATCAGGTGGACAAAGTATTAAAGTTCAGCTTCAACATCAGACCTTCCAAAGAACACCCAGGGACTGATCTCCTTTAGGATGGACTGGTTGGATCTCCTTGCAGTCCAAGGGACTCTAAGAGTTTTCCCCAACACCACAATTCAAAAGCATCAATACTTTGGCACTCAGCTTTCTTTATAGTCCAACTCTCACATCCATACATGAATACTGGAAAAACCATAGCCTTAATTAGATGAACCATTGTTGACAAAGTAATGTCTCTCCTTTTTAATATGTTGTCTAGGTTGGTCGTAACTTTCCTTCCAAGGAGTAAGCATCTTTTAATTTCATGGCTGCAATCAGCATCTGCAGTGATTTTGGAGCCCAGAAAAATAAAGTCAGCCACTGTTTCCCCATCTATTTGCAGTGAAGCAATGGGAACAGATGCCATGATCTTAGTTTTCTGAATGTTGAGCTTTAAGCCAACTTTTTCTCTCTACTTTCACTTTCATCAAGAGGCTCTTCAGTTCTTCTTCACTTTCTGCCATAACGGTGGTGTCATCTGCATATCTGAGGTTATTGATATTTCTCCCAGCAATCTTGATTCCAGCTTGTGCTTCCTCCAGGCCAGCATTTCTCATGATGTAATCTGCGTATAAGTTAAATAAGCAGGGTGACAGTACACAGCCTTGACATAACTCCTTCCTATTTGGAAACAGTCTATTGTTTCGTGTCCAGTTCTAACTGTTGCTTCCTGACCTGCATACAGATTTCTCAAGAGGCAGGTCAGGTGGTCTGGTATTCCCATCTCTTTCAGAATTTTCCATAGTTTATTGTGACCCACACAGGCAAAGGCTTTGGCATAGTCAATAAAGCAGAAATAGATGTTTTTCTGGAACTCTCTTGCTTTTTCCATGATCCAGCAGATGTTGGCAATTTGATCTCCGGTTCCTCTGCCTTTTCTAAAAGCAGCTTGAACATCTGGAAGTTCATGGTTCACGTATTGCTGAAGCTCGGCTTGGAGAATTTTGAACATAACTTTACTAGCATGTGAGATAAGTGTAATTATGTGGTAGTTTGAGCATTCTTTGGCATTGCCTTTCTTTGGGACTGGAATGAAAACTGACCTTTTCAAGTCCTGTGGCCACTACTGAATTTTACAAATTTGCTGACATATTGAATGCAGCACTTTCACAGCATCATCTTTTAGGATTTGAAATAGCTCCACTGGAATTCCATCACCTCCACTAGCTTTGTTCGTAGTGATGCTTCCTAAGGCCCACTTGACTTCACATTCCAGGATGTCTGGCTCTAGATGAGTGATCACACCATCATGATTATCTGGGTCATGAAGATCTTTTTTGTACAGATCTTCTATGTATTCTTCCCACCTCTTCTTAATATCTTCTGCTTTCTGTTAGGTCCCTACCATTTCTGTCCTTTCTTGAGCCCATCTTTGCATGAAATGTTCCCTTAGTATCTCTAATTTTCTTGAAGAGATCTCTAGTCTTTCCCATTCTATTGTTTTCCTCTATTTCTTTGCACTGATCGCTGAGGAAGGCTTTCTTATCTCCCTTTGCTATTCTTTGGAACTCTGAATTGAAATGGGTATATCTTTCCTTTTCTCCTTTGCTTTTCACCTCTCTTCTTTTCACAGCTATTTGTAAGGCCTCCTCAGACAGCCATTTTGCCTTTTTGCATTTCTTTTTCTTGGGAATGGTCTTGATCCCCGCTTCCTGCACAATGTCACGAACCTCTGTCCATAGTTCATCAGGCACTCTATCAGATCTAGTCCCTCAAATCTATTTCTCACTTCCACTGTATATTTATAATGGATTTGATTTAGGTCATACCTGAATGGTCTAGTGGTTTTCCCCACTTTCTTCAATTTCAGTCTGAATTTGGCAATAAGGAGTTCATGATCTGAGCCATGGTCAGCTCTCAGTCTTGTTTTTGCTGACTATATAGAGCTTCTCCATCTTTGGCTGCAAAGAATATAATCCATCTGATTTTGGTGTTGACCATCTGGTGATGTCCATGTGTAGAGTCTTCTCTTGTGTTGTTAGAAGATGGTGTTTGCTATGACCAGTGCCTTCTCTTAGCAAATCTCTATTAGCCTTTGCCCTGCTTCATTCCGTATTCCAAGGCCAAATTTGCCTGTTACTCCAGGTGTTTCTTGATTTCCTACTTTTGCATTCCAGTCTCTTATAATGAAAAGGACATCTTTTGGGGGTGTTAGTTCTAAAAGGTCTTGTAGGTCTTCATAGAACCGTTCAGCTTTTTTAGCATTACTGGTTGGGGCATAGTCTTGGATTACCGTAATATTGAATGGTTTGCCTTGAAAACAAACAGAGATCATTCTGTCATTTTTGAGATTGCATCCAAGTACTGCATTTTGGCCTGTTTTGTTGACTATGATGGCTAGTCCATTTCTTCTAAGGGATTTCTGCCCATAGTAGTAGATATAATGGTCATCTGAGTTAAATTCACCCATTCCAGTCCATCTTAGTTCACTGATTCCTAGAATGTCGATGTTCACTCTTGCCATCTCCTATTTGAAAACTTCCAGCTTGCCTTGATTCATGGACCTAACATTCCTGGTTCCTATGCAATATTGCTCTTTATAGCATTGGACCTTGCTTCTATCACCAGTCACATCCACAGCTGGATGTTGTTTTTGCTTTGGCTCCATCCCTTCATTCTTTCTGGAGTTATTTCTCCACTGATCTCCAGTAGCACATTGGGCACCTACCGAGCTGGGGAGTTCATCTTCCAGTGTCCTATCTTTCTGCCTTTTCATACTGTTCAAGTGAAATTACACAGAGAAAATATACAAATTTCATGTAAAATATTAAAATATATCATAATACAACCAACTTACACTGAAATATGTAAGGTAGGAATGCCTTAATTCAAAATGACAAAACTCAAAACCAAATTTTGAATTAATTCAAGAAATAACACAAGACTTTTCTGGTGGTCCAGTGGTTAGGACTTCACCTTTCAGTGGAAAGTGTGTGGGTTCAATTCCTGGTTGTAGAACTAAGATTTCATATGCCTTGCAGTCAAAAAAAACAAAAGCGAGAGAGAGGAAAAAAAAAACAGAATCAATATTGTAACAAATTCAATAAAGACCTTAAAAAATGGCCCACATCAAAAAAATCTTAAAAAAAAAAAAAAACTAAGGGATTTCTGCCCATAGTAGTAGATATAATGGTCATCTGAGTTAAATTCACCCATTCCAGTCCATCTTAGTTCACTGATTCCTAGAATGTCGATGTTCACTCTTGCCATCTCCTATTTGAAAACTTCCAGCTTGCCTTGATTCATGGACCTAACATTCCTGGTTCCTATGCAATATTGCTCTTTATAGCATTGGACCTTGCTTCTATCACCAGTCACATCCACAGCTGGATGTTGTTTTTGCTTTGGCTCCATCCCTTCATTCTTTCTGGAGTTATTTCTCCACTGATCTCCAGTAGCACATTGGGCACCTACCGAGCTGGGGAGTTCATCTTCCAGTGTCCTATCTTTCTGCCTTTTCATACTGTTCAAGTGAAATTACACAGAGAAAATATACAAATTTCATGTAAAATATTAAAATATATCATAATACAACCAACTTACACTGAAATATGTAAGGTAGGAATGCCTTAATTCAAAATGACAAAACTCAAAACCAAATTTGAATTAATTCAAGAAATAACACAAGACTTTTCTGGTGGTCCAGTGGTTAGGACTTCACCTTTCAGTGGAAAGTGTGTGGGTTCAATTCCTGGTTGTAGAACTAAGATTTCATATGCCTTGCAGTCAAAAAAAACAAAAGCGAGAGAGAGGAAAAAAAAAACAGAATCAATATTGTAACAAATTCAATAAAGACCTTAAAAAATGGCCCACATCAAAAAAATCTTAAAAAAAAAAAAAAACACACAATACATTACCAAGATCATGGATTGTTTTAGCATCAGGGATTATCAGCAAACAAACAAACAAACAAACACAGCAATTATATCACAATAAAACTGAGGGAAAAAAGTTTTTAAATTGTCTGAAAGACAAAAGGAAGAATAAAAACAAAATTAGAAGTTACAAATATAAAGGGTAATTCTATTAAACCTTAATAGCAAGTGTCCATTAATGATCTGGCATGTGAGCACTCTAGTTAAGCTAAAAGGGTTTAAGGGCATGTGAAGCTTCAACCCATGAAATCACTTACAACCATTTGTGACAAAGTTGAGGTGAGTGAATTTTGAGGAATCACTTTTAATAGCACATTGTAATTAGAATAGAGGTAGTTAGGAAATAAAGGTGTGATATAAAAGTGAATACTAAATTTCCAAGTTGACTTTCTTATAAGTTGTGTAATGAAAGATAGAATGTCAATTTTCAAGAGTAGTTATCTTCACATTTATTTACCCCCATATATATATGTATAATGATGCTATCACATAAAGTTCCAGGCAAGCAGTCAAACTTCATTTAGGATTTGAAAAGTGTGTTGCCAGTGAGTTAGGCTAAATTTCTCTATCTACCTTCCTGAGACATGAACAAGGGGTTCAACAATGAGGACACTTACTACACTATATGGAAACAGGAAGAAAAGTATGCTTCTTGAACTGTGGCTAGGGCTTATCTGAAACTTTTTTTTTTCCTTTTCCTGCTATAAAACCTGAAGTTCTGTAAGGTAGGTAGAACTGCATGACCTTCATTGACATAATGGAAAAATTTCTTTCCAGTTATTTATTCAACATAGATCTATAGAGAACCTGCTATGCAGAAGCACTGCTTTAGGTGTTGGGATAATTAGCTACCAAAATACTAGGTTTTCCATCTTTTTAAATAACAGAACATTGCCAGTAACTTTAATGACTAACTTCTTCTAAGAAGGACTCTTATCAAGTAAAAGAAATCCCCCCTTCCACCTTTTCTCCTGATGCTCTGAGGTCACATCTAAATTACCAGGTCAGGTTGTAGCTATGGCCCAGCCTAGCTAGCCACCCAAGACTGACTTCACATGGAAAATCAACCTGTTGAGTGTATTTAGAGAAAGTGGCAGGCATGCAAGTACAGTATTTCTAATTCCCTAACTCATGAATACAAAACTATAACTACTTAGTTTATATTTGTAATTTCCATAAAAATCTAATTCAGCTCATCCCAAGTAAGCAAAGATTTCAAGATTGAAAATGGAGACATTTCAAGATTTCCTTTGTTGTTTCAGTCTTCCTACCCATTTCTAGCCCCTGCAAAATTGCTCTGAAGTTGGCATTGCTTGCTGATGCCGATCTGTTTTATCAGTGAACCAACTCACTACCTGGTTTCAAATACTGGTTCATAACTGATGCTGATGAAGCATCAGGGAGGCAGAACATGTGCCTATAGTCCATTCACCTCTATAAATCATACTAAGTGCTAGAACTTTATGTCTTCAGATTAATATCATAAATCTCAGGTTATATTTTTAATCTGTCAAATGGGACTATATTTGGACTATGTGTAAGGAAGAAAAAATGTGTTTTATTAGACAATTGTTCCTACAGTAGAGAAAATAAAAGACCTCATAGCAGCCTTAAATGTTCCTGAGTCCTGTGTGTCTTTCAGAAATTTAAAATTAATGTTGTAAATCATTTATATTAATTTGAAGTTTTAATTAATTTTTTACTAAAATACAGTTTTAACTAAATAAAGACATGACTATCTCATTTTTCTTCCAAAGAGAGTAAACTTGTTATGGGATTAGGCTCATTCATTACTTGAAAAAATGTTTAGGAACTTCCCTGGTGATCCAGTGGTTAAGACACTGCACGTTCACCACTGGACTGCAGGTTCGATCCCTGGTTGGGGAACTAGGATCCCTTCTGTGCATGGCATGATCAAAACAAAAATTTTTTAAATATCCATAGTATACACTGGGTATATGAGGTAGGAGAGGAAGTAGGCTGTAATAAAAAATATATATAAATATACAATATAGCATAGCATAGTAACTATATTCAAAAATATTTCATGTGTAAATACTTACTAGGTACAGTCTTAACTTAGTTTAATCTCCTATAGCTCACAAGTACAAAGGTTATATTTTGCTACAAACATTTACATTGTACTGTTTCAGCAAAAATTCACTAATATTCTATGGATCTTGTAGTTAGTAGATAAACAATTTGCAAATTTCAGAAAATTGAAATATAAAGATAATTTTTAAATGTGTGTAACATAACTATACTTAAAGGTAAAATAAAAATTTAAAGAAATTAAAGAAATTTAAAATATATGTAACAATCTTCTTTATGACTCTATAATGACCAGACAATATGTTTTAAAATATTACTTACAGAACTACTTAGTGGTTAACTCTTCAAATCCTTAAAAACTAAATATCTCTTGGACATTAAAAGGATAATAAAGGAATATTATGAATAATTCTATGCCCATAAATTTGATAACCTAGATGAAATGGACCAATTCCTTGAAAGATACAATCTTTCAAAACTCATACAAAAAGAAATAGACAATCTGAATGAGTTTATGTCTATTACAGAAGTTGAATCAATAATTAATTAACCTTCCAAAACAAAAGGCACCAGGCCCAGAGAGGTTCAATTAATAATTTCTACAAAACATTTAAGGAAGAAATTATACCAATTTCCTACAATTTCTTTCCAAACATTGTGACAGTGGGAATACTTTCTAACTCATTCTATGAAGCCAATATCACTCTAAAACCAAAACCAGACAAAGACAATACAAGAAAACATAGGTTAATATTTCTTATAAACATAGATGAAAATTTTTCAGCAAAATATTAGCAAAGTGAATCTAACAATATATTAAAAGTTATACCCCATGACCAAGTTGAATTTATTTCAGGTATGCAAGGCTGGTTCAATATTTTAAAAAGCAATTAATGTAGTCTATTACATCAGTTGGTTAAAGAAGAAAAATTACATAATCACCTTAATAGATGCATAAAGAGTATTTGATAAAATTCAACATCCACTCATGATAGAAATTCTCAGTAAACTAAAAATGGGGAAAGATGTCCTCAACTCAATATATAATATCTACATAAAACCTACAGTTAACATCAAACTTATGGTGAGAAACTTGAAACTTTCCCACTTAGATTAGAAGCAAAGCAAGCAAAAACACCATAGCTTTTCAACATTGTACTGGAATGCTAGCTAATGCAAGGAAACAGGAAAAGGAAATACTAAAGGATCTTGAAAAATTTAAATTACAATGGCAGACATTTTTAAAAGTCAATTTGAGTTAATAGATTAAGCTGACCTAATATTTTATAAAGTAGAAAAAAAGGATTGAAGATTAAAGTAAAAGGATAAGGAGTTTATATAATAGGAGTTGTCATCATCTTATCAAATAATAGGAAAAAATAAATACTACTTGGGAAATATTTACATATTAATAAATACATGAAGAATTCACAGGATGATTGTGAAGTGGAATGATGTGAAGTGAAATGATGAGACAAAAGAAAACAAGGATTAAAACTGGAGTAAAGTGACAGAGAAAAGTTATGACCAACCTAGATAGCATATTCAAAAGCAGAGACATTACTTTACTGACTAAGGTCCATCTAATCAAGGCTATGGTTTTTCCTGTGGTCATGTACCGATGTGAGAGTTGGACTGTGAAGAAGGCTGAGCGCCAAAGAATTGATGCGTTTGAACTGTGGTGTAGAAGACTCTTGAGAGTCCTTTGGACTGTAAGGAGATCCAACCAGTCCATTCTGAAGATCAGCCCTGGGATTTCTTTGGAAGAAATGATGCTAAAGCTGAAACTCCAGTACTTTGGCCACCTCATGCGAAGAGTTGACTCATTGGAAAAGACTCTGATGCTGGGAGGGATTGGGGGCAGGAGGAGAAGGGGATGACAGAGGATGGGATGGCTGGATGGCATCACTGACTTGATGGACGTGGGTCTGAGTGAACTCTGGGGGTTGGTGATGGACAGGGAGGCCTGGCGTGCTGCAATTCACTGGGTCGCAGAGTCAGACACGACTGAGCGACTGAACTGAACTGAACTGAACTGAAAGTGACAGAGAAGTGTTCAATTTAAATATCTAATGTTCCTATTGGCCATTTTGATGTCATCTTTGGAAAAAAATACCTATTTAGTTTTTCAGGGTGTTTTAAAATCAGATTGTTTTTTGTTTTATGAGTTTTTCATATATTTTAGATATTAACCCTTTACTGGATATATAGTTTGCAAAAATGTTCTCTCATTGTGTAGGTTGTCTTTTCATTTTGCTAATTGTTTCTCTTGTGTGCTGAAGCTTTTGAAAAGACACTCAACATCACTGATCATCAGGGAAATGCAAATTGAAACCACAGCAATGGTATTACCTCATATCTGTTGGAGTCTTATCATTAAGAACACAAAAGACAACAGGTGCTGGCATGGATGGTATTGAAAAGGCAACTCTTTCACACTGGTGGTGGAAATGCAACTGGTCCAATGACTGTGGAAAACACATGGAAGTTCCTCAAAAAACTAAAAATAGATTTACTAATCCAGTAATTCCACTTCTGCATATATATTCAAAGGGAAGGGAAGCAGGATTTTAATGAAATACCTATACTATAATATAATGTTTATTACAGCTTTTTTTTACAATAGGCAACATATAGAAACAACCAGTGCTCACCAATGGATGAATGAGTAAAGAGAGATGTGTTACATACACACAATGGATTATTTGATCCTAAGAAAAAGATTGCCATTTGCAACAATATAGATTGACCTTGAACACATTGGGCTTCCTTGGTAGCTCAGATGGTAAAGTGTCTGCCTGAAATGCGGGAGACCTGGGTTTGATCCCTGGGTTGGGAAGATCCCTTGGAGAAGGAAATGGCAACCCACTCCAGTACTCTTACCTGGAAAATCCCATGGACAGAGGAGCCTCGTAGGCTACAGTCCATGGGGTCACAAATAGTTGGACATGACTGAGCAACTTCACTTGAACACATTACGCTGAGATAAGTCAGACAAAGAAAGAGAAATACTGTATGTTATCACTTATACATAGAATCCAAAAAAGTCAATCTTGTAAAAAACAGAGTAAAATGATTGTTACCAGGGGATTAGCATGGGGAGGCACAGTGGTAGTGCTTAAGGGTACAAACTTGTAACAGTTAGGGATCTAATGCACATAGAGACCTATGCACGATATAATGAATATAGATAATAACATTGTCCTATAATTGTGGAATATGATAAATAACAATTTATTCAACACAAATTTTAAAATAATTAAACTTCTAGAAAATAATTTTGTGTCAAAACAGTAAGAAAAAAGGCCTTAACTAAAGGAGAAATTTTTTGTAATAAGAAAAAAGTGATATCATAATATATTACATGGCATAGATATCAGCAACAAATATATATTCAAATGAATAAAAATAATGACTACTGATTTAACCAAAGTGGTGATTTAACTGTACTGAGAGGGTAAGGGGAATGAAAGAGTATCTCTGAGGAGGGCTGTGGTATAGTGAGAGAGCTATTATCTTCCTCTACAGAAACATCTATAACTAAGAAACTATAAAAAGCAGTATAAGCATGTCACTTAGAAATACAAAAATGAGTCTAGAAAAAATTTAAGAGAGTTAAAACTGGTTGAGGGTTGGGGAGGGCAAAATTGGGGTGAAGGTATAGATGCTATTTTTTTTTACTATAAAAAAATAGGCTTTTATTATAAGGCTATTTAAAATTATCTGATTTTTGAAATGCTGCAAATTATTTTGAAAAAAAATAAAAGAAGAATTTTAAAACATTGTAACATTATTTTAAACTTGAGTCTTTTGCTCCTTTCCACTTCCAATGTTTATGATAGAAAATTAAATTAGCATTTTTGAAGAAGAGTATGTTCCAAACATTTGAAATTCCAAGCTTTTTTCGGTCTCTGTGTCCCTCAGAAATTTGCAGCAACATGGATGGAACTAGAGGAAGAGAAGTAAGTCAGAGAAAGAAAGACAAATACCATGTGGTATTACTAACACATGGAATCTAAACTATGACACAAATGAACTTATTTATAAAACAAAAGCAGATTCACAGATATACAGCACAGTCTTGTGGCTGCCAAAGGAGAAGGGGTGTGGGGGAGGCATGGATTGGGAGTTTGGGGTTAGGAATGTAAACTATTATATACAGAATGGATAAACAGGATCCTATTGGATAGCACAGAAATTGTATTCAATATCTTGTGATAAAGCATTATGGAAAAGAATAGTAAAAAAGTGTATGGATATGTATAATGGAATCATTATGCTGTACAGCAGAAATGAACACAACACTGTAAATCAGCTTTACTTCAATAAAATAAATTCTTAAAAAATTAACAGAAACTCCTTGGGAAAAGTATATTATTACAAAAAGTGGCAAGAGAATATGCATCATAAATGCCGAGGACCTAAAGGAAAGGTACACATTAAATGCTGCTTATAAAGAATGAAAGAATTTTTGGCCAAAGGTAAAAAATGAGTCTTTAGCATCTAATTAGGGTAAGACTTTGAAAACTGCCGGGGCAGGCCTAGACAAGAAGCAGAACTGGCCTGATGCAGCCACAGATTCTGAGATATTTGCAGCTTTGAGGTATGCTGGGCTCCTATGGGGATAAAACTTCTTTACCATCTCACCATGACTTACATTCCAATTACTTATTGCTGCATGGTCCCAAAACTTGATGACTTAAAACAACAACAATCACTATATCTCCCATGGTTTGGGGTTGACTATGCTCACCCAGGCAAGTTCCTGTTTAGTATTTATCATGCAGTTCCAGTCAAACAGTGGCTGGGGCTGCAGTCATCTCAAAAGCTCCTTCTGTTGTATGACTGGCCACTGATGCTAGCTGTCAGATGGGATTTAAGCCAACATGTGGCCTCTCCTTGTGATCAATGTTAAGTGTTGAATTTTTGGCAATAGGATCCCTACAGATGTAATCAAGTCAAAATGAGGTCATTAGGATGAGCCCTAAACCTATATGACTAGTGTCCTTTATAAAAAGGGAACACAGAGACAGGTATGCAGAGGGAAGACAGCGCTGAGGCACAGGGAGAATGCCTTACGCAGATGGAGAATTGGAGTGATGCACCTAAGTCAAGGAACAACAAGGAGTGCTAACAAACCGCCAGAAGACGAGAGGAGGCAGCGAATGATTCTTTTCATAGGTTGCAGAGGGAGTGTGGCCCTGCCAACACCTTTATTTCAAACTTCTAGCCTCCAGATCTGTGAGATGACACAATTCTGCTGTTTTAAGCCACTTTTCTGTGGTATTTTGTTATGGCAGTGCTAGAAAACAATACACTTGGGTTTCCTGACGGCATGGCTTCTGGGTTCCAAGAATATACCAGGAGAGCAGGGCAGGAGTGCACGACATTTTGGAGGCCCAGCTTGGGAAGTCAAATAAAAGCAATCTTTGAGATGATCACTACTACATTCTACTCATTTAAGGAAAGGGGACAGAGTGTCAATGCCACTCTATAAGATGTTCTTGTGGAATGAGACACATGTGTTGGCCTTCACAATTTATAAAAGCTTCCCTCACAGCCCAGTTGGTAAAGAATCTGCCTGCAATGCAGAAGACCTGGGTTTGATTCCTGGGTTGGGAATATCCCCTGGAGAAGGAAATAGCAACCCACTCCAGTATTCTTGCCTGGAGAATTCCACAGATAGATGAGTCTGGCAGGCTATAGCTCATGTGGTCACAAAGAGTCAGACATGACTTAACCACTAAACCACCACCACCACCACAAGAGTTGAGGAAGAGTTGAGAAGGATATCAACGGCTAGTTTGAACGGAAAATGTTAAGGACTGCTTAGTAACTTATTCTTTGTAAAATTTGTTCTTCCCTGGATCAAGAGGACTCTTGTGAAATAAAAAAAACAAAGCAGTGAACACCAAAGGAATTCAGCTATTCAGATATGGAGCTCCTCAGATGTCCCCTAACTCCCACGGTGCCAATAAGCCAAAATACTACAAGAGAGGTACAGTTATCATCGCCCTGTGACAAGCAAGAAAATGAAGCCCAGTATGGCTGAGTCATTTGCTCAGGGTCCCATAGTAGAATTTGTGTTCTGAATCCCACGCTAACTGCAAAACCTGCATCTCACCTATCCTATAAGAAGTCACATGAAAGATCTGATGAAAAGTGTCTGATGAAAGATCAGCCTGAGGGCTGCACTGAATAGTTCAACCCATGCAGTGCAGAACAGCATGGTACTTCTTATTTACTCTCCAAGATTTAAAAATAAGAAGAATATTTAGGAAGGCAAAATGTAACTTTGAAAAACTGGGAGATCTGGCAATAATTAGTTCTTTTTATGCCACCTGCCCAGTCTCTTTGAACATTTGAACATGTAACTTAACATTACAAAATACTGCTTTCCATCATACTTCATTATTTCAATTTTGCAGTAGAAACATTCACCAACTTGCTACTATAAACTATAAAATATATTGATTTGAACAATTTCTCACTGTTTCAGTTCACTTTATATATAAGGTGTGTTTTTTTTTTTTTTTAAAAAGGCAAAATAACTAACAATAAACAAGCTAAATATATTAATTCCATTTTTAAAAAGAAAATCTTACACAGTAGATGACTGCTGAGCTGTAAGTCCTTTTTTTAAAAAAAAGGGTTTTATTGGGCAGGATTTTAGGTATGAACTTGATAGAAATATGATGCAGCAATAGTCAACATAATTCATTTTAAACAAGTGTATGTTATCCTTTTATTAAATATGAACATACTGTTTCACTTAAATTATTTTCATGCTTTTTAAATAACTTTAAGTGTTGATTTTGCTGGTGAATCTGTATCAATCCCAAGGAACTAAAGGAACAAAACTAGTTAATCTTGTTTAATGTGTTAACAAGAAAGTAAAATCTATTTTACAAAGGAAGGAAAGCCAAATGTTTATGTGGGGAAGAGTATATTATCAAATTAGTATGTTAATTTTGGAGATATGAGTCATTGCATGCTGATATGACTTACAGATATATTTTGAAAGATTTTCTTTAGAAGATAAGGATAGAAGAATACGTGTGTCATATAGAAAATTTGAGACAAAAAATCCAAACCTTTTTATTAAGAGAAAAAATTGCTGGGAGTTTTTTAAACTATGATTTCATGGAGAGATATACATCTGTGTGAAACTAGTTCTTCACAAAGCCAGAGATGGAAAATGAGAGGTAACACACCCTGCAACACTGATGGGCATGTTAGGGCATCTAAGCACAAGTACTTAAGTCATCTACAAAGGGGAAAGTGAAGTGAAGTGAACTTGCTCAGTCGTGTCTGACTCTGTGACCCCATGGACTGTAGCCTACCGGGCTCCTCTGTCCATGGGATTTTCCACACAAGAATACTGGAGTGAGTTGCCACTTCCTTCTCCAGGGGAACTTCCTGACCCAGGGGTTGAACCCGGGTCTCCCACATTGCAGGCGGATGCTTTACCCTCTAAGCCACCAGGGTAGCCCCAACAAAGGGCAAAGCTGGAGCTATATTTAGCATGTTTGCAATAAATCTGGAGATTATTATAATAAATCTTTATAAAATAATATAATAAATTATTATAATAAATCCATAACAAATAGACTAAAAAAAGTTGCTTGAGGTTATCACAGTTAGGGATGGCAGGACAAATTGGTTTATCCATCTCTGGATAAAGATTAGCTGTATAGAGATTAGCTCTATGAGTAGGCAAAGAAATGTAATTTGAGGGGCTCTAAACAATTCTCCTAGTCAAAATATTTCTTCATCTCCATAGCAACGACATATTCCACCATTAGAATGTTGAGACAAACATGGTGAATAGATTTTATCTTTCCTGACAAGTGAGCAAGTAAGAGCATGACTGAACCATTAGGGATGCTGTTCAGGGATTCAAAAATGAAATGTGTTATTCTCCCCCAGTTTAGAGGCAGCCCATGTTCCACATGACTTCCATGAAAGTAGGGGTGCAGCTTGCATTCCCAGGGCCTACCACAATGCCTAGCACCAGCTGAGGTGCCCAAACACTATATGAAGAAAGGCAGGCAGGAAGGGAGAAAGACAAGCAGCAAAAAATTAGGATTACGGTCTTGAAAGTCTGGGTGTTAAAATGGAAATAACTTCCTCGGAAAGTGTGACTCGTTTTCTCAGTAGCGTAGAATCAATTCAATCTCTATTTTACCAGCTATTCAGCAGGAAACAGCCCAGAGTGGAGGAATGAGGCACAATTCTAGGAAGTGATCACTCTCACACACCAAGGCAAGACCGTGCCCTAAGTATGATTCCTGGAAGACTGAGGCAGCCTGAGGATGCCAGGCTGCATGGGAAGAATCAGAGCTGGATGTGGCAGGAAGCAGGGCCCTGAACGCGGTTATCTTAGTTCTGTGCTGGCTGAACACAGAATGTGACTACCCAAAGAGTGCATCACCTAAGCACTCTCTTAAGAATCTCACGTTGTCACAAGAAAAAACATAAGGCTGAAATTTATCATGACAAGAAATCTTGCAGGGCCAAGTTATGAGCACCAACGAGATGATGTCTTTTGCATAATTTCCTCAGCAACCTGAGGGCTGTTACACTCCCACTGTCTCCTCTTCATCCCTTCCTGTAAAGTGTGTCATCTCTCTTCCTGTCATCATCAGGAAAGCATGTACTGAGTTTAACATTCTCTTAGTGTGGGAAATTATATAGTGACACACAGTGAAAAGAAAGACACAGGCACAATCTCTGCTCCTCACAAATTTATCTAATGAAGGACATTAAAATGGAGAAGGAAATGGCAACTCACTCCAGTATTCTTGCCTGGAGAATCCCATGGACAGAGGAGCCTGGTAGGCTACAGACCTTGGGGTTGCAAGAGTCCGACACAACTTAGTGACTAAGCCAGACAGGACATTAAAAAAGGAAAGAAAATGGTATAGGCTATTTATAGTATACAAATTGAATAACATTAAATAAAATTAATTAATGTACATGAGTGCTATGCTAAGTTGTTTCAGTCGTGTCCCACCCTGTGCAACCCCATGGAGTGTAGCCTGCCAGGCTTCTCTATTCATGGGATTCTCCAGACAAGAATACTGGAGTGAGTTGCCATGCCCTCCTCCAGGGGAATCTTCCCAACCCAGGCATTGAACCCCATGTCTCTTATGTCTCCTGTATTGACAGGTGGGATATTTACCACTAGTGCCACCTAGGAAGCCCATAATTAACTCATTTAATTGGCTAATGTGATTGACTAATATTAAACTAAATAGTTTAATAAGAGACATTCTAAATAGACTTTCCTAGTGGCTCAGATGGTAAAGCGTCTGCCTTAAATGTGGGAGACCCAGGTTTGATCCCTGGGTTGGGAAGATCCTCTGGAGAAGGAAATGGCAACCCACTCTAGTACTACTGCCTGGAAAATCCCATGGACGGAAGAGCCCATTAGGCTACAGTCCATGGGGTCGCAGAGTCGGACACAACTGAGCGACTATAGGACTTCATTCTTCATATTTTTCCCTCTTAATTTTTTCTTCTATTTAACTAAACATATTTAAATATGTAGCCCCTCCTTAGAGGGAACTAATGTTTGAAATAGATTTATTACTCTCTTCCTGAGGAATACACACTAAGAAAATCTGAGGACTGATGAGAGGAAAAGAATCTCAAAATTTAATAATTATGTGTGCTTCTATGTACTCACATCTGAAAAAATGAGTATTGTGGTTAACCAGACTTACAAGGTTAGTTCATATATTTCAAGAAAGATAAGACATTTATTTATTGATTCATGCATCATTCACTAAATATTTGTTAAGCATTTTATTATACACTAGACACAGTGCCAAGCACCGTGTACTATGAGTTAAGTCAAACAAGACTTTTGCTCTCTTAGATTTTAAGAATCCAAGGAAGGAAAATGTTAAACAAAATTATTACTGTTTAATAATGCTTAACAGGATTTAAATGTAATATAGTCTATTCCTTCAGTCTCGTTTTATCAGAAGCTCCATGTTCCCTATTGAGATGTTAGACCCCTGAGCAGGATCTGCAGGGGGCAGTCTAAAAACAGATCTTGTAGCATTTAGCTCATCAGTCCCCTCAAAGATCTATAAGTGCCTTGGGGAATCATCAGAGTATGGAGAAATAGGAAATAGACATCTCTGGGGAGCTAAGCTGAAGGCTCTGGGCTTTCCCCCGTCCCACCCACTGTGGTGAGGGGCTTGTCTTCCCCCCACTCTGCTTAGTCACTTGAGAAGGGACACGTGCCTCCTGGAGCTTGAGGAACCTATGGAAGTATACCTGACCCACCTTTGAAAAGTTAAAAGCTGTAAGGGCTTGGCTAGATGAGGCTGAGGCAGCGAAGTAGCGAGAAGTCAGGCTGAGGTGGGAGAGACCTGCATTTCCACTGTCCAGGTATCCATTAGCCGTTCCTGTTACCCGAGGACTGAATCTTTCCCCACAGACGGAGCTGACCTGTGGTCCCAACAAAAGAGAACTGCTAAACAACCTGAGAGCACCAGGACCCCAACAGGGAGGAACCAGCCTACCAGGAAGCCAGGCACTGAAGGGAGAGCAGTGAACAGAGAGCTGAGCGGAGAGACACTGACTTCTCACGCTAAAGGAACTGCACTAGAAAAGTCGTGGAGGGTGGTGTCTGAGACACTCCCCACAGCGGCCCTTAGAAAGAGCAGCACTGTGTGTGGGCCTCCATAGCCCCAAGGTCAGAGGACAACTGAGGCAGCCACACAAAACTGTACTTATTCCTAGTCTATTCTTCCCACAGTTTGACCACAGAGGAGTGACTATCTGAGGAGGAAAAGTGACTGAGGGCAGAGAGAAGAGGCCGGTCAAGTCTCCTCCCAGCCAGAGGCAACACTAAACAAAGCAGAGCATGGAGTTTCAACTCAGAATGGTGTTCTAGTTTTAATATTTCACTGACTAGATTGATTATCAGACTGGACTGAACTTTTTTGGATAGCTGTCAAAAAGAACTACTTCATTAATTATTTGTATGTGCTCGAGTGCTTGATCCTGTCCGACTCTTTGCGGCCCCATGGACTGCTGCAGCACACCAGGCTCCTCTGTCCATTGGATTCTCCAGGCGACAATACTGGAGTGGGTTGCCATTTCCTACTCCAAGGGATTTTCCTGACCAAGGGATTGAACCCATGTCTCTTGCGTATTCCACATTGGCAGGTGGATTCTTTACCACTAGTGTCATCTGGTAACCCAAAAACCTACCCTAGATTTTATTGACGTGTGGGAAGAATGGATCAGTGGAGCTTAAACAGAGCGATGATAAATAGAGTCACTCTCAAACTTGGACTTTACTGCCTCCCATATTGAAGAAATTCAGAGCACTGTGAAAACATAAGAGGGAGGATTATCCCATGATAGATGGTCAGGAAAAACTTCGCTGAATAAATAAATATTAAGTAAATTTTGATTAGAAAAACAAATAGGAATTCTTCTAACCAAGGCAACAAAAAATTTTTAAACATTTTCTAGTACAGCACTTCCCATGAAATGTGCAAAAATCACAAAAGCCTAAATGATTAAATTGACCAAAAAAAAACTGCACTCTCTTCCTCTGTTAGCTCAGGGGGTAAAATCTCAAAGTTATCTTGAAGGATTCCTTACAGAGTTTTCTCTCCAAAGTATTAACTTGAGCTCTTATCTATCAGTTCAATTTCTTGCATAGATAATCTAATTCATGTATACACTGTAAAGTAGGGTTTTCTAATCATTTCAAGGGTTATCCAATCAAAACCTTCCCTCTCGCCTTCTGAGGGACTGCTCTTTGCAAGGCTATGTGGGAGATTTTGGGAGATGCAAAGATTAAGTAGGCAATAAGATCAGGAGAGAAGATACTATGTATAGTAATCAATGTTAAACAAGGTAGAAAGTGACAGAAGCTACAGAAGGGGGCTACTCAGAGTGATATAAATGTTCAAAAGAATAATACATTTGAGGTGAACTTTATTCTATTTTGCAAATAAATGGTCATGATTTTTGAAATGACATAACTTCAGCAAGATTTGAATAAGTGGAGAATATTATTCCAGAAATACAACATAACAAGAAGCACGGATCTAAGAAATTGCAAACTGGGTGCAGTTAACAGCGAGTCTGATTAAAGTAAAAGAATGGAACAGAAAATATTTCAAAGATGGAAGTAGCTAATGCTAGAGTTTGGAGGTGAGACTAAAACTAGACAGCACCAGATTGCTTCTAGAATCATTGCTTCATAAGCAATGAGGAGTCACTTAATGTTTTTAGTAAAAGGTTGATGTGATCAAGTCTATGCTTTTGGCAATCAGACTAGCAGAATGTGTAAAATGGATTACAGAGAGAGAGCTGTCAGGAAGGCTACTGTCACCATCCAGCAGCCTGAACCAGGGGAGGCCAGCAGGCTTCCAGTGAGACAGACGTTATGTAGAATCAGAAAGCTTTGGTTAAGGCAAGGGAACAGGAAGAATCAAAGATGATGTCACTACTGAAAGTCCAGCAGATGGGGAAAACATGAAGAAAATGGGAACTGGAGAAATGATAAGAAAGATGAGCTCCAATCTGGATATATTAAGTTTTAGACAGCATGAAAATATTCAAATGGAGCTACTTTGAAGACAGTTAGAAATTTAGACCTAAGGCACAGGACAGAAGGCAAGACTGAGAATCTGAAATATCTGCTGGTTAATTATGATGTTGTTGTTCAGTCGCTCAGTTGTGTCCGACTCTGTGAGCTCATGGACTGCAGTACACCAGGCTTCCCTGTCCTTCACTGTCTACTGGAGTTCACTCAAACTGATGTCCATCAAGTCAATGATGCCATCCCATCTCATCCTCTGGCATCCCCTTCTCCTCTTGCCTTGAATCTTTTCCAGCATCAGGGTTTTACCAATGAGTCGGCTCTTCACATCAGGTGGCCAAAGTATTAGAGCTTCTGTTTCAACATCAGTCCTTCCAATGAATATTCAGAACTGATTTCCTCTAGGATTGACTGGTTTGATCTCTTTGCAGTCCAAGGGATTCTCAAGAGTCTTCTCCAACAGCACAATTCAAAAGCATCAATTCTTTGGTGCTCAACCATCTTTATGGTCCAACTCTCATATCCGTACATGACTACTGGAAAAACCATAGCTCTGAGTATACAGACCTTTGTTGACAAAGTGTTGTCTCTGGTTTCTAATAAGATGTCTCTGGTTTTGTCTAGCTTTGTCATAGCTTTTCTTCCAAGGAGCAAGCGTCTTTTGGTTTCGTGGTTGCAGTCACCAGCCATAGTTAATAATGGTTACCATTTACTGAAAGTTTCAGATGTGCTAAAGACCATGCTAAGTGCTTTACATGTGTTATCTTACTTAAGCCTCACAACAAACATGAAAAGTGAACCCACTGAGACCTAAGAAGCGCTATAACTTTCCCAAATCTCTCAAGCAGTAAAAAGAAGAACTGGGGTTATGAGCAAATGTCTAAATCCAAAACACATGATTTAGATGTGAAAGTCATGAGTTAACTCGAGAGTAGCTCTGCTAGGGGCTTCCCTGGTGGCTCAGAAGTAAAGAATCTGCCTGCAATGCAGGAGACTCGGGTTTCATCCCTGGATCTGGAAGATCTCCTGGAAAAGAAATGGCATCCCATTCCAGTATTCTTGCCTGGGAAATCCCAGGGACAGAGGAGCCTGGTGGGCTACAGTACATGGGGTCGCAAAGAGTTCAACACAACTTAGCAACTAAACAACAAGCTCTGCTTGTTTATCTAGAAGGCTGTCCGGTACCTGGGGTGGGGAATTCCTACCCACCTTCTGTGGTGGAAGGAGAGACCACAGCACCTTCTACTCAAAGACTCAAGGCCTTTCCCTCCCCTTCCTGCTTCCAGTCATCTTCTTACTGCAAATGGAAAGGGAGGGGGACCCCTGCTGTGGAGGTTGGTTTATAGTTATTAATAAAATTGGATTCTGCTGCCCCTAAACTGATCCTGGAAGAAGTATTAATTCCACATGTTTGAACCCTTTCTAGTTATTTTTTAGATAATTTCCTATCATTTGTATCTTTGAATATGCCTTTAAGTCTTGAGCAAGAAAAATGCCACTCTGCAACTTATTTTAAGTGTTTATGAAAAACACCCATGAATGGCCCTATGCTGTGTGTCCCAGAAATCCACTGCCTCCCTCAGTACTTAAAATGAACCGTCCAAACCAAACTGTATTGCATGTGGTGGCAGTTCATTTCAGGCGCCTGAGGATAAGCCACAGGAACCCAAGTTCCTCCTGTTCTCTCAAAGGACCTGGATCCACTTTAAATGAGATAAAGTCAGATTTTTTTGAGGCAGCTAATCTTAAACCGGGCTTCCCTGGTGGCTCAGAGGTTAAAGCATCTGCCTCCAATGCGGGAGACTCGGGTTCAATCCCTGGGTTGGGAAGATCCCCTGGAGAAGGAAATGGCAATCTACTCCAGTACTCTTGCCTGAAGAATCTTAAACCACTAACTGATATTTAGCAAAATCACTGAAAGACAAAAAAAAAAAAAAACCACCACCACCCTCAGTGGTGCAGACTTATTTAGGAAAAAGCATAAAAACATAACTTTTTAGAAATTCTTCCATTTTGAGATGCAAGAATGGTTAAAGAGTCTGTCTATAATGAAGTGCTGTGTTTTGAAATGAACCTTAACTGGAAACCATACTTGCCCTGATAATGCAGCCTCGGCCCTCATCCCTGCTGGCATGCAGCACAGGACAAGCCATGACAGCTCCAGCTCCTGCCCAGACTGGAGCCTGACCCCACAGGCCGAGCAGCAGCTGCCTCCTCCCCGTGGGCGGCCTTGTTTCCAAACAAAATCTCATAGTTTCTGAGCTCTTATGCTTTGGGAGCTATGTACCTACTTATTAATATTTAACCTGCACAACTGTCCATTCTCATCTTTCATCCTCAAGCATTTCTGGCTTTTCTAGAGGTTAATGTCAGTCACTCATATCTCTGTACTTTCTGGTTCTAATCAAAAGAGAAGGAATGCAGTGAAATGACAAGCAGACAAGGATCAAAGTATTCACTTTCTCTATGGAGGCCTAAACACCCTATGGGCTTCCCAGGTAGCTCAGCTGGTAAAGTTTCCGCCTGCAATACAGGAGACACTGGTTTGATTCTTGGGTCCAAAAGATCCCCTGGAGAAGGGATAGGCTACCCACTCCAGTATTCATGGGCTTCCCTGGTGGCTCAGACGATAGGAATTCACCTGCAATGCGGGAGACCTTGGTTCGATCCCTGGGGTGGAAGATCCCCTGGAGGACATGGCAACCCACTTAAGTATTCTTGCCTGGAGCATCCCCATGGACAGAGGAGCCTGGCAGGCTACAGTCCATGGGATCGCAAACTGTTGGACACGACTGAGCGACTTAGTACAGGACAGCACAATCACCATACACTACTACTACTGGGGGTGGGAGTGGTGAAAGTACTGAATTAAAGAAACTAATTTAGAATGAAGCCAAAAGAAATGAAGCTACCTGTTACCTCCAGCCAAATCTGAACCTTAGGACGTGGACTGGAGGTCCTGGAGGTCTGAACTGGAGTGTCTTGGCCAGCAGGCAAACCTTTCGTACATTCTTAGGCAGCAGTGGTATGATGGATGGGGGCCCATCTCTAAGAGCCCAGTTATCAGCAGAAGAGAGTGCCTGAAAGCACAGGAAAAAAATAGCTTCTAGAAGGCAGGCACCATGCCAGGTCTGTTTACTCTACAGAGCCCACCGTCTCCTTCAACAATCTGCCGAGAAGAGAATCTTATATCTTGCTTTTAAATATGGCTTTCAAATAGTTTTCAAACATAGCTACTCACTGGAATCACTTGGTAAGGTTTAAAAAAAAATCATAGTGACCTGGCCACATCCCAGATCAACTGAATCAGAATCTCTAAAGAACAAATGTCTAAAGTTCTCCAGGCAATTCCAACATGCAGACTAGGCTGAGAACCACTCCCTGGGGTGGCCAGGTCATTATTGGCAAACCCATCCACTCAATGCAGCCAGTCGTAAGCACTTTTGAGTGACTTATTTACGCTGAGAGATTTACATAATCCTCATTACAACTCTAGGAGGTAGGTATGATAATCATAGCATTTCACAGATGGGACAAGTGGGACTTGGAAAGGCTAAGCGACAGACCGGGGATGACATCTTAGTATACTGAATCCTGAGCTGGATAGGATTCCCTGACAGCTCAGCAGTAAAGAATCCAATTGCAAGGCAGGAGATCCAGGTTCGAACCCTGTATTCTTGCCTGAGGAATCCAAGGGACAGAGGAGCCTGGAGGGCTACAGTCCACAGGGTCACAACAGTCAGACTTAGTGCCTACACCACCAGCACTCCTAAGCTGGGTATTTAAACATCATATACTTGGTTGCTATTTGTGGATGCCAGGCTTCCAGCAATCACTCCAACCAGAGAATACGTTTTTTGTTTGTTTTTCTTTTGTAGAGAGAAGCAAGCAAGTGCTGGAGAAATCGAAAGGGTTCCTTCCAATATGCTCTCCATAAAGAGAACAAAGTTGAAGAAGAAGAGTACAGGTTTCCAAAAACTAACACTTGTAAAAATTTGAAAAACATGTGCTATGGGGCAATAAACAAACAGCCAGCAACAAAGGTCAAATGGCAGTTTTTTAAAACAGAATCAGCTTAATTATCTTGAGACTAAGAAAACTGGATGGCATAGTTCTGCTGTGGAGATAAGAGAAAGAACTATGAAGGTGCCATGGGAGCTTATGCAAACAAGATTCAACGCTGTTGTGTATATCACAATGACAATACAAGCTGAGCAGAGATAAACAAGAACAAACAAAGACTGGGAGAGGCTGAAACACTGTAGAAGTGAGATAAAGTTCACATCTAAGACACTGAGTCTGAGGATGGAAGGTGATACATCACCCCATAACTCAAATATTTTAAAAGGTGAAGACAAAAGAGAATTCCTTAGTTCGTATTTTTAAAATGCTACAAAGATAGAAAATAATATAAATTGGTTCTTACAAGTTTGCTGAAAGTGTGCAAACGTTAATATGTCAGTTTTAATTTTGCTAACGTAAATTTTAACACTAAAGAGGATGTGAATGACTCTTCTTGAAGAAAGCAAATAATTATTCTAATTATTTATGCAATTTAGAATTTTCACATAATTTGAACCAAGGGAAAAATAAATCTCATCACAATAGTATGTTGAACACCTGATGAGCAAAAGAAAAAGAATTCCTATACATAAATGTGTTTTCTTATTTTATTTCTCTTTTCAAAGTATGAATCATCACTCTTTATGAGAAGAAGGCTGAAAGGAGGACAAGAGACTCCACCTATGTGTGCCAGGACAGAGGTGGGCGGAGTCTGTGAAATAATTTTCATCTTCAGAACTGTACCCATCACCTACTCCTTTAGCTGTTGGGAAACTTTTCAAAGTGTTGCAGTTGGCAAAATCAGCTTAAGACAAGTTGCTTTCATTTCTGGTGAAAGCTTGCTGTTCCGTCACTCAGTTGTCCGACTCTTCGTGACCCCATGGACTGTAGCCTGCCAGGGTCCTCTGTTCAAGGAATTTTCCAGACAAGAATACCAGAGTGGGTTGCCGTTTCCTTCTCCAGGGGATCTTCCTGACCCTGGGATTGAACCCATGTCTGTTACATTGGCAGGCAGATTCTTTACCACTGAGCCACCAGGGAAGCCCCTCCATGAGGGTTAAATTTTAAAATACCCTCACATTATTTTACAGTAATTGAAAATGATTGGATCTAAATTATAAATTTAGCTATATCTCTGGGATAAAAACAAACTCTATTTGTTGTATAGTCATCTCGTTCTCACTAACCCCCAGCCCCCATACATGCGCGCACACGCGCGCGCGCGCGCGCACACACACACACACACACACACACACACACACAATACTTAGGTCTGGTAAAACTTGAACACATTACAGTTAAATGCTCGAGACCTTAATGTATCATGACCTAGGCAGTAGGCACACAATGTTAATTGAACAAATAACTTCTGCCCTGTTTATTGAATCAACTTTTAACTGTATTTATGTCTATCCTTAAGAAATTTTCTAAAATAAGTTTTTGCTGAAAAGGATATAGAAGACATTTATTCATATCATGAAATGAGGTTAGGAACCATAAAATTAAGATCTTAAAACATGTTTCTTAATTCTTAAGTTGCCATAAAACTCAGATTCTGAAAATTATTTTGCTTGGAGGTTGCTTTCAAAGATTAGGTGAAGAGAGATTAATAGCACATTCTTTGCCACAGATTTTGTGTATTAATCAAAAATGGTTGAATATCAGTAATTTCATATGGTTCCACCTGATTAGAATCATTAGATAGCTGCTGCTGCTGCTGCTAAGTCACTTCAGTTGTGTCCAACCCTGTGTGACCCCATAGATGGCAGGACCCCACCAGGCTCCTCTGTCCCTGGGATTCTCCAGGCAAGAACACTGGAGTGGTTGCTATTTCCTTCTCCAATGCATGCATGCATGCTAAGTCACTTCAGTCATGCCCAACTCTGTGCGACGCTATGGACAGCAGCCCTCAGACTCCTCTGTCCACAGGATTCTCCAGGCAAGAATACTAGAGTGGATTGCCATTTCCTTCTCATTAGATAGCTGAAAACCTGTAATATTTATACATCAAGTGAAACAATCCAAGCCTTTGTATTCCAAAGAAAAAAGCCTTCGAAGGAAAGGATGACCTTAGCTACTCTGAAATATACTAAAACTACAACACATATTCAGCACCGGGGTTTATTAAGGAAGGAATCTACTGGTGAGGCTCAGGAGTTGGGTTCGACTGAGCTTCCTCAGTGCACGTGAAAGATGGGTGTTGGAGTTGCAGTTAGATAACTCTGGGGTAACAAGAAGCAAAGATATTGTTTAAAATAAATAACTTCCAAATCCAAAAATGTCATGTTGGTCATTAATTTAAAAATCCCATTCCCCAAAGAGTGTTATGCTTGTTCACCTAGCTTTTGTACCTTCCACAAAATGTGCTGAAAGGCAATGAAACTTCAAGAGTTAGGAAGAGGCAGAAAACTGAGTAACCAGCCATTCCACAGGCAATAATCGACTAAGAGTAATATTGGCTTTAAGTCAGAAGCTGACTTAATTATTTAATATAGAACATAAACATCCACAGCCATTAAATGACCTTACGAAAACTAGCCATGTTGGGACTTCCCTGGTGTCCAGTGGTAAAGACTCTGAGCAGCCAATCCACGGGGAAGGGGTTCGATCCCTAGCAGGGAAACTAAGATCCCACCTGCCATGTGGCACTGTCAAAAGATAAAAAACAGGAACAAAAAACTAGCCACGTTAGCAATGATACATAATATTATCATAATACATGATATGTATCATAATACATGATACATAATACATGATACTTTGAAAACAGGTCTTAAAACTGAAACATAAAAAATAGTCTTATTTTCTAGTGGAGGCCTCCCACATTTTCTCTAAGATAAAAAAAGAGACCCAAACAGTAGACATAGACAGGCCTTCAGAGCAACAATGCACTTCCCTCAGAAAATCACAGTAATCTTCATTCAGAACCCTGTAGTGCTTTTTATCCTAAGGTACTGAAATTTAATCAACTCAGACACTATACACAACTCTGAGTCTCTTCTCATTTTTTATTTTTTAAAAAAGACAGATTTAGGATTTTGTAAGAAATTACTGTTACATTTTTTTTAATCTGTCAAGTACTACAGTAATGGAATAAATAAATAAGATTTTTTTTAAGTTCAATGTTTATAGACATATTTATAAAAAAATGACTGAATTAGAAGACATTAAATAATGCTGACACACACAGGAGGGGATTAGGCAAGGAAAGGCACATCATTCCACCACAAGAGATAAAGACCATAGTCGGAAGTTAATGACCAGCCAAAGCTTTAGGTCTTGTGGTAGTTTTCCTAGCTCTGGAGGGTCATTACGGTGGAACCTTCTTTATGGTACTTAGCTGAAATAAACAGCAGTTGGAAAAGTTTACTCGGTGACCTCAATGTATTACTTAAAAGAAAGCACTCTTATAAGAACTCTGGTGTGTGAGGAGAGAAGGAACAAAAATCCAGAAAGGTTTGCTGATACTGGAAATCCTATTGACATATTAAAGTTTTTTTTTTTTTTAAAGTAAGATAAGGTTAACCATCTTGACTGGCTGAACTGGAATTTTTGTAGTTAACAAAGTTAAAATTCCACGTAAACACTCCCTTTCTGTTAAATAGACAGTGTACAAATAAAAAAACTGCAGTATTTCACTTCAGATGAAACTATATGCCAATATTTAGGGAAAAGGATCTTAGATGATTTCCTTATTTTAGATAGCCAAAGTCCCTGAAGACACCACTAACATCTCTGGCTGACTGGCTGTTTACAATAGCAAAGTGAATATAAGTTTTGTCAATGATAAGAGGTTTCCCAAAGAAACTGTAAGTTCCAGTTAAACAGATACAGTTACATTACTGAAAAGTCTAATAGACATCAGCAGAACTTGCTATGGGTCAACCTCCTACTACCAATTTTCCTCACAAGTTTGTACCAAGACTCTACCCATTTTTTTCTGTCTGGACTCTGAACCAAGATTAGTTTGACTAAAAGATGGAATCACCCAGGTTCCATTTAAATTTTAGTTGTGTTGAGAAACAACTGTCTGCATGAATAAATAAAATGGGTTTTCAGGATAAAATGGTAATATCCACACAAAAAAAGTTAAATTAAAAACAATTCAGGGGGAGGTAAGGGACAATATTAATATAAAAAAAAATCATAAAAATGGCAACTGTAAAGCAGGCAGCTTCCCACTCATGCCACATGATATGCCTTCATTAAGTGTACTCTTTCCGGTTGGTGTGAGCAGCCCAGATGAAGAGAGCAGAAGCCATGAACTGTAAGGGAGCTGACACGCAAGCCAGGCAGAAGGACCATCCGAATTCACCAGACACATTCTCAGGCAGCTCCAGTTTCTGGTGGAGTAGTTCAATTCCAGCAACGTAACAACTCACTGAGCCCAGGGTACACAGACCTTGGAGGAAAATTTAGGGGAAAAAAAAAACAACATGGCTAGATAAGAGCAAGATAAAAGGCAGCGACATGTGATTCCTAAGGCGACAAGGAGGTAAAACTAAGTTTGAAGGAGACCCACCTGCAAGGAGATGGAGAATGCCTGTGGCGATGGTGGGATACAAGCTTCGGCAGATACAAGCACAAAGTCCAATCAAAGCCCCGAAGCACATCAAACCTAGACTAACAAAAGGTAAAAGGAACTGGCAACGCCAAAGATCTGATTTCAAAAGAGAGAGAGAGAAGTGAAATGTTACCATTTCAGTTTTCTCACAATGGCAATTTCTTTCATATTCTATCAGAACTTTTCTCAAACAGTGAAAACGGGGTACTTTAACATTGAGGCTTTTTTCCTAAAGTACATTGTTCAAAACAGTGCTTTCTTCTGACAAAAGCAAAAAGACACTAATAGTTAACTGCTACTGAGGGCTTCCTATGTATCAGGCACTGTTCTATACATGCTTTGTGTATTAAACCTCACAACATCCCTATGAAGAAGGTACTATTACCTCCATTTTATAAATGAGGAAACTGAAGGAAGATAACTTGTACAAGGTAACACAGTAAGTGGAAGAACGAGACAGGAAGCAAAACCTTCTGGTTCTACATACATAAGTCCTTATAGGATCTCAAGGCAGGAATAACAAGTAAATGAATAGTGATTATAAAAGATCTGTTAAAAGAATATACACAAAGCACAGAGCAGAGGATCTAGTATATACCAGGCATTCGATAAACGGCAGTTTCAACTATCATAAGTCCCTCAACAACATGGGAAAAAAGCTGATGCCTTCCAAAGCACCCCGTTACCTTTTCAAACTATGTTAATTATTATCGATATAGGAACATCAACTCTGAACCAAATTTTACCTTTTAGGGCTAGTTTTACTTTCTGGAACTACATAAACGTCTTTTTTTCTAACTTCCCTTCAAACTCTGTTAGTAAACTTCCTATGCATTGACAATGCAAAATTGAATACTTGCTATTTATTCAACATCCCCTCTCATGAAACAGTCATTCTTCCAGGCAGGTTCCAGTAACTCTAATAGCCTAGAGACTATGTCCAAATCTGAAGATAGTATTTCCCAGGCAGCCTGACCATCAAGCAACAGAATGTTCTTAATAAGCACTTTCAGTTTTGACATCTACACTTTTGATACCACCACCTAAGACTAGATCAATACTTTTGGGAGGCCTGACACTTAAGTTGACTTATGTAAAGCTTGCAGTCAACTTTTTTCACATATCCTTAGCTGAACACAGAAAAATGAAGTGTTTAACATAAATATAGACATTTATTATTTATTCCTATTAAATTTCCTCTTTAAATAGGCCTATTAATAACATCTTTTGGTGAGTATAGATTCTGTCACCCAATGTATTAGCTGCTCAACTTCATATCTGCAATTTGATAAGTATGTATCTAACTTCTAAAATATATTACCAATAGCACAGAGTTTGTTTGAATAACATTAAAGATTTTATTTCAAGTTGACACAATGTACAATGTCATCTTGTTCCAAATACAGAGTTCAACAAAGGACATATAAAGTTATTTTCCTTTTTTCCCAACAAAGTACTCACAGGTCCGAAGCAGATCAATCCCACTATTGTGGTTTCCAGGCTCAACAAATTTCTCCATGAACTGCTCATTTAGTGTGAAACTCATGCATTTTGTGACCATATCAAATGACTCTGGAATAAGAAAAACAATGACTGCTTATTGGTTTTTTGCTTGTTTTAATTTTAAACATTTAACAAAAATCTGTTTCAATAATTATTCTCTGAAATAAAAAGTGACGTGGAAAAATATCTCAGGAGAGCAGCCTCTTTGGCCCTGAGTGACACACAGGATGGACTAATGCCCAAGAGACCAATGGTTCTCAGCAGCAGGTGTGACATGGGTACAGGAAGGCAAAAAAAAAAACACGAGTAAAATGAATAGAATAGACAGTAAGATGACTACGAAGGAGGAGGGGACAAAGACTAAAATAAATAGAAACTTTGATCTTCTCCCCCAAACCTATTCCATCAGTCTTGTTCCTCATTTCAGGTAAACGACAATTCCATCCTTCTCATTATTCTTCAGACCAGAAACTTGATAGAGTTATTCTTGCCCATAAGCACGTCATCAGTAAATCCTACAGGCTCTACCTTCGACATTTATCTAGGATCAGGCACTGCTCAGTACTACCACCCTGATCTGAGGCGTAACCATCTTTCACCTGAACTGGTTCAACAGCCTCTTAAGTCTCTTGGCTATCATCTTGCCCAACCACCTGTCTGTTTTCAACACATCTGCCTAGGTGACTAGATTATCTTTCTTCTGCACAAAGCCCCACAGTGGCTCCATCACACTCAGAGTGATATCCGAAGTCCTCATCACATCTACAGAATCCTGCCTGATTTGCCCTACTCCCACTCCTAGAATACATCTCTGACAATCTACCCAACTCTCCCCTAGCCCCCTCCCTTCCAGCCTAGGGAATTCCTTGCTGGTTCTTGAATATTTCAGGCATGCTCCCACCACAGGACCCTTAGAGTTGTTCCGTCCATCCTAAATGAGTCTCCCTGTTTCCACAATTACCCACAGGGTCAACTCCTTCACCTTTATCAAGTCTTCACACAAGTGGTGTTTTTCTGCTGCAGCCTATCCTGCCTTTACTATTAAGGAACATAACATATGCCCACCAACATCCCCTTCCCTATGTACTTTCAAATTCCCTTTATTTTACTCTTTTTTTAATAGCACATCACCTTCTACTACATAATTATTTATTCTGTTGATACTGCTGTACCTATTTATTGTTTACTGCCAGTCAGCCCTTATTAGATGTTAGCTCCCCAGGACTAGGGACTTTTGTTTTTCTCCCTAACGTGTACCTAGCTCCTAGGCCCTGAACATGAACGTGTGCAATAAATATTTGTTGACTGAATAATAAATGATTGCTAAGATTCAAGTATCAAGTGTTCCCATGCTCTCTTAAATACAACTGAACATTTTACCAACTTTCACCTCTTTCCGATTACTTTCTTTTTCGTATAAAATCACACTATCATCCTTCTGATGTACACTATTTCAAGCCTGTTGTGCTGTGATTTGCATACAGTGCTCCCCACCAAGAGGCCAACAGAACTAGTCATAAACAGAAACAAATTTATGAAGCTGTTCCTTGCAAAGAACTCTAAAGCTTCCATCTTAACAACTGGAAATTAAAAATTTTCAATGTTAAGAATGCTTACAAAATAAACCTGAGAGGTAGTTTCTTAACTTTTTTTATTCTTGTAATGCATATTTTTAACCTAAAAACTCCATCAAGGGTTGTAGAAAGGTCTTCCACAAGCAGATTTAAACATAGAGTTGGCCAAATTATATCCTCAAGATTTAGAAGGCAAATGACAATATCTACTAAAACACAACTACATATAAATGACTATTAATTCATATGTGTTGACTTGATTTTGGATACTAGTACTTTTAACAATTACCAAATATTTAAAATCTTCCAAAATACTTTTCTAATTATTTTCTCATGATATGTGTGAGATTAATACAATTATTCCAATGTGTGGCTAAATAAGTACAAAGATTTAAAATGGTTTTCTCCAAGATAAGGACAGTTACTCATCCAACCAATATTAATGAGTACAATGGTAATTAGTTAATGGAAACTGAGGAGAGAAGGTGATAGGGAAAAAGAAAAACATAAGATTTATTTCTTTGGGAAGAGAAAGAACCCACAGGCATTCCTGTACATAACTGGCCATCATCATATCACTTTCTCTATTATTGAGTAGCCATTGTAGAAGACGCGAGATGTGAGCTCAATTCCTGGGTGGCGAAGATGCCCTAGAGAGGAAATGGGAACCCACCGCAGTATTCTTGCCCAGAAAATACTATGGAAAGAGGAGCATGACGGGCTACAGTCCACGGGGTCACAAAGAGTCGCCTACGATGGAGTGTGCATGGGTGCACGCGTGCACACACACACACACACACACACAAACACACACATACACACAAAGGAGACAAAAGTCAAAATAAGAGAAATACCTGTCCTTTCTGGTGGGCTATACCAGTACGTGTTTTGGGGTATAGTGATACAACGTCTCCACAATCCCACTGTGCCATTATATCGGAAAAGTGCATCACTGTAAGTCTTTTCATCTGCCTCATCACTAGCAAAGTCATTCCAGATGCTTTTGTTCAAATCGCTGGAATTTTCTTGAACTGGACTCCGATACTCATACCAGAAGTCTGTGCCAATTGAGGCTGCCATGTAGATGGTAGATATGAGGCTAAGTACACAAGCAATTACAAACGCTGTAGCAAAACGGTTATCCATTCTGGCATTCAGACTGCTCTGTTTAGAAGTTGAAAAAGAAGAAAAGTTAGACTTCAAAAACAAGTACAGATTTTGAAAGGAATTACGTCAAAATCACCCTTTACCCTATTCCCCATCCCATGGCTCTTTAAAGTAATGTATAATCATTAATGAATTTTTTTAAAAAAGAAGCAAGCATGTTTTAAATTAAGTTCAAAACAAAACTCATTATCATGAAAGTACTTATTGAATGCGCACATACCCAGGATGCTACGGAGACAGAAGTCTTGTTCTCTAGTCTATCACCTGCACACTAAAACAGACAACACTGAAATGGACATACACATTACAGATACAAACAGCAGACATGCCCAGAGTCAGCAATGTACCTTGCATACATTTCTAATGACAGGCTGCAGAGCATTAAGTGTTCTGGGTCTGAGTGTGAAAAAGGCATAGGAAAAGGAAGCAGAGGAAATCGGCTCCTCCCAGTTTCCTCTGAACAGGGAAACCTTTTAAAACAAGGTAAAGAAAGAGTAAGGGGCTATTTAGAGACAGCTGAAAATGTCTGTTAGCCCAGAGAGAAAGGTGGTTCCAGGCGCACGGAGGAGCAAAAAGAATAATAATATGCAGTAATGCTAGATACCAATCTGCCCCTAATCCATTAAAGCTAAGTCAAGCTCCCTTCCGCTGTCAAAGTCTTCACTCCTTCCTACCTACTCGCCCCGTTCCTTATAGTTTTGAACCTCCTCATCTGCAAACTAAAAGATCCTCAGCCGGAAGGAAAACTCTGAATTAGGCAAATATTAACACTCCAAAGGCGTGGACTGGGCTGAATGGCAATAGTAAATGGCCGCAGTACAATGACTCAAGGCGGATCAAGCTGAGTCAAATACTGCAAATAAATACCATGAAACGCGCCAAACACCTTAAAAAGGAGCTCGAAAACAAGCTCGCAAACTGGGGTTGCTGAGTTTGGAAAATGGCAAGTGACTCAGGAGAGATCAGAGCAATCACAATCGTTAACGATAACTCCAGAAGTTGGGTTTGTATTTTTATTCTTTTTAATTCTTTTTCATCCTGATGCTCTCAAATGACCTTAAAAGGTCCTGAGCACCAGGAGCGGCGGTTCGCCCAGGCCGGACGCCTGGAGCTGTCACCTCGCGGGTCGCACCCTGGGGCTGGGGGTGGTCGAGACGAGCGGGCTCTGGGGCGGGGCGGCCCTGAGCGGTCCCCGGCCAGGGGCCCCAGATACCCGCGAAGGCCCCTCCCCGAACAAGCAGCCAAGGGAAAAGCCCGGCGATAGCCCCCCGCTCGGAACCCACATGGTCCGGGCCGCGCCCAGGGAGGGGGGCCCCTCTTCAAACTACTGGAAACCTCGAACGGCTACGCGACCCCCGCCCAGCGACGTCAGCCCCGCTCACTCACCGCCCATCCTCCTGCTCCGCCAGCTTCGCCCTCAAGCTCAAACCACAGCACCCTACTCTCTCCGCGCCTCCTCTGACGCACTTCCCTGCAGAGCCCGCCCCCTCCATAACTCCCGCGCCTCCGCCTCCGCCTCCACCCCGGGCCGGGCTGGCCCCGGAGCCGAGGGGACTTGTGGGAGTTGTAGGAGGGACAGGGGAAAAGCTGCAGGGGGCAGCAGACGGCATTCCCAGCGCCGGGCGCGGCGCATTGTGGGAGCTGTAGTTCAGCTTCCGAGGTGCGCAGAAGGGAGGTCTGAGCTGATTGTTTCTTATATTTTACTAAGGCGGTCCACCGAGTAAGGCGAGGTGTTTCGGGTCACTACGAATATTAATTGTGACTAATATGACTCATATTTTTCCAGTTGTGCTTTCCCTACCACCACCCTACTTGTGAAACAACAATGCGATTATCCTTATAAAATATTAATCTAATAATTTTAAAACTCTCCTACAGCCTCATTCCCATTGCAGCAGGTTTTATTAAGGCTTAAGTTTAGACTAAGAAGGATATAACCTGACAGAGTCCCTTGGACTGCAAGGAGATCCAACCAGTCAATCCTAAAGGAAATCAATCCTGAATATTCATTGGAAGGACTGATGCTGAGCTGAATCTCCAATACTTTAGCCACCTGATGTAAAGAACTGACTCCTTTGCAAAGACCCTGATGCTGGGAAAGGTTGAAGGCGGGAGGAGAAGGGGAAGACAGAGGATGAGATGGTTGGATGGCATCACCGACTCAATGGACATGAGTTTGAGTAAACTCAGGGAGTTGGTGCAATGGCACCCACTCCAGTACTCTCGCCTGGAAAATCCCATGGACGGAGGAGCCTGGTGGGCTGCTGTCTATGGAGTCGCACAGAGTCGGACACTACTGAAGTGACTTAGCAGCAGCAGCAGGGAGTTGGTGATTGACAGGGAGGCCTGGCATGCTGCCGTCCATGGGGTCACAAAGAGTAGGACATGACTGAGCGGCTGAACTCAACTGAACCTGACAGAAGGCATCCAAATAGAATGTAATGACATTCTTCAGGTTTCATATAATTTTTGTCTGCATTCTCTTAAAAGCAAATGATATTTTCTCTTTATTGTAGTAAAGCTTCCTTTTTAAATAAATTGGTTAAAATATTAATCCAAGCATCTCAGATATGTCAAAAAACTGAATACTTTTTTAATGTAGTATGGAAAAGACTGAATTTTGGAGAACATTGCATTAAGCAGATAAGGTCATGAATGACCTCAGAGATTGCAGGTGACTATATGGCAAGGGGCAACAGAGGATGAGATGGTTGGATGGCATCATCTGCTCAATGGACATGAATTTGAGCAAACTGGGGGAGATAGTGAAAAACAGGGAAGCCTGGTGCTGAAGTCCATTGGGTCTCAAAGAGTTGGACACAACTTAAGCGACTGATCAACAAGAAGTAGGGCACAGAGGCAACAGAAGGAGTCTCTATTCAAATACTGCATAGAAATCCACAAAGAAGAAACAGCGACGTCTCTTTAGTGACCCATGTGGACCCAAGAATGTGCTCTGAGAACAGCAAATGTTGGATTTCTCAACAGATACCTACAGAGACTGGGCTTGCCAGGTGGCTCAGTGGTAAAGAATCTACATGCAATGCAGGTAATGTAGGTTCAATACCTGGATTGGGAACATCCCCTAGAGAAGGAAATGGCAACCCACTCCAGTATTCATACCTGGGAAACCCCATGGACAGAGGAGCCTGGCAAGCTACAGCCCATGGGGTCTCAAAAGAGTCAGACTCAACCTATCAACTAAACAACAACAACTTACAGAGACAGCCAATTCAAGGACCAGCAGGACTCTCAAACACTTCCTCATCCCCCAAATGCATTTGAATTTGGCCACAGCACAGGAAAAAGGTGGGAACCCCAATCTGATACTAAATTTCTACCACCCTGATAGACTGAAGGTGTATCATTTGTCTTTCTATTTTTAGCCATATTTCTTTTGCCAGAATTGGTGAACTGGTATTCACATCCAGTACATAATTAAAATAAGGTAGTAGCCAAATATAATATTCAAAAGTACTAGATTTTCATGTAGGATATCTGATCAAAGGAGAAGTTTGTTAGAGGCACCAACTAGAGAAAATGGTGGAGGTGCCCAGGCAAATTGTTAATGCATAATAAACCCTTCGATGCATTTTTTCACCAGGAAATGTTTTCATCCATTGGCTTCATTAGAAATTCTCTACCTTCTCTCTCCAGTGAAGTGGAACTATTTCTCTAGAGAAGTTACATGGTAAATAAAACCAGGTCAAAGAAAAGTTTGAAAAAGGAAGAGGATGACACCGCCTCAGTTCACAAACAAGGAAACTGAGCCCAGGGAATAACTGACTTCAAGCTTGAATACTGGAGTGAGCTGACTAGCTTTGTGACATTAGAGAATTTACTTAACCTCTGTAGTCTCAGTGTACTTTTATCTAAATTATGATGTTGACAATAGCACCTATTCCATGTGATCATTGTGAGAATTAAATAAGAAAATACATATAAAATACCCAGTCTAGAGCCTGGGGCATACTAGACAAGTGCTAAACTATTAGTATTTGCAAATCTTTGTTCAACACCTATAATCTTTGAATAGAGGCAATATAAACTCGTCTTTGAAGCTCTCAATTCCCCTGGAGGCTGGAAGTAAGCCGTTTATGTTGGTCCCTGCTCACTTCAGAAGGTTTAGGAACATCGTTTGTTGTTTGTTGTTTAGTTGCTCAGTCCTGTCTGACTCTTTGCGACCCTAACCCACCAGCTCCTTTGTCCATGGGATTTCCCAGGCAAGACCATTTCCAACCTCTGGACCAACTTCCAAATGGCTAAGGATTGTCAGGACCAGATTTTAGGCATCCTCACTCAGCTTCACTCAGGAGATTCCCAGGCTGGGCTCATGGCATATGAAAGTCCTCATGATTCAGAAGATGGACGTATCTGGAGAGACCTTCAAAGGAGGATTACGCTTTCAGCTATCAAATCTGCAGAATGCCTAGAAAACACAACACATTTCAGTCAGCAGTTTAGCATGGACCTGGGAGTGTCTGCATGGTTGAGGTTGTGACCTTCCTGCCCACTCAGCCCAGAGGACTTGAACCACTCCATCACACCCAGTACCACCAAGCACACAACCATGTTTCTGGTCTATCTTTACATCTTGGGTTTCTGTCTTCTATCTGTGTTTGCTGCTCATGTGGATAAGCAAAATAAATACTTAATAAATTCATGCAGTTAAATTTGTTTTCATTTCATACTGCACTGTTTGGAAAACAGTAGCTTGCCTGATGTATTTTCACATAAAGATGATTTAGTGCAACCAAGTACAGATTATGAAATTTAGATTTAAAAACACAGTTGAGCTAGTCCTCTGGCTTAATTTGTTAAGGATGGTTCTAGTTTCAGCAAGAAGATATTGTAATTAAACTCTACTTTAAATAAACCAAAAATCTAGTTATGCAGATATTATAACTTGTTTTTATTATGTGCTTACAAAAACAACTCTTTATGTGAGAATTCCCTCCAATACAAAACTCCCTAATACACTTAAATATTACTTTTAATTGTACTTTTATAAGGAATTAAAAACTATATAAAGCAAAATATATATTCCTTATATTTTTCTCATATAGTTTTGTCCTGATTGTTTTCATTATGAACGTTGGAGTGCAGAAAGAAGGAAAATAGAAAAATATCAAGTTCTGGGCTCTAATCAATAATGATCCTCAAAATGATGTATCAGTCTTTGAATTTCTTTGTACCAGTTCACTATAGAACAATGCAAAGTTAATCAAGGACAAGGCAAATAAAAAGTGTATCCAAAATAGCTCTTTCCTTTCAGTAATTCCTGTCAGATGTTACACAGAGGAACAAAACAAACTATAGTTGTTCAGATGTCCGTGTTTCTGAAGGACAGAGAATGGACCACGTGTAAACAGGAAGTTTAATTTGTCCTTTAAAATCATCAGTGTGAATCTTTGAGATAACCTCTTTCTGGGCCCCGGTGTCCTCATTAGTTAAATGGTTGTACTAGATGATCACAAATGTCACTTAAAGCTGTACAATTTCATGAATCATAACTCTGCTAGAGGGAAATGGTTGCTATAGGTCCACAGCATTGCAGCTTCATTGGGAAATGCATGTATCCTATACCTCCAGCTGAAGTAAAATACAAGAAGACAAAGAGACGGCAAATGTAGATGGACAAAGAAAAAGGATGAAAGCTGCATGCATGCTGATTAGAAAAGATACAGCAGTTCAGACCTTTGCTGTTTCAACAAAATCAGTATCATGGAAAATGGAAGCTATTGGAGAAGTTGGTGAAAAATACTTATTCATCACAGATGATTCAAAACTCAAGCTAATTCAGTCCAGTTCTACAAACAGTTATTGACCACCGATTGTATGCCAGACAATATGCGAGGTACCAGAGAAACCAATGTAAATAAATACAATTTTTGCTGTACACAGCCTAAACCCAAATTAAATCAACAATTATAAAGAAGCCTGAATCGTAAGCGCCTAGAATACTAAGGTCACTACTGTTTAGGTAAATATGAGATATCAAGAGAGAAAAAAATCCAACAAATGAAGTTGGGGATAATAGCAAATAGGCGCCACTTAATTTGGCATGATATAGTACATTATATTGCACTAAACTCTCCTGTCAGAATAAAAAATAAATAAATAACTCAGTATAAACAGAGATTTTAAACTGGACTATTTAAATGGTCACACATGTTATGATATTCAAATAAGAAATGGACAAGCAAGTGTTTCTAACAAATGAATATACAATCACTCTATCTGATAAAATTTATGAAAAACAAATAGTTTGCTTCATGATCTTTGCCATTTACCCTGGGACAAATCAGTACAGCATATATGAAGAGATTTCTTTCTGCTGGACCATCTGCTAGGCAATCTAATGAATCCTAACTAATATGGGGGTCAGAATGGTTGATAGAGAAGAAACAGAAGTAATATATCACAGTGCCAGTTGGGGTGGCTGTATTCACACAAAAGCTCCAGTCCACCCATAAAGCAGAGGCTCTAAGTCACAGGTATGGCTGAATGATGATAGTAGATCCACTCGGGCAGATGCCTCAGTGACAAGAACTTACTCTGTCTCCATTTTTAACATTTAAGTCAGTTTTGAACATATCTCGGGAATTAGGACACACGGTAAGGGAGGGTTTAGAAGTCTAAATAATTCCTAAAAATTTCTGAGATCCAGGCCAGAAGACTTCTAAGAAGTTCAAACTTAGAGGTGATTTTTAAACTTTTTAAAAAATTAGCCAAAATAATAACAAACATAATGTATAAAGATGGTTAAGATGTGTGAATTACAACAGTGGCCCTAAACTTTAGTGTGTTTAAGAATCACTGCTGCTGCTGCTGCTGCTGCTGCTGCTGCTAAGTCGCTTCAGTCGTGTCTGACTCTTTGCAACCCCACAGACAGCAGCCCACCAGGCTCCCCTGTCCCTGGGATTCTCCAGGCAAGAACACTGGAGTGGGTTGCCATTTCCTTCTCCAGGAAAGTGAAAAGAGAAAGTGAAGTCGCTCAGTCGTGTAGGACTCTTCACAGTCCCATGGACTGTAGCCTACCAGGCTCCTCCATCCATGGGATTTTCCAGGCAAGAGTACTGGAGTGGGGTACCTTTGCCTTCTCCGAGCCACTCCTAATGACTCTGATTCAATAGCTCTGGGACCAGGTTCAGAAAGCTACACTTTAGTAGGTGTCCCACGGGACTCTGACATGGGTAATGTGGTCTAGCATCCACAAATTCAAAACAATGACTTTAAGGGGCCAAAAAAAAAGACTACAGTTGGATAACTACTATAAGCTTGAGACTAGTGAAATGATATCAGATGGTCTCTGCCTTTAAGTTGCTCATGATCAGCTCAGGAGGTCAGACACCAAAACAACTTACCATGTGAAAGGAGGTAATAAGTAGTTTACAAGTAGCATTGTGAAAGGTCTTAGAACATACAAAGGTGTAGGCAATAATCTGTGTTATCAGAAAGGATGAGGGAAGGAGTATTTCTTTTCTGGAAAAATAATTCTTAAGAGGTGACATGTGTGCTGTAATTCAGTTACTGATATTTACAGCTTACTCTGTTTTTTTTTTTGGTCGGGTCATCACCTGTTCATACTGCCTTTTCATACGCTTATGGTGTCCAGTGTTTGAATTTTGGTTTATCTGGTTTTTTCATGTTTATTTCAAAGGGGTTCAAGGTTAAAAATGATCGTCATTCAGAACCTATTTAGAACTATGACCTCCCCTACTCAATCTAGTCAGCTTTTATCGTGGGTTCTGTCTTATAACCGCTTTACACTCTTTGAGTTATTAAAAGACCAGTACTGTGCTGTTTGGGCTTCCCTGGTGGCTCAGCAGTAAAGAATTTGCCTGTACTGCTGGAGCTTCAGGAGACTCAGTTAGATCTCTCTGGATCTGGAAGAGCCCCTGGATGAGGGCATGGCAACCCAATCCAGTATTTTTGTATGGAGAATCCCATGGACAGAGGAATCTGACAGAGGAGTCCTTAGGGTCACAGTTGGACATGACTGAAGCAACTTAGCATGCACACTCACAGTATGCAATTTGTTCCCTTTTTTGGCTCAAAACAATTTTCTAACTCAGGTTCCAAGATACTGTTGATATGTGGCGAGTATTCTCATACTACAGCATTCTGCCACTAATTACCGTAATCCAAAGTGACTATATGATAAAGCAAATCATTGTGCCTACAGGTGCTTCAAAGTTTACTGAGTAAGTCAGACTTATTTGAGATAATTGACATCAGCAGGCCAACAAATTTGGAATGCTAAAAGAAAATTTAAGGCCTGAAGAATAAATGTACTGCCAGATGTGATCCTCTGGAGTATGAGCCTAAACTCTTTTCCATTGTTATAATAATTGTATATGGAATTCCTGAGATATATCTAAAATGTGTTTAATATTTTAGGACTACAATCAACATTATCTCTGTAAATAGCAGAACTTCTAGCTGAAGAATGTGAAATTCTAATAGTACAATTACCATACATTTACAAGTAAACTTTAAAATATATATATATATATAATTGCTTCTTTATTGCAAACACACACACACATAGTGTTTAAATACTTGAATATTTTACATTTACCTCATCAATCCTTTTCAAGTAAACATTGTCCTACTTCAAACTGACAGACTGAGTTATTCTATTAAATGTTTAAAGCTTGTCCAGTGGGAAAGATTTCTATCCCGAAATGTCAAAAAGTTAATTAGCTGTATCTCCTCTGCAGCCTATACTTAGGGAAGGATATGGCCTCCCACACTCCCTCAGGGACAATACAAAGCAGCCTAGGACACAAAAGAAGACAGACTGAGGCCCATAAATCAACTCCCTAGTGACTTTCTGGAACTGCCCCAGATTAGGGGAGCCCTCCCTCTTCCCTGACCCAGACTACAGGCTTGACACTGAATAGAACATGGCAATAGAACATGGCAGGAGGGAACCCAGCAGGCGGGATCGTTCTTTACAATGTGCTAGTTAATTATGGAGGAAACAAAAATTCAGTGGAAAGGACTTCGAATATGTAGCAATTATATTTTCTTCTATGCAATAGTAATATCAACCCAAAACTGTAATTTTGAGGGTGACATGAGATGGAGGGACAGTGAGAAGGACACAAGAGTGTGAGGGAGCCTTGAGCTACTTCAGCCAGTAAAGAGTTGAAATAGGAGTCAGCTTCAGAATTTGTCATGTTTTACTATGGTCTTCCTAAATAAAAGGGAACAGGTGAAAGAAAAATATGGTAGAATCCTTCTGCTACTAGGCTGTCCCTCAAGTGTTTTGAATGAACCTCATATCTTCCTTTTGTAGTGCTTTCCTTTTATCCTGGCCACTGCATCGTAGTGTCAACTAATACATGGTTGTCTGCTGCCAAGTCAGTCATTCCAAAAGGGAAGTTCACCGATATGTGGAGGCACTTATTGAAAAGTCTGAGTTCAGAAGCTAAAAAATCAGTCCTATCAAAATGAAGTGTAAGAAAGAGTAGATCAGAGGGAATCTAGAGACTGGCGGAGGATAGTTATTTGCGGGTTCATAAGGAGAATTCCTTCAAGGATATTATTCAGGGATATTAATGCTAACAAAAGGAAACCGCATTGGTTGAATTACAGTAACAGAAAACAATGGAAAAATAGCAGTTTGTGGCTTTTAAACCTACGTTTGTAAGCTGCGTAAATAACAACAGTGCCTGCAATTAAACCCCATTGAATTCATCTTGCTAATTATACTGGATCAAAGTAACATTTCCAAAACACCTACTAGGTGCAAAGTACTATGCTAATTGCAGTGAAAAACATTTTAAATAATAATAACACGAGGCGTGGTCCCAGCACTTTGGTATTTTTTAAAATTTACTGAACAAGACAGGATCTGTTATGCATGAACTGAAAGAGGCAATTAAATGAGAAGAAACTAATTGGAATCATAATGTTTGCCATAGATGTGGACTGGTATGATTTGGGCAAATTTCAGTTTACTCTCCATGCAATGGAAGACTATTGAAAAGTCTTCATATTCCACCAATGATATGATTGAAAAGAGTACCTTGAGCGTCACCACCTTAAAATTCTAAAAGTAAAACAGGACCTCGTATGTGAAAAGGGGGGCTAGATCAAAAGGATTCTCAATGTTAGAAAAGCAAAGATGTCTTTAAATTTAAGGAAGTAGGAGAAAAAAAGTTAATTCATTTCCTAACTTCTGAACTTATAGAAACAAATTGAACACTTTGAAGAAAAAAGCCAAAGAGCACCTCAGTTTTCTGTGTGTGTATGTGTGTGTGTTAGTCGCTCAGTCATGCCTGGCTCTTTGCCGACCCCATGGGCTGTAGCTCACCAGGCTCCTCTGCCCATGGAATTCTCCAGGCAAGAGAATTCCTAGAGTGGTTGCCACGCCCTCCTCCAGGAGATCTTCTTAACCCAGGTATTGAACCTGGGTCTTCTGCACTGCAGGCAGATTCTTCACCATCTGAGCCACCTCCTGGGCAAATGCAAATAAAGAAAACCATAACCACAACCACCCAGCACCTATCAGGGTGGTGTTCCTTGTGGGCCCTTTCTGAGGATTGGTAGAAACTGTGTTTTTAATCTCTGTTTTTATGCTTGTCCCAAGATCTTTTAAGGAAGGGGGTGGGGCGGGGGGAAGAGGCAGACACTGTATAAAAGAAGCTGCCTTGAGAATTTTCTAAAATACATACAAAAACTTCCTAGGTTGGGAAACTTACCAGTTTGGCAGCTGATCCAGTGATGGACCCAGAAGCAACTTCGGTTTATTTGGAATATTTCTTTGTTACAAGTCATAATCCTGATATTGAAGAAACCCACTCCCATGTTCCTTATACATCAGTCTTCCTTCCGGTCTTCTACACAGCTGTGTTCCTGATTGGAGTGTCTGGGAACCTCATTCTCATGAGTGCACTGCATTTCAAACGGGGCAGCCGAAGACTGATCGACATCTTTATCATCAACCTGGCTGCCTCTGACTTCATCTTCGTCATCACTTTGCCTCTCTGGGTGGATAAAGAAGCGTCTCTGGGACTGTGGAGGACTGGCTCTTTCCTATGCAAAGGAAGCTCCTACGTGATCTCAGTCAACATGCACTGCAATGTCTTCTTGCTCACCTGCATGAGTGTGGACCGCTACCTGGCCATCATGTGTCCAGCCGTATCCAGGAAAGTCAGGAGGAGAGATTGTGCCTATGCAGTCTGCACCAGTGTCTGGTTTGTCTCCTGCCTCCTGGGGCTGCCTACCCTTCTGTCCAGGGAGCTTACCCTGATTGATGGTAAACCATACTGTGCAGAGGAGAGGGCCACTCCCATCAAACTGACTTGGGCCCTGGTGGGCTTAATTTTTACATTTTTTGCCCCTTTGGTAAGCATTGTGTCCTGCTACTGTTGCATCACAAGGAAGCTATGTGTCCATTACCAGCAGTCAGGAAAGCATAACAAAAAGCTGAGGAAATCCATAAAGATCATCTTTATCGTTGTGGCAGCCTTTGTCCTCTCCTGGCTGCCCTTCAATACTTTCAAGCTCCTGGCTATTGTCTCTGGGTTGCAGCAAGAACTCTACCTGTCCTCAGCTTTTCTCCAGCGGGGGATGGAGGTGAGCGGGCCCCTGGCATTTGCCAACAGCTGCGTCAACCCCTTCATTTACTATATCTTTGATGGCTACATCCGCCGGGCCATCGTGTGCTGCTTGTGCCCTTGCCTGAAGAACTATGACTTTGGGAGCAGCACTGAGACATCAGACCTCACGAAGGCTCTTCCAACTTTATTCACACAGAGGATTTTGCCAGAAAGAGGAAGAGGTCTGTGTCACTCTGAAAAGACAGTGACACTTCAAGCTCTGTTGATGGGGTTGAAGGGTTCATTTGTGCCCACGACAAAGAAAGAAGAAAAGTATTTCTAATAGTATTCATATTGCTTATGAATACAAGGAAGTGTTAATTTTTAAAGAGACGTCTAGAAAGTCTCAGAGTTCGTGGATATAATTAGATTATATGCTGTTTTTTGTTTGTTTGAGCTGAATAGCCTTATTTGACCCTTGCCAGTCAAGTTCACTGGGCAAAATACAACTCTTCTAAGTCTTGAACTCTGAGATAAGGCTCCTGCTTGGACCGGTTCCTTTCTTCATGAGTGTTAATGCACATTCCAGCCTTTTCCTCTCTCAGAAAACTTGATCCACACCACCCTTCATACTGGGCTCCAGAGTGGACTGCATGTAAAGGATTCCATCCAGTTGTAACTGGTGAGAAATATGGTGACAATGCAGATCGTAAAACTGTAACATACCAATGCTCAGTAATTACTTGTTTCTGAGTGATAAAGTCAGGTTCTGGCCTTAATCTTTGATCACACTTAATTTAGTGATTCCATACCACCTTCCAACATTGTCTTTCACCCTATGCCATTCACAGTGACTTTGGTCTGGTGAAACCTCATGGGGAAAAAATCATTTTGTATTGTGTTTATGATTTAGGACTTACTTTACCACTTGATCTTCAAGAATATTTTGACATAGAATAAGCTTTGACTTTTGTTTTCCTTATAAGATATATAGGTTAAAATGTATCTCATTATAATGGTATGATAACTACTTTTCAATGAGGTTTTACTGTGCTTTTATTTTCCTTTTAGCCTTTATAAATTAGGATATGACTTTGTTTTATATGTTTTTAATTACCTAGTTATCTAGTTATCAAATAAAAATATTACTACTACTATAATTGGAGGTCATCTAATGCTTAGCTACACCCTCATGCAGATTATCATTTTGTATTTTAATTAAATGTTAATGCTGCTCATTCCCTAGAGCATCATTTGCTTGGTGTATGTAATTTCACAATTCGATCCAGTAATACAGGAAGACGGGATGCTCAGTATTCAGGTGAAAGGATAAATCTGTAACAAAAATGTTACTGATATTTTACATGCAGTTTTTTGAAACTCAGAAACCTTCGAGAACTTCTTCAACTGATAAATATTTACTGAGCCAATTCATATCTATATCCTTTCTAAAATTTGAGGTGAAAATGTAATTAGCAGCAACCACAAAAGACGTAGCAGCAAGCCTACTATTGTAAATACCTTTTGATTCAAGATAAAGTAGTTTTTTTACCTCCACTGTTGACACAAATGAATTACTATTTTAGTTTTAAACGTTAGGTTTGAAAATCAGAGAAAGCTTCAAATCTTTTCAGAGACTACATAATTCAGGATCATTCTATGTACCTTAATATTAAGAGAAATCTCAAATATTGGGCATCTTCTTATAGTCTGTTTAGAAGTTTGGGGTTTTATAAATTGGTTAATTTATTAATTTCTCTTAAACTTTTATTAAATAAAAATATAATTTCATTATAAAAGTGTTCATTTATGTTGTATTAATTGCTATTAACATATCAATTAACACTGATATTCTAACAGTGTTTTAGCAAATTATCATAGATATAGAAATAAAAAGACTGTAAATCATAAGAAATAATAAATTTTCTTGGAAAACTTTAAAAGTGAATTCAACATAATTAAATAGATTGCCAAGCATTAAGTAAAAACAAAATACAAGATATTTACTTTTCAGAAACAAATCAACAAAAGCACTGTAACTAATCAATGCCTTTGAGAAATGCTACCTTTAGAAAACAGCGCAGTCAATCAATTGCAGTAATTGTTAGGAAATGAAAAACCTGGGTTACTTGGCTTAACTTCACCTTTAATGTTGGGACATTGAACAAATCATTTTAATCTTTCATAACTAAATGTCATTGGTAATATCCATGTCCATAGCATCCTTAAGTCTATTTTAAGATAATAAATATAAGTAAAAAGTTTCCTTAAATATTAAAAGTTATGTAAAATGATTGTTTGTATCATTAATTATTGAATGTTACACAAAAATTTCCAAACTAGATTATCAAATGACTCTTAATCATTTTCTTTTAATAAATATTAGAGGCTATCTTACTTCTGTATCATCCCTTTTATTTTTCTATTTTAACACTGAAGAAAATATACTGTTGTACTTTTAAATATTTTAAGTGAATATGCTGTGTGCCTTATAAAAATCTTAGCATATTTTATATTCATAAGCTACCAGTGATGGAAGGAATATAGGCATAATTCTACAGATAGCATAACTCTGATAGAGAAAATTATAAATGTAATTAGTTGGTATGTCACTATGAAAACTTACCACAGAAAAGCTCTCCATTAAAGTTTGGATAAGAAGTTGTCTGATCACTTATAATTAATTTAAAAATTAAGGCACACACAGTCACAAACACACATTTAGTCCATTTGGGCCATATAGAAAGATGAAAACTAACCTGACATTCCTGGGAGTCCCACAGTTCGTCCACTCTAACAAGTCAAAATTACCCCAGAGTGAGAACAACACTAAGTAAGAACAGTCTTTAAAGGAAGCTATGTGCGTGACTGAAAGGGGACATAAGTTACTAGGGGTCACAAGTTAATTTTTAAATAGACGCAGAAATACACAGTATGATGGGAAGCTGAGTAAAAGAAACCTTCCTCTGATTCATCTTGACTCCTCAAATCATTCTCTATCCCCCCAAGAGATATCAGAAGTGAGAAATGACTTATCAAATGTGCATGTCACAGAGAAAAGCGAGCCTCAGTTTTCCTGCACAGCTCATTCACAAAAGTCAAGCAATAGTAAAAGAATTACAAATTTGTTTCTCAAAGAGCCCCTGATGGAGCCTGCTGTCAAGATGATGCCTCCTCAAGATGATGCCTCCACCGTGCCTCCACCGTGAGAGAGAGCAGTGCCATCCAGAGGAAAAGCAGAAGGATAATTCTAACTACTGGAATTTTGTAAATAAATGGTACTGGATTCAGTTGCTTTCCACAGAGCTTGTAGGTTGGGTTATCCCTTGGAAATACCTGTTCTTATTTTCTGTTCTTTTCTTTGAGTCAACATTCTTTGCTTTTATTGATTCTGTGAGTAAGCAGTTACGACTAGATTTTGCATGTCAGTAGACAGAGAAAAACTACTCCAGCTTTGACTTTTAATTGCAGATGAGTGCCTCTTGTCTCTTGTCTTTGTCAGTTTTTTAACAGAGCTACATTACCAAAACGTATCTGATAAGCGGAAATTTCATCCTCAGATTGATTAAATTTCAACATTAAACCAAACCTACTTTAAATATCCAATGTGTCAAACTATTAGCAAAGTGAAAGTTCTTATGACAAGTTGAAACACCATAGTATATACACTCACCTGAAATGTTCATTTATTAATCTAAAAGTGGAAGGAGATATTCTGTTATTTGACAAGCATTATTAAACTAAAAAGTTCTTGGTTTATGTATATGAGTACCAAATTTCTAAGATCCAATGGCACTTTAAAATTACAGTGGAACCTTTTCTGAGTTGGGCACATATAATTAAGTTGAATGGTCGTTGTTTTAGGCAAGTGGCCCATTTGAAGGATTTATATGATACAATGTTCATATTATTTTTGTAATGCTCTGCAGACCGAGTAAAGATATCATCGCAGGCAGATTCTTTACCAGCTGAGCCACAAGAGAAGCCCAAGAATACTGGAGTGGGTAGCCTATCCCTTCTCCAGTGGATCTTCCCGACCCAGGGTCATTGCAGGATTCTTTACCAACTGAGCTATCAGCAAAGCCCTAAGATACCATCAATCTGACATTATTCAGTGATTTTTTTTCTTTTCTAATTAAGAGGATTTAATAATTAGCTAGTTTACTATCACTCCCATATTAACAAGAGTTAGACTTCCTCTATGAGTACTTCATATTTGTCAATATTGATGGAAAATTTAGCATTTTTATCTGCTAGCCTCTATCAACAGAGTCGGACATGACTGAGCGACTTAGCATGCACGCATGCATTGGAGAAGGAAATGGCAACCCACTCCAGTGTTCTTGCCTGGAGATTCCCAGGGACAGGAGAGAGCCTGGTGGGCTGCCGTCTATGGGGTTGCACAGAGTCAGACACGACTGAGGTGACTTAGCAACAGCAGCCTCTATCAATTATGATTAGAAAGATTTTATTTCCTTATTACTATTAGTTTAAATGAAACATAAAAGGTACTTTTTGCTAGAATACTTTAAATCTATATTTGCAGAAGCTATAGATATTCTTGTGATGTTCTTAGATCAAATAAAATTTTTTCATCAATAACTGTGTGACACCGAGGAAACCAGAATTGAAAGAGACACGTGTACCCCAATGTTCATTGTGGCACTGTTTATAATAGCCAGGACATGGAAGCAACCTAGATGTCCATCAGCAGATGAATGGATAAGAAAGCTGTGGTACATATACACAATGGAGTATTACCCAGCCACTAAAAAGAATACATTTGAATCACTTCTAATGAGGTGGATGACGCTGGAGCCGATTATACAGAGTGAAGTAAGTCAGAAAGAAAAACACCAATACAGTATACTTATGCATATATATGGAATTTAGAATGATGGTAATGATAAACCTGTACGCAAGACAGCAAAAGAGACACAGATGTATAGAACATCCTTTTGGACTCTGTGGGAGAGGGAGAGGGTGGGATGAGTTGGCAGAGTGGCAATGTAACATGTATGATATCATAAGTGAAACGAATCGTCAGTCTAGGTTTGATGCAGGATGCAGGATGCTTGGGACTGATGCACGGGGGGATAATCCAGAGAGAAGGTGTGGGGAGGGAGGGGGGAGGTGGGGGTCAGGATTGGGAGTTCATGTACACTCGTGGCTGATTCATGTCAATGTATAGCAAAACGAATACAGTATTGTAAAGCAAAACAAACTAAAAAATAAAAATCAATTAAAAAAAATAATAATTGTGTGAGTAAAGACTATTTAAAATTTTTTTTTTAAAGTTTCTGTGGCAAGTCTTTAGCAGACAATTCTGCTTTTTTCCCATATAGACAGTGTGTAAGAACTGTCTGTTGTAAAATGCTCACAAATTCTTAAATCTGAAAATTCCAATATAGCATATAATAAAATGCTCCATACAAATTTTGTAAAGTTTAACCTCTTCAGAGATACTGTATGATGTGTAGAACATAAAGCAAAATTGAGATCTCAATTCTAAGTGTTTAGCCTGACCTGCTAATTAAGTCCTTACTCATCCCATCATAGGTTAGTGGTTTAATGTTATACTTTTATGCCTAGACCAGTGGAGTTTCTAGGAAAATAGTCAATATCTCAAACACCCAACTGTGAGTGTAAAATGTCTATTGTACACAATGCATTATGACAGCCAGAAATTTGTTAATCTAACTGATGGATTCCTTATTATAATTTATGGATTCTGAAGCAGGCATACTGCAGTCATCCACTCACAAAACCTCTCTCTCTCTCCGCTCCCCTCAACCCCACATCTCAATCTCTATCTCTCTCTTTCTCTGTCACACACACACACACGCAAACACACAAAAACATGATGTACAAATACAGCTGATGCATACCCACTGACTTCTGTTGCTAATATTCAGTCTAAAGTACTTGATAGAATGCAAGAAAGGGAAAAATAAGGCAAAGAAAAAATATAGTAAATATAAAATACAAAAGAAAATGTCATGTATAAAAATAAACATATCAACTAATACAATACAATAACATAGTATTATATTGTAATAACACAATTGGTATTGTAATAATACAATAAAAACATAAATGGATTAAAATTTCCTATTAAAATTGAACCAGTAGCTCATTCTCACAGTCATCTAATATATATGTGGCACTACTAGACTCTGTAGAATGTAAAGAGATACAAGTAAAACTTATTTCCTCATGGAGTTTACAAGCCTCTAGTTATCTTTTAAATCACAAAATGGAGTATTGCCATCCAACAAGAACTTGATATATGTAGAGAAAATGACAAGTCAAATCACTTTATTTAATCTTTCCAATGTTTGGGGAAAAACCTGTATTTGTCCATACACAAGTTTCTTCATGTAACTGCCATTTTGATATGGTTATTTCCTAAATATCATCTATATTTCCTTAAAGAAATGTGCATCACTGGCATCCCCCAGTGAAGATACTTTTATTGATCTTAAAGATTTTTAGGTGTAAAAGATTATTTTAAACATAAGAACACCTCTGGTTTAAATTTATTTTCAAACAAATTTAAAAAGTTATGTAGATAAATCTACTCTAACCTTGCCCAAAGACCGTGATTTAATGAGATGCCCTCTCTCTTACCCTCTGTTTAGACCAAAAACAAAACTGACAACTCAGGTGGAGAAGTGGTAAATGAGAAACGAAACCTCCCCCGTGGTTTCGTTTAAAGCAAAAAAAAAAAAAAAAAACAGATTCAGAGGAGCTGAAGGTAGATGGAAATGGCAACTCTATTTCTAGTGAAAAAGATGTTCATGCAATGCAGATCTGACTTGTATACATTAATAAAAAATAGTTTAAAATTAGTAAAGAATTAAAAAATGAAGTCAGTGCAGAATTGCATAACTTACACAGACTTTAGGATTTTAAATTACAGTAGTTTCACTTATATCATTCAAAGTACGGCCAGTAAACTTATGAAAATATTTAGCATGATAATCAAAGATGACCAAATTAAAATAAAAAATATAATTTTACCTATTAAGTTAGCAAATATTTAAACATTAAATACTGAGGCTTACCAGAATTAAATGTGTGAAGTGTGGGCAAGACATCTTGGGCTATTGATTAAGCTTGATTAAGCTTTCTACAGTATATTTAGAAAATCTATGAAAAGAAATTCCACTTCTAGGATTTTACCACGCAATGTAATTATGGCAACATGCAAAGATACACATTCATGCATTTTTATTGCAGCACTGTTTGCAAAAGAGACTGGTATATATGAAGAGCTTGATAAATAATAGTTGAGAAATAACTCCACCTTAGATTACAAGTAAAGAAAACAGAATTCAAAGAAATCAAGTTCACATAATTCTTAATGAACTGAATAAAAAATGAAACCTGATATCAGTCAAACTGAAGCCTATGCAATTTCAAAGCTCATGCTTATTCCATGATACCATATTTTTTCCTCTGATTCCCTTACTCTTTAATAGACTCTGTTAACAACTTTCACTTGTTTATTATTTTTTCCAATGCAAATCTCTCAAATCACCAAATCCTTTATCTGTTATTGACTAACATTGCCTGAGGGAGAAGGAAGTTCATTTTACTGAAAGGTTGTTTTGTTTTGTTTTTTTCAAAGGTAAAACATTTTCTTGTAACATGTTTCCCATGATCTCTCAACTATGAGCTTTCAGAAACAGCATCTTCCATCCAACAGTCACTAAAAATTCTTATCTAGAAAAACATACATGCTGCATGTAAGAAATGGACAATTATCTATTTTACTCCCCCTCCCACCCAATCCCACACTAAAAGATAGTAACATTATGACAGAGGCTTTCACAGGAAAACACTTTTTTTAAGCGTGAATATGTACTAAGTAAGAATCATAGTTTCTTTTTTTGATCCCTCAAATGTTTCTAGTCCCAGATTTCTGAGAATATACCCATAGCAAGAAGAAAAAGTAAATCTAACGCCAAAGCTCATGCTGTAGACAGTGTGGGCAATGCAGCCTACACTGGTCCAGAAATTGAAGTTTCACCATCTTTCTTATTAAGTGCTATTCATTATGCCAAGAAGCTGCCCTGATCCATGTGCAGAAGACATTCAGTAGCCAGTGCTCCTGTCTTTCAGGAACTTTGTTTACACTTTTCAGAAGGCACATTTGTATAAATGGCTTCCTGATTTCAGTAGGGACTCTCCAATGTAGTTTTGAGAAACAGAAGTTTCTCAGATTAGGAACATTATTGTTGTTCAGTCACTAAGTCATGTCTGACTCTTTGCAACCCCATGAACTGTAGCATGCCAGTCTTCTTGGTCCTTCACTATCTCCCAGAGTTTGTTCAAACTCATGTCCATTGAATAGGTGATGTCATCCAACATCTCATCTTCTGTCACCCCCTTCTCCTTCTGCCCTCAATCTTTCCCAGCATCAGGGTCTTTTCCAGTGAGTCAGCTCTTCACATCAGGAGGCCAAAGTATTAGAGCTTTAGCTTCAGCATCAATCCTTGCAATGAATATTCAGGGCTGGTTTCCTTTAGGATTGACTGGTTTGATCTCTTTGCTGTCCAAGGGACTCTCAAGAGTTTTCTCCAGCACCACAATTTGAAAGCATCAATTTTTCAGTGCTCAGCCTTCTTATAAACATTGTAAACTTACAAACATTACAAACTACCCCAAATATAAGGTAAAACCTTGATTTAAATTTACATTAAATAAGAAATAATATTTACCATGCAGTATTTTTAGGAAGGGGAGTTAAGAATGTTACAAAGTAAAATGATAATAAGGTTAATAATTACTGGCCCACATTTAAGGAAAAAGAAAATATAATTTTTAAGCATAAAAGAGCATGGTACTCAAGTATTAAACCTGCTATTTATTTTTAACAACATAGAATAATTACTTCAGCTTGTTTTATTTAGGAAATATATTAAAATGTTAATAATGGTTTTTTTATCTGAACCAAGGACAGATTCACTTTTAATTTTAATTTATTTTTCTTTACATTTTATGAATATTCTACATTTCCTATAATGAATATGTATTTTCTTTTTTAAACCTTAAAACAAAAGATGCTGAAATAAAATGTTACATGTGGCATAAAATATACATTAATATTTCAGTACAACTTTGCATCTTCCTCTAAAGTCAAAAATAGGGATTTTTTAAATGTCATGTTCAATTTTAAATTCCATATCCTTAACTTTGGAATGATTTAGCTTTGGACAAAGTCTTACCAAATTAAAGCTCAGCCAAGTCATATTTGTTCTCATATCAAATGCAGCAAGTAATTATTTGGGTTAAAGGTTCCAATTTCCTTTTCTAAATTGACTTGCCCATTAAGTTAAATGTCAGCTTAGTTTGAGTACGTAGGTGCAGTTTTTACATTATTTTTTAAGTTTTTAACTTTTTGATTAAGTGTAAATTAGAACTGGTTCAACAGAATGATAGTTGACTATAGGTCTTGCCAATTAATTTCAAATGCTCTCTTTCAGAACATTTGCAAATAATATGATATTTCTGGAAAAAGTGAAAATATTTCCAAGTGAAAACTTTCTGAAATACAAGTAATGAACTTTTTATTTGAGCAGTCATATGAGAATGAATAGTGACTTTTAGCATTTCTCTACTTCACTCGGATTTACCTACAAAGTATTGTATCATCATTGATGTCTGAATATTGTTTACTAAGCTCTCAAGGAAGGAGAACTACTGGCCTAACATCAATTTTCCATTGTGTTGTAATAGTACAGCTGTATTACCAAGAAAAATGCACAGGGAAGATGTGTGTGTAATAAATATCTACAACTCCTGACGATCTATAAAGTGCTTCACATGTATTAACACACTTAATTTAATCCAGTCCACCTTCCTCCCTTCCCCTCTTTTTTCATAGCAGTCAGACCCTCCATCTCAGTCCAAAGGTCTCTCCCTATCTTCTTTAGCTCCATCTCCAACAAATCTCTTGCATATTCTTGTCTTGAGGTCTGCTTCTCTGCAAACTAGAGCTAACATAGGAAGAAAACTTTTTTTCTGAGAGAATAAAATTTTCTGAAGGTTCAAGAATTCTTTAGGAAAGTGCTTTCCTTTCCGACATGTCAAAATAGAGCATGCTATACAATGGAATAATAAGCATTTTATACATTTTCATACTTCATATATAAAATCATACATAAATAGAGAATTATGAAAGTGTGCCTCTGAGAAGTATCTTGATTATCTGGCTTAAGGAAAGTCTTCAATTACATCTTAAGTAATAGGTAATAATTCTTAGTGCTATAGTGATAAGTAATATTGTAGCTATTATTGGAGTTTTCTTGCACCTTTCTCCCATTTCCCTGGAAAATTCAAAAGAAGAGTGCCTTAAAATCATGGCATAACTACAAAACTGTAGTGTAATATAGTTGGAAACATAAGGGCTTAAAATCAGAAAATTTGAGTTAGAAACCATAAAATCAGAAAATTTGAGTTAGAAACCATAACAACAGACCATTAGTAACATCGGTATGAACTTGGACAAGCTATTGACATTCTCTGCCTCAAGTTTTTACCTGCTAAATGAGGATAACAGTGTTTTCCATGGAGTTGTTGAGATAGGTCACAGAAATAATGTCTATGTTGTTTTTATATTATTTATTGATCCTATATGCATGAACATAAAAATATATTTTAACAAATTTTAATTTTTAGTAATTTAATTGTGAGGACTTAAAATGTATCAAGTTGTTGAAGTGTATATAAACGTCATATAACATCGTATATTAGTCATAATATATACATACCTAAACAGGCAGACCCAAAAAAGCAGCATCCTCATTCCCAGCTAATAAATTTATTTTAGCTCTTGGGCAACAAATTTTATCAACTATGTTTGAGAACTATTTTTATTCAGAGCATTATAATACATTTATTATTTAGTTCTTGCTAGTGCTATAACAGAAAATATCTTTAAAGCAAGAAGAGGATTAGACATAGATGTCTTTCCTTAGAAGTCTCTGTAAGTAAGGTTTTTCAGCTGGGTTAATTAACACAGTTGTGCATATATATCTATAACTCTGTTAGAAATTATATATAAAGAGGGAAGGAGGAACTTAAGGATTTACGAAGCCACGGTTTTCCTCCGAAGATAGAAGAAAGTGCTAGCTACAGGCAAGAAGTTCTCTCTTTTGCTCCGAAGATAGAAGAAAGTGCTAGCTACAGGCAAGAAGTTCTCTCTTTGAAAGTCAAAGCCTTTCTTGGTTTTGACATTTTTGATGAGTTAAAGTGCAGAAAAACCTACAAATATAGATCTGCAAACGTTTAAAATACTTCATCAGACAAAGTTCAAAATCTCACAAACATTTTATTTATGTCTCTATGTAGAGAAAATAAGAAACATAGTATTCTTCCCGCTTGCCTATAATTGTGGTGCTTACAACATTGCCCTCTGGGAAAAACAACTCTGTTTGGGGCAGAGGGAATGGTTGGCAGAGGGACAAGTAAGGGAGTGGGAGATAGAAGGATAGGAGACAGCATCATCATTGTTGCTGATTTTCCATTTATTTTAGGAAAAAGTTCCTACCCTGTGGTTTTTTGTATCTAAAATGACTAGCCAGCTGAGAACGTAAGGTGTTGGGAAGGCTTCTCAGGGAGAGTTAGAACAGACCGGTGAAGCCTAGGAGAAAAATTCACCTACTCCAACTGCACTTCAGCTCCACTCTGTAAGGACACTGACCCAGTGGGAGAGGGGAATGACCTCAGAGTCATTACCCCCTCCATATCCTCCACCGTTGGATAAGCCTGCCATGATTGGCTTACTTCAGCCACTAAACCATCTTCACATGAATGCATGACTTCCATCTTCAATTTTTCTTTAATCATTTCTGGTTTTGTGCCTCTCCACTTTCCATTAAAGTAAAAACAGCACTAATTTTTTAACTGAATCAAAAGTGCTTTAAATTCTATGATGGCTTTACAATTTGCAAAAGTTTCACACACATGATTTAATATAATCCCATAATAATGTTTGTTTTTTTTTTTCCTACCCTATGTTGCCACTCCCCTTTCCCTCTCCCTACTGGTAACTACTGGTTTGTTCTTTCTCTGGGTGAGTCTGCTTCTTTTGTGAATACTAGTTTGTTATATTTTTTAGATCCACATATGTGATACATTGTATTTTTCTTTCTCTCTCTGACATATTTCGCTTAGTGTAATGCCCTCCACTTCCATCCACATTGCTGCAAATGGCAAAATTTCATTCTTTTCTATGGCTGAATAATATTCTATCACATGTATGTGTGTATTCAATTGTATGTATGTGTATATATACATACAACTGAATCTTCTTTAATCCATTTATCTGTTGATGAACATTGCTTCCATACCTTGGCAATTGTAAACAATCCTGTTAAGAACATTGGGTTGCATGATCTTTTCGAATTAGTGTCTGTGTTTTTCAGATATGTACCCAAGAGTGGAATTGCTGGGCATATGGTAGTTTTATTTTTCGTTTTTTGAGAAACCTCCATTATGGTTTCCATAGTGGCTACACCAATTTACATTCCCCCCAACAGTGTACAAGTGTTTTGTTTTCTCCAAATCCTTGACAACATTTGTCATTTGTCTTCTTTTTGGTAATAGCCACTCTGACAGATGTGCAGTGACAGCTCCCTGTGATTTTGACTTGCACTTCCCTGATGATCAGCAATCTTTTCAAGTGTCTGTTGGCCATCTGCATTTCCTCTTTGGAAAAATATACATCTATTTCTTCTGCCCATTTTTCCCCCTTCGGGGAAAGTGTGAACGCAGTCCCCCTCTACCAGAAGTTATGCAGCCGAGTTTCCCATGTTTGGAGAAATCAGAGGGGTCAGCACACCCAGAGTGCAATGGGTAATTCTCACCTGGGGCAAACCACCTTCGTGATCATGGTAACTCCCCTGCCAGGTAAGTATCCCATTTTTCAAATTTTTTAAAAAAATTTCTTTTTGTATGAACTATTTATATGCATTTAATATTAACCCCTTATTGGTCATATCATTTGCAAAAATTTTCTGCCATATCCCCTCCTATTAAGTAGATTGTCTTTCTGTTTTGTTAATGGTCTCCTTTGCTGTGCAAAAACTTTGAATCTTAATTAGGTCCTATTTGTTTAGTTTTGCTTTTATTTCCTTTGCTTTAGGAGAGGACCCAAAAAACATATTGCTGTGATTTATGTCAAAGACACAAATCTGCCTATGTTTTCCTAAAGGAGTCTTAACATGTTAAAAAAAAAAAAGAAACATGCGTTTTTAATATGATAAATGATTGTTTTTCCCCCTTGCTTTACTATAAAACACAGTGAGACACACAAGAAAATCCTCATGGCCTTTAGAAATAATGTATTTGAAGTTTTCAATGTAAAAATATAGTTAAATTCAGATCCAAATTGTTAGATTTATTGTGCCAAATTTCAAATGGAAATGTGGTTCTCTGCATTTTAAAATGTATAACTGTTTATAATATTCTGTTTATACAGACATATCACTATGTGCATGACAGAGTTAAAGGCTTATTTATGCAATTTTTATAGAATACAACACAAACATTTCTGTCAAAGGACTTATAAAATCATCTACCCCAACCCACTCATTTTTCAAGTGAAGAAACTAAGTGTAGAGTCTTATTCAGAAGCAAAAGTCCTTTGTGTTTTTTAAAAAAATCATTAAGCTGATACACATGGGTACTATTAAAAACATTGCTAAGATAGTGATACATTTCTGTTGCTGGTGGTAAGTAGCCACCCCTGAGTACTCTAAGTGCTCACCTCTCATCGCCTTCGGTCATTTTTCCTAGGAGCTCCTGGACCCTTCAACATCAACCAACTAAAGGGTTAACCCTTTGTAAGCAGGAGGCCCTTGGGAGACAGGTTCCTCCTCAAGTGGTGCCCATGAAGATGCAGGCTGTTAAACAGTTATGAGCATCACCCCTGCCTGCAGTCAATGACAGAAACTTAAAATTCCCAGCTGCATTGGACACCTGTCAATTGAGCCAGCATCCTTTCCGATGCTTTACCCCTACCCTCAGGCAGTCATCTGCTCCTTCCCACCCAGCTCATGTGTTTTGGTAAAAGTTGAACCCACTCTCTGGCCCACAGAAAAGCCTTAATAGACTTCAGCTCCTCAGTTCCTTCCACGCCTCGGCCACAGCCACCACAGGGTGAGCATGTGACCAGTCAACTAGGCAGTTCAGAGTGCCGGGTCAGCATTGCTCTCTCCCCAGCTGGGCTGCGTGGAAACTTGCAACCACCTTACTAACAGCAGGGGGGCCAGTCAGAATAAAATTAACATGGTTAACAGTTAAGAGAGATGACAGAAAAACAAAGCAACACAAAACAAAATTTTAAAACTGAGTTTTTGCTGTCATGGCTGAGCTGCTAGATCAATGAACCTAGGTCCTCCCTACATCTGGACTTTCCAGTCATCTGAACTTCACCCGTTTGTTGTTTGCTCTTGTTGTTTAAGCCCGTTTGAGTTGAGTTTTATTTCAAACCTCAAAGACCTCAAAGGTCCTCCAGCAGTTTTGCGAGAATTCTTCAGTACAGCACTTTAGTTAAATATATCACAAAGTTATAAAACAAAACAGAACTTTCAAAAATGTGTTCCAAAGAACATGAACTGTAAGAGAAGTTAATAGTTATTATGGTCCTAGAGAGGAACAACTCAATAAAGTCAACTAAAATAGACCTGGATCATCTCACAAAGAAAATTTGTGGTGTACTCAAAATATAACTTTTATTTTTTATTCTTACCTAATCTTTTTCAAATGTATTCATCACAGTAATTGCCCCTTACCTGAAGACCTTGGGAGATTTATTGACTTTTCTACTTATTTTGGGGGGAAGAAATCTCAAATCACAACATTAATTCAGAAAACAAAATAACCTTGTTCTTTTCTTTACCTAATAACCAGCTCTTTGGGGAAAGTTGGGGTGGGGTAAGTTGCCAGATTTAATAGGTTAGAATATGAGATGCCTAGTAATATTTGAAATTCAGACAAATGGCATATATTTTCAAAATATAAACATGTCCCAAATATTGCATGGGATATACTTATATTTATAATAAAAATGTTCATTGTATACCTGAAATTCAAATTTAACTGCAGATCTTGATTTTTTTCTAGGAATGGTAAGTAAAAGCAAGGAGAAAAGGTAAGAGGAGATATAGTTCTTACTTTGCTGAATGACTATGTTCTTTGGGCATGAGGGATGGTGAAGGTGACTCATATGGGCCAACATGCAGGTTCTTTAAATGTTTCTTCATAGGGGAACCTCTCCAGCATCAATACTCAAGACTTGAGTGATACTCCTCATTCCCTCAGGATGTCTACGTCCCCTAGTCCACCAGCTGGGAGATATAGATTTGTCCACACCAGATATAGATTTGTCTCTATACATCTTTGGCCCTACACAAACTGGCCTCCAAAGTGGCAAAGCACTTGGAACAGTGCCTGACACAGAATATGTGTTCAGTAAACATCAGCTGTTATTAATAGTAGGAGTATCAGCATTAGTAGAGTATAAGCAGTAGTACTGGGGTTGCCTAGGTGACAATTAAAAAATGGCAAACTGAGTTTTGATTACATTGAGACATGTCATTTTGCAAATTCATGTGTTTCTGATTTTACTGGTCTAAAAAAAGCAAATGTTTGCATACATTTGAATATGGCTAAGTGAATCAAAATGCCTGTAGAATCTTTGAATAATACTAAAATTTTCGTATCCTCTTGTATTGAGTTGACCAAAAGTTCATCTTGGTGTTTCCATAACACCTTACAAAAAACTGAAATCAAACTTTTTGGTCAACCTAATATTTTAGCCATGTAAAACCTTTTCTGAAATGTAGACATTTTCACATAGTTAGAAGATACATAATTAGGAATTATTTTGTATCTTTCATTTTTAAAGAAAGTGAGGTAGAGTGTTAGTCACTCAGTCATGTCCAACTCTTTGTAACCCCAAGGACTGTAGCCCACCAGGCTCTCTGACCATGGGTTTCTCCAGGCAAGAATACACGAGTGGGTAACCATTCCTTTCTCCAGGAGAATCTTTCTCTACCCAGGGATCAAACCCAGGTCTCCCGCATCGCAGGCAGATACTTTACCATCTGAGTCACTCGGAAAGCCCCATTCTCCTTTAAAGAAAGGAAGGTGATTAATCCAAAAGAAACAAATATTATTAGCAACTTTAGATAAGAATATAATCACTACAAAACACAACATTGTCTATCTTCTAACCAAATTTCCAAAAAAGTGCATTTTTGTTTTGTGATTTTTCAACTTTTGCAGCTCTGCCTGAAGCCACAACCTTATGACTTGGAGTATAAGACAAGCATCCCACTGTCATTAATTTTTAAGCAATGTCTCACTTACACATGCAACTCAGAAAGGGCAGAAAGAAACATAGCAAGCCCCACCAGCATATGCCTCAAGATCACTAATTTTAAACACACAGTTGTATTCTAACTTGCCATAAGCAGCACACCAAGGAAAGGTGGGCTCTAGATGAGCTGGTGAAAAGTCCCATCAGAACGATTGGGCTGAGCAGTTCAGCAATCTTGAGAAGTAATTCCATTCAATTTCAACAGACTATATTGTCATGGTATGAGTTGTGTCCCCCTCAAAAAAGATGTGTTGAAGTCTTAACCCCCAGTACCTTAGAATGTGACTTTATTTGAAGACAAGGTCTTTATAATCAAATTAAAATAGGGTAACTAGGGTGGGCTTTATTCCAGTATGACTGATGTCGGTATAAAAGGGGGAAATTTGGACACAGACCCAGAGGGCTTCCCCAGTGGCACAGCAGGAAAGAACCTACCTGCAATGCAGAAGATGCAGGAGATGCAGGTTTGAGCTCTGGGTCAGGAAGGTCCCCTGGAGGAGGGCACGGCTGCCCACTCCAGTACTCTTGCCTAAAGAATCCCATGGACAGAGGAGCCTGGCGGGCTACAGTCCATGAGGACACAAAGAGTCAGACACAACTGAAGTGACTGAGCATGCAGATGGAATATGATGTGAAGTGACAAAGAGAGAAAATGGTCATCTACAAGCCAAGGAGCGCCGGAAGCTAGGAGAGAAACCCCCAAACAGACACTTTCCTAGACCCTTTGGAAGGACCATGGCCTTGCTGACACCTTGCTTTCAAACTTCAGGTCTCCAGATCTATGAAACCATAAATTTCTGTTTCTCTAAGCCACCCAGTACGCTGTCATGCTAGACCTAGGAAACCAATACAGTGTATGAAAGTATGTCCTTCCAGACATCCAAATTACTAATTTATACTTTTTTCTGCCAACTTTTGATAGCTTGTCAAAGCTCAGGTTCTGCCCTTTGAAGTTAGTAGAATGTATACACAAAAGAATGCTACAAAATGATACAATGGAGATAAAATGAAAGAATGTAATTTCAGTATTTCCAATTTTTATTCAAACGGTTAAGAAAGCATCTCTTTTACTGAAGGGGGTCACAAGCATATTCTGCCTCTGAGATTGCTAGATTAAAAAAAAAATACTCTTCACTCTTTATTTATTTGGGGGCAAATAAATAGGGTATTACTAGGTAGGTATTACTTTCCCAAGCAGGGACCGAACCTGTGCCCCATGCAGTGGAAGCATAGAGTCATAACCACTGGACCACCAGGGAAGTCCCCGGACTGCCACATTTAAAAATAAAATATTAGTGTTAGAGACCAGGTATATTACATGAAGAATAAATTTTAATTATAATGAATAACCCTGGGATCCAATTGATAGCAATTCTTGAACATTCATTGGCTCCACTCAGGATTATTTCCAGTAACTAACAGGTCAGAGCTTAAGTCCAGCTCAGCCTTGGACACACGGCCTCTGAGTTCCCCTGGAGCCCTCATTTACTGGGCGTGACTAAAGTAAAGCAGGAGAGGAAGTGAACAGCTTTCTTAAGCTCCCTGCCTCATACATAACCCTGACTATTTGCTGAAAACATCCACACTATTGGAAAAAATGGCAAGAAGTTTTGTTGGCTGGATTGTGGCAGGATTCCTGGAAAAGCACAATCCTCAAAGCATACCTCAGAAAATTCTCACAGGAGTTAAAAACAGTTTCCCTGTTTTGTATTTTTCTCTTTTCCCTATTTGTTCTGCAAAACTCCCCATGGAGGCCTTTGTCCCTCAGACCTCTAATCTGAATAGCATCACCTGTTAAGCCCAAAGTCTCTGGACAGAGAAATTAGACCAGGGAAAACAGGGCTTCAGGTTTCTAAGACTGGGATAACCACAAGCTGTGGTGGGGCTTTGCACGAGCCCCTTCCGCATTGGCTACAGAAACCTCAAATTCTTACGTGTGAAATGAGGAAGCTGTACTACATGGCTTCAAACAACTCTTATAACTTAAAAACCCTTTGACTTTGATTCTTTTGTTTTGTTTGTTTGTTTTAATCTTTATAGACATATAGTTGATTTGGCTTCCCTGGTGGCTCAGACTGTGGAGTCAGTCTGCAATGCAGGAGACCTGAGTTCAATCTTTGGGTTGGGAAGATCCTCTGGAGAAAGGAATGGCTGCCCAGTCCAGGATTTTTCCTGGAGAATCCCAGGGACAGAGGAGCCTGTGGGCTATAGCCCATGAGGTTGGGAAGAGTCGGACATGACTGAGCGACTAAGTGCGCACACACACGCATAGTTGACTTACAATGTTGTGTTAGTTTCTGCTGTACAGAAAGTGAATCGGTTGTACATATACATATAAAAATCTAAGTGAATCAGTTATACATATACATATAAAAATCTTTTTAAGATTCTTTTCCTGTATAGGTCATTACAGAGTACTGAGTAGAGTTCCCTGTGCTGTACAACAGATAACATATGATGTCACTTATATGCATATCTAAAAATGGAATCCAGAAAGTGGAATCTAAAAAAATGATACAAATGAACTTATTTACAAAACAGAAATAGAGTCACAGATGTAAAAAAACAGAGGCAAAAGGGGAAAGGAATAAATTGGGAAATTGGGATTGACATATACACACTACTATATATAAAATAGATAACCAGTAAGGTCAGACAAATATCCTATGACTTTGATTCTAAACTCACAAGGGAGCAGGGCGTGGGTGCTACCATGCTGCAATGACCTCACACCTTAGGCTAATTTTAGGAAGAAAAAGAAGAACCCCGACTGAAAAGACGGTGGTGTTACCAAAGGAAAGTTAGAGGGGTTTGTGGTAGATTCCCAAGGAAAGTGCTACAGTATTAAATGATCCTACCTGGAAATAGAGAAGTAAGACTTCCAGGTGCAGCAGACCAAGCCATTCCCAGGGAGTGGGTCCCACTGGGCCAGCAGGATCATCACACGTTGGTTGATCCACTAGTGAACTCTCTCTCTGTCTCTGTCTCTCCCTGTCTTTCCCAGATTGCTCTTACTTACAAAACTCTCACTTCACACTGAGAATGACTCATATTCTTTCATGATCTTAGGATTCCAGGAGGAAAAAGATGGTAACCTCAAATTAAGATAATTTAAGAGGAGCTTAATAAAGAAAGATCACAAGGTGTAGGGCAGTAGCCTGGGATTGGTAACAACAGAGCTTATCCATTCAGTTCAGTTCAATCTCTCAGTCACATCCAACTCTTGCAATCCCATGGACAACAGCACACCAGGCTTCCCTGTCCATCACCAACTCCTGGAACTTGCTCAAATTCATGTTCATGGAGTCGGTGAGGCAATGTAAATTTTTTGGTGTGGGATAGGTATAAGTATGAGAAGGGGACGACAGAGGATGAGATGGCTGGATGGCATCACTTACTTGGTGGACATGAGTTTGGGTAGACTCCAGGAGTTGGTGATGGACAGGGAGGCCTGATGTGCTGCGATTCATGGGGTCGCAAAGAGTCGGACACAACTGAACTGAACTGAGGTATAAGTAACACGATTCCTTAACCCCAGAAATTGTTCCTCCACCAGAGATGAAAGAGTTGGTAAAAAATAAAAATAAAAAGTTCTAAAAGTTTGCTACTTGTTATTCTTTGTAATTAAATACATGAAAGACGTTTTTCTTCGGATACACTCTGTGATTATACTAATACTTAACCCGTGACCAAACATTTAGACTTAAAACTGGGGGGTGAGGACTTCGCTGGTTGGCTGGTGGTTAAGAATTTGCCTGCCAATGCAGGGGAAACAGGTTCAATCCCTGCTCTGGGAAGATCCCACAGCCGCAGGGCAACTAAGCCCATATGACACAACTACTGAGCCCACGCACCCTGGAAGCCAGGCTCCGCAAGGAGAAGCCACCGCAATAAGTCCATGCTCTGCCGCCACAGAGTAACCCCCGCTCACTGCAGCTAGAGAAAGCCCACGTGTGCCAGTGAAGACCCAGTACAGCCAAAAATTAACAAAAGCAAAAACAAAAAAACGGGGGGAATTCACTCTAGAGCTCTCTCACAAATGCCCAGCATTGCTTCAGGAGGCCACCAGGGTCAAACTTCTACAGTCTTACCACAGGGCTGCTTTAATCTGAGAATCTTTCACTGTGCCCTGCTGTATCTGGTATGCTTATTCTGAAACCCCAGTTTGATCAGTTCTCTTAGCTGTATTTCTACCCAAAAGAATAGCAAAATTATTCGATATTTAACCTGGGATAACAAAGCGCTCCATTCTTCACTCCTGTATACACTCAACTGATGTGACTAATCAACCGTTTCTCATTCCTGGAAGCTGTAAAATATGGTACTGAGTGTCTCTGTCAACAAATTCTGCTTCTGTTTTCTTCCTTAGGAAACAGAATTTCCAAAGTGATATGAATATGTACTATAAAAGCCTTGTTAGGACCTATTGCAATAAGCCATTCAGTTCAGTTCAGTTCAGTCGCTCAGTCGTGTCCGACTCTTTGCGACCCCATGAATCGCAGCACGCCAGGCCTCCCTGTCCATCACCAACTCCCGGAGTTCACTCAGACTCACGTCCATTGAGTCCGTGATGCCATCCAGCCATCTCATCTTTGGTCGTCCCCTTCTCCTCCTGCCCCCAATCCCTCCCAGCATCAGGGTCTTTTCCAATGAGTCAACTCTTCACATGAGGTGGCCAAAGTACTGGAGCTTCAGTTTGAGCATCATTCCTTCCAAAGAAATCCCAGGGCTGATCTCCTTCAGAATGGACTGGTTGGATCTCCTTGCAGTCCAAGGGACTCTCAAGAGTCTTCTCCAACACCACAGTTCAAAAGCATCAATTCTTCTGTGCTCAGCCTTCTTCACAGTCCAACTCTCACATCCATACATGACCACAGGAAAAACCATAGCCTTGACTAGACGGACCTTAGTCGGCAAAGTAATGTCTCTGCTTTTGAATATACTATCTAGATTGGTCATAACTTTTCTTCCAAGAAGTAAGCGTCTTTTAATATCATGGCTGCAGTCACCATCTGCAGTGATTTGGGAGCTCCATATAATAATAGCTCATTCCCTGTAATCACCCTTCTGCCAGCTTACTTATATATCATGCTTCTCTTTCTCATCTGCTTCTCTTAATCTTGTGTTAAGGATTAGTCACAACTAATTAACATTTATCCTTCAGGTAGTGCATGCCCTAAACACTGTGGTAATCATTGTGTTTTCTTACGGGAACGCTGTTTATAAACAAAGGCAGAATTCTTCCACTTCTGACTGAAAAGGGCCAATGAGGCAGGGAGAGCACCGACTAGGGGAATACAGCACTCCTCTGTGTCTTAGGCTTTGTTGTTGCTCAGTCCTACTCTTTGCAACCCCATGGACTGCAGCATGCTAGGCTCCTCTGTTCAAGACCAATCTGATCAAATCCTGGAATACCAAAGCTGCGGGTCGGGGTGGGGTGGCCGGGAACCTTTCTTGATGCTTAAAAGAGGTAATTTTTAAGATAACAGACAATTAAAACAAAGAACTTGTCATGTACACTTGGTAACATAAACTAAGATTAGCTCCAAAGGAACGTAGATAACTACGTGCTGGTTGACTTCATGGCTCATTCATTTGTTCAGCAAATATTAAGTACTCTCAAGCCAAATATTTGCCAAGCAGTGTTACCGGCATTGTTTACAGGCTCTTCCTAAACTTCAGAAGTTGTCTGGAGGGCAATCACCAGGTCATTGCACACATTAACCCTGAATCAGTCTGAATCAGATGGGTGGATCATAGATTTGCCATAACTTAATACCATCTTTAGCTTCCCTGCTGGCTCAGACGGTAAAAACGTCTGTCTGCAATGCGGGAGACTTGGGTTTGATCCCTGAGTGGTGAAGATCCCCTGGAGAAGGAAATGGCAACCTACTCCAGTACTCTTGCCTGGAAAATTCCATGGACAGAGGAGCCTTGTAGGCCTACAGTCCATGGGGTCGCAAGGAGTCGGACACGACTAAGCCACTTCACTTCAATAACATTCTTATTGTGGATATTGATTTCTTCAATTACATAAGCATAATGCACCTAATACAAACCCTTTGATCTGAGTTATTACAAAGAATGTATAAATAGACAAAAATAAACACTCAAACTGAAGTCCCACTTGTTTACCTGACTAAAATTCCATTTTTTTTTTTTTTAAAGACAAATGCTTTGGAAAAATGTATAGTTGGCTTTGTCTATGCTCTGTGCTGGGCTAAACCAGTTTCTCTAATATCAAAGCTTCCTTTTCCACCAACTTGATCCACTGTCCTGTTGCCCAAAGTCTTGTCCCCACAACTTCACTTTACCCAGTCTGATGAAAGACACTGAACTCCTGCAAACAAGAAGGAATGCTTGTGGGATACTATGATAAGAGACTAAATAATTTCAAAATGCTAATGGTTTTTCTTTCTAGAGTATACATAAACAGTAATGAAATTTCAAAGGAACTAAAATCCTTCTCCCTTTCACCACATAAATTAACACCTCCTTTTCATACAAGTGATCATGTACAAAGCTGTTCAAAAAAGTAGTTTAGATATGAGTTTCATTTAAAATTTCTCAGCTGCATATTTTGTCTTTCACCTATTATTTGACAGTTATTTTAATGTATACACCATTCCCAGTACTTAAAACAAAAAAAATAAGATTTTTTAAAAAACATAGTTAGAAAAACAACAGAGGATAAACCGGTGGGTGAAGAAAAAGTCATTGAAACAAAATTTATCTCAAGAAGAAAAGGAAACCAACAATGCAGCATAAGCAAAAAGGTCATTTTAGAATTACACTTGATGAGGAAATGACTGAAAATCAGGAGAATAAACATGCCTGCCCTCTTCTACTATTCCAAATACCTTCTCTTTATACATAATTATGCAGAATCTTACCTTAAAGAGGAAGATCACAGGCTACTATATCACTGCTTTTTTGTTCAAACTAAAAATCATATTTTTTTTTTTAAGTGAAATCCAGAAAGACAGATACAAGGCAAAGAGAGAGAGCAAAGAAGCCAGATGCCTGCCTGTATGTCTGAAAGAAGAGTTTCTGAAAGGTTTTATTTTATTTTATTTTTTTTGAAACCTTTTCAGCTCTAGCTAAAGCTGAAGCTAGCCTGAGCATCGCGTGCCATTCTTGAAGGGTCCTTGGGGCTGACTCATTTGTTTTATCATTTCTTGTGAAAACGAGAGGTGGCAACTATCACTGGAGAGCAAAGGGTGACTTGGTGACTGATCTCTTTACCAAACTGAGGGAAGCAATCACACGCGAGGTTCAGAAGCTACCCCACTCCCTGAGAAACCCAGCAGCTGGTAGAAAGGGAGTAAATTCTATACAAGCAGACAGGTGGTAACTGAGAATACAAAACATGAAGAAAAGAATAAATATCTTTTTCAGAAATATATACTGCAGTAACAATCAGAATTATTCTACTTCTCATTTGTACCCTATGCTCTTAACTGTAAATAGTGCAATTTAAAATAGAATTGATCGTTGCTCTGTGTTTTAAAAATTCTCTCCCTTTCTAAATGCATCACTTCACTTTTAACTGTCCAAAGAACCCTTCATAGTCTACTTCCTCTAAAATAGGTGCACTTTTAATAGAACGGTGGGGGCAAAAGCCACAAACCCACCCATAGGACCGAGGAGTGAGCAATGGGAACAATGAGCAGGGGAAGATAAAAAGTAGTAAATGCCCTAAAAGAAGTTGTGGGAAAGTCAAGGATTCTTCTTTCCAGAGTCAATGGGGCCTGACCTCTGATTGAGTTGAACTTCGGAAATAGAGAGTAATGTCTTCTCCCATGGATTTGGGAAGGAAATTCTTGCTGTTGTTTAGATGCTAAGTCATGTCTGCCCCTTTGCAGCCCTATGGACTACAGCCCACCAAGCTCCTCTTTTCATGGGATTTCCCAGGCAAGAACACTGGAGGGAGTTGCCATTTCCTTCTCCAGGCAATCTTCCTGACCCAGGGATTGAACCCACATCTCCTGCATTGGCAGGTCGGCTCTTTACCACTGAGCCACCAGGGAAGGGGAAGCCCTGGGAAAAAAAACAGAAATGACCAAAACATTTATGGAATACTTCTTGGGATAGGAGTGGGGACAAACGGACACTTTATAGACATATATTTTTAATCTTTAAAATATCCTGGGAAAGTAAATATTATCTCAAGTTTAAAGATGATAAAGTTCAGATGCATAGTTAATGGAAAAGGAGAGAAAAACAGACAGACTGACTCCCATTGTCAATCTGGAGACTAAATGTTTCAAAAGCACATCTGCCTTCTTTATGACTAATAACCAACATATTTTTATTAAGTCAATTACTGAAGCTATCCTCCTATAGTAACTGAATTCATCTTCATTAAAGCACTGATAGGATGTTCTTATTATTAGGCTTGTTACTCAGGTGAGAAAAACGAGTCTCAGGGTGTTCTCAAGATCACTCATCCTGGAAATTATAGAGCCAAGATAGAGCATAAATCCTGTGCCCTCAATTCTTCTGCTTTTTCAATCTTTCCCTTTGCCTTTCATCTCTGCTCCCCTCCTCTCTTTATGATTCATGAGAGGGCTGTGATGTTTTTAAACTCATATCTACTTGCAGCCAGAACTGAAGCTTCAGCCCATCAACTTTACAGCTTGTTTCCCTGTTGAAAGACAAAGGTCCTTACGACAGACAGCATTTTAATCTTTCATCCATCATTTGCACCTTAGTATGACAAAGGGACTGAGACCAGTTTGTCTTTAATAGATTTATTTCTTAGGGTATTTTCAGATTCACAGCAAAATTGAACGGAAGGTCCAGAGATTTCCCATGTACCCCTTACCCTACCCATGGACAGCCTTTCTCCTGGCCCCCACCCATGTTATGTTTTCAACATCCCCTACCAGAGTAGAATGTTCGTTACAATTGATGAACATACATTAACACATTGTTATCACCCCAAACCACAGTTCAGAGTTCACTCTTGGTGTTATATATTTTGTAGGTCTGGACAAATGTATAATGACATATATCCACCATTATAGTAGCATGCAGTGTAGTTTCACTGCCCTAAAAATCCTCTGTTCTCTGCCTGTTCCCCTCCCTTCACCCTAGCCTTTGGCAACCACTGATCTTTATACTGTGAAATTAGTTTTTGATGGGAGGGGAGAATGAAAATTAAAACAAATGAGCAATCAAACACAGAAGACAAGAGCATTTAGACTCAAGGTACATGGGTTGATGTGAGTGGGGAAACTGAAGACCTAGACAGAAACTCAAGCAACTTTGTAAGTAAGTTAGACACACCTTTCTCGGCCCCACCCATCCTCACATCTTGCTGAAGACTCAGCTCAGTAGATCTGAAACAGTTTAACAGTGAAAACCTATGTTGAAATAAAAGCATATATTTTTATGCATAATATAATAAGAATTTAATTGATATAAATATATGTTAGCATGAACGTTCAGCTATTTTAATGAAAGCTATAGTCTTACGTGCACCTCAGCATTGACCTCAGCTGACAGCCTCCAGTCCATTTTTAAAATTTCGATTTAGTTTAATAGTATTGAGATTAAAATCCCATTCATAGTAACAAATATTTGCAAATGCTTCTTTAAAGGAATTCACACTGCAGTCTAGGACTACTTTATTAAACTGAATCAGAAGTTTGGAACAGCACTAACAACTTGTTTGCATTCTTTAGTATAAACATGAAAGTCTAAGACACGTCTAAAAATGTACAGCTAGTATTAACACCATTTATGTCAAAATATCACCAAAATAGGACCAAGTTTTGTGTTCAATTGCTTTTATCCAATTGTATTGTACTGTACAAGTCCTTAAGGAAAGAATTCACCAAAAAGTATTCCAGAGTTTTGCCAGGAACATGATCACTTAAGTATTATTATGATGTAGTCTTAGTTGCACATAGTCATAGGCTTAAATTTTTAAATGACTAGTGCAAAGCTATAAACCTTTCTAAGCCAAGGGTACATCTGTAAGAACTATATATGAATAGAGCCAGGGAAAACTCTTGGAAAGAAGACTATTTAAAAGAGCTAGCCGTGCCAAGTATTAAAAAATATTATAAACCTCTAGTAATTAAACTGTGTGGTGGAACAGATAATTAATGAAAGATGCCACAGGATATAGAAATAGACCCCCCCCAAAAAAAGAAATAGACCCAAATACATATAGAAGACATGAATATGATCAAGTTGAACCCTTCAGTATAGAAAAAAATGAATTTGATACATGGGGGGAAAGTTACGTGGGAGCAGGATGGAAAGCTGGATTTCCTTCATTCCTTATGTCAAAATTCATTTCTGGTGCAGGGATGCACTGGAACCAGCATATAGCCAGCTGACAAGAGGCAACTGTGCACATCTTTTTAACTCTGTGTTAAGTAAATTTACATAGATAGCTTGTAATTGATCATGGTGGGGTGTTTACACTTCAGAAATCGACAAATATTACAAATCAGGGCTTTTCTTTTTGTTTCTTGAGATTTAATTTTCCAGTCACCAGTTCTGGAAGGTTAAAAAAAAAAAAAGGTAAGATATGAACCAGAAGATAATGTGAGTATTTTTCTCTTAATAATTTTAGAAATGGTAGAGAAAACTTTTTACAAAAATCCAAAAAACAGTTTACTACAAAAAGTAAAAACCTTCTACTTTGAAAAACTTCTGTAAGTAATACCAAAGTTAAAAATGTCAAAATGGGTGGAAACATGTACACAGATAAAACAGGGCTAATTTTCTTCATATACAAAGAGTGCTAACAAATTAATAGGAAACAGAATTATTCAATGTAAAGATGATTGAAAGACATCAATTGACAGTTAACAGAAATATAAAATACATGAAAAACCTGCTCAACCTCACACTTAACAAAAAACTCCAAATTGAAAAAAAAAATTAAACTTATACAATGGCCAAAATTTAGTGTGGATTGTGATGATGAGGGTAGATATGGGGAAGCTTATTCATTCACTGTGAGACATGATTAAATTAAATTTGATATTAAGTGAAATTTCAAATTCATATTTGTTTTAATTTAGTAACTCTACTTCTAGGAATTGGTTTTAAAGACTTCCATACACTCACAAAAGTAAGACAGGGATGATTGTTATGACTGTTTGGATGAAAGTTATGTATCACAGCCTAAGAAATTACCCCAAACTTAAAAGCTTAATGTCATACCAAACATTATTATTTCATGCAGTGTCTGTGTGTCAGGAGCTGGAGAGCAGCTTAGCTGGTGGGTATCTCATGAGGTTATAGTCATGGTGTGGGTGGAGGCTGCAGTCGTCTGCAGATCTGACTGGGGCTGGAAGATCCAGTTCCAATGTGACTCACATTCATGGCTGACAAGTTGTAGGAGACCTTAGTCTGTCACCCCTTAGACCTCTCTGAGGACTGTTGCAGTGTCCCCAGCACAGGACAGCTGGTTTCCATCAGAGTGAGCTATCTGGGACAGAGCAAGCAGAAGCCACAGTGCTTCATAGCATCTAGTCCTGGAAGTCACACTTGACCACTTCCACAATATCCTAGTTACACAGGTCAACCCAATTCAGTTAGGGAACTGTATACAAGAGGGCACAAAGACCAGGAAGAAAGGCTCATTGGAGGCCACCTTGTGAGGCTAGTTTACACCATTTGGACTAACAAGAAAAAAAAAAGAACCTCAATATTCATTAATAAAATACTGGTTAAGATTTTTTAACTTAATAAAATGTTATAGAACCATTGAAAAGAAGGAAACACCCTATCTCTGCTGTGATGGAAAAATGCCCAAAATATAAAGCATGTAAAGCACATATCTATACTTTTATAATAAGATTCCCTTGATATGCTTATAAAAATAGGCATATATGTACAATTACATGCATAGGAGCATGAAATATCTGCAACAGCTTACAAGGAGAGCTATCAGTGGGCAGTGAAACTGGGGGTGATAGTGATTAAGGATATTGTATGCTCTGAACTTATAATAGAAATGTTTGAAAAAAATGTTACTGTGCACATATATCACATTTATAATTTTTAAAGCTAGTTAACAATATGCTCCACAGATATTTCAGGACATACAGCCAAAGGGGGACATTATTTTACCCAAGCTTAGGCCGACTTCCTTCAAATTCTAGCTCCTGCTTGGAAGAGCTGAGTAGATAAGCCGGGAAAACATAAGACGGTTTACTGAGCTGAGGACTGAGTACTGCCAGTTGTAAGGCCGGACCCAGGGCCATGATGGGCCACCCCTTCTCTCCCGCAGCGGGGGAGGTCTCTAATGGAAGGAGCCATCCGGATCCCGGGGACCAATGACAGCACACGTCGCCAGCTAAAGCCGCCCCAGCCCAGCCACGGAGAAGGACCTATCAGCCCGTGACACCTCGGCCTGGTGACCTATATGAACCCCCCGTCCGTTAACCTGACCTCCCTCACAACGAACACATATAAGCAACCTCCAACACACTCCAGGCTCGGACTTCCTCAACCTGTCTCATTCGGGTCCAGGAACCCTGCACGGGAGCACTTCCCCATTAAAGCCTGTTAGACACTCTTTTTGGTGTCCTGGTCATCTTTTACCTGACATATGGCGCCCAACGTGGGGCCCGAGGCGAGGGCCCATCCCGCGATGAGGAGGATTTGCGGCCCCCTTGGGTCTGGCCCGCGCCAGACCAGATCACCCCGTCACCCCTCCAGGACCATTCAACCACCTGGCAGGATACAGGGTAAGTTCCATCGGTCGGGTTCTGGGGGCCGTTGCTCGCATGGCGAATATGCCTAGGGTGTCTCTGTCCCTTTAAGTCGCGGCCGCATCCGGACCCCTCCTCCGCAGGCCAGGCCTGCTATTCCTTGGCACCAGTCAACTCAGAGACATCTGTCTTGGCTGAGTGGCCCTCTCCTCGCTGGGTTGACAGCCAGTTCAGGGACACCTGACTGGACCACTCCCAGCCCCACTAACGATTGGTCCAGGACCTTCATTTCATATTCGCCATGGGGGCGGCTGCCTCCAGGGCCAACCAACCCTGATCTACACTGCTAGAATGTTTACTCGTCAACCTCAGAACTCTACATATCTCTGGAGAAATTCACTCCAAATGCTTAATCTTCCTTTGTTCTGAGGCATGGCCCCAATATTCTTTAGACAACGGCTCACAATGGCCGCCAACCAGAACTTAGGATTTTAATATCCTCCGTGACTTAGATAATTACTGCCAGAAGATGGGAAAATGGTCTGAGGTACCCTATGTACAGGCTTTCTGGCTGCTGCACCCCCATCCCACCGTATATATCCCCTGTTCCCCTTCTGAAATTCTTCTAACTATCGCCCTTGCCAACTTCTCCCATGTCTCCCCCTCCTCCACTGCCCTCACAGCCCAGCCCTCCTGTGACAAAGCCGCCTCTATATCCACCCCACCCTTCGTGCCCGGCTTCACCGACCTCCCCCCCACCAACCCCCCTTCTATTGCCCTTGCCAGCTTCTCCCATGTCTTCCCCTCCCCCACCGTCCTCACAGCCCAGCCCTCCTGTGACTACGCCTCTCGCCACTCTCTTGGCCTCGCTTCAATATCCACCCCTTCCTCCATGCCCACCCCTTTCTGACTCACCGGTCAGCTCACACACAAGGTCCCAGACCACTCCCAATCTACCGCCAGCTCCCCTGCTTCCTCTCCGCCAGTTGGCTGGCCCAGAGGGTCTCACCCATGTCCTTGTACCCTTTTCACTCCAAGACCTTGCCCATATCAAACAGCGGCTAGGCTCCTACACGGCCAATCCCTCCAACTACATCAAAAACTTCACTCAGCTGTCTCGGCCTTACGCCCTCACCTGGCAGGATGTATTTGTCATCCTGGGATCCACTACTACCCTAGAGAAAAGAAAGGCCTTTTGGGCCACAGCAAGAGTGGTAGCAGACCAGAGACATCTAGCCAACCCAGCAGACCCAGCCCGTCCACCCGGAGCGGCTGCTGTTCCAGACCAGACCCAGACTGAGACTATCAGGAGGGACAGAGAAGCAGAGCCAACGTTCTATACATGGAAAAATGCCTATTGGAGGAAATAGAAACCACCTCTCTCAAGGTGGTAAACCTACTTAAGCTAGATGAGATAACCCAGGGCCCAGATGAAAACCCAGCAGCCTTTCTTAACAGACTGACAGAGGCTCTCATCACCTATACCCAGATTGCCCCAGAAGCCCACCCCTTTCTGACTCACCGGTCAGCTCACACACAAGGTCCCAGACCACTCCCAATCTACCGCCAGCTCCCCTGCTTCCTCTCCGCCAGTTGGCTGGCCCAGAGGGTCTCACCCATGTCCTTGTACCCTTTTCACTCCAAGACCTTGCCCATATCAAACAGCGGCTAGGCTCCTACACGGCCAATCCCTCCAACTACATCAAAAACTTCACTCAGCTGTCTCGGCCTTACGCCCTCACCTGGCAGGATGTATTTGTCATCCTGGGATCCACTACTACCCTAGAGAAAAGAAAGGCCTTTTGGGCCACAGCAAGAGTGGTAGCAGACCAGAGACATCTAGCAACCCAGCAGACCCAGCCCGTCCACCCGGAGCGGCTGCTGTTCCAGACCAGACCCAGACTGAGACTATCAGGAGGGACAGAGAAGCAGAGCCAACGTTCTATACATGGAAAAATGCCTATTGGAGGAAATAGAAACCACCTCTCTCAAGGTGGTAAACCTACTTAAGCTAGATGAGATAACCCAGGGCCCAGATGAAAACCCAGCAGCCTTTCTTAACAGACTGACAGAGGCTCTCATCACCTATACCCAGATTGCCCCAGATTCTCTGGCGGGGGTCACCACCCTAGCCAACTGTTTTATATCCCAATCAGCTTCAGACATCAGAAAAAAAACTCTCCAAGGCTAAGGATGGGCCTCAGACCCCACTCCAAGACCTGGTAAAAATGGCCTTTAAGGTTTACAACGCCCGGGAAGAAGCCGCCGAAGCCAGCCGCAAAGCAAGGCTTAAACAAAAAGCCGAACTCCAGGATAACCTCCTTGAGAGACATACCCAGGCACTGGTAGCAGCCCTGTGGCCGGCCACGGGACAAAAGGTGGGTCCCCAGAAGCCACCACCAGGAACCTGCTTCAAATGCGGTCATGAGGGCCACTGGGCCCGCCAATGCCCAAACCCCCGGCCCCTGACCAAGCCGTGCCCTCATTGCAAACAACCAGGACATTGGGCAAGTGATTGTCCCTGGGCGACTCAGGCCCCGGCCTTACTGGGCCGAGGTCTGGGCTCCCGAAAGGACATTTCCTCCCCGCACCCTGCCTTGGAACTTCTCTCCTTTGATGAAGATTGACAGCGCCCAGACTCGGGGACCCCCATAACCCAAGCCGAGCCCAGGGTAATGCTTCAAGTGGCGGGTAAGTCTATCAATTTCTTGATAGATACAGGGGCTACTTACTCGGTTCTTCCCTCCTTCGGGGGCACCTTACATCCTTCCCAGGTCTCGGTGGTGGGTATAGATGGCACGTCTTCACAACCCTTACAGACTGGGCCACAGCCCTGTCAGCTTGACCACTTCATGTTCACACAGTTTTTCTGATAATCCCTTCATGCCCCACTCCCCTGCTGGGGCGGGACATTTAACTAAGCTTAGGGCCACCATTCACCTACCTCTCTCATTTTCCCAATCTCTCACCTTGCCCCTACTCTTCCTTTGCTCCCCTGAGGCTCCAATTGTCAACCCTACCATCTGGGACACTGAAATCCCTCTGGTAGCAACCCATCACACCCCTATCCTGATTAAACTATGTGATCCTTCCCACTTCCCAAGCCGCCCTCACTTCCCCATCTCTCAGACTCACCTACGTGGTCTTAAACCAATCATAGACCATCTCTTAGGCCAGGGCCTCCTAGTCCCCACCGCCTTGCCCTGCAATACCCCCATTCTCCTGGTGCGGAAAACTTCTGGCAGCTACCGATTGGTCCAGGACCTTCAAATGATAAATGAGGCCATAATCCCTGCTCATCTGATTGTCCCCAATCCTTATACTTTGCTTTCTGACATCCCTAGCAATACGACTCACTTTACTGTCATAGACCTCAAAGATGCCTTTTTCACTATTCCCTTACACCCAGACTGCCAATTCCTTTTTGCTTTTACATGGACCAACCCAGAAACCCGACAGTCCTCCCAGCTAACATGGACAGTCCTCCCCCAAGGGTTTCGAGATAGCCCCCATTTTTTTTGACCAGGCTCTGGCCCAGGATCTGGCTAAGTGCCCTTTGGCCCCTAGTGTCCTCTTACAGTATGTGGATGACCTTCTGCTCTGCAGCCCCTCGTAAGCTCTCTCTCAGATACATACCACTACTCTTCTTAACTTCCTCAGCTCTAAAGGATACCGAGCATCTCAACAAAAAGCCCAACTCACCCAGACCTCTGTAATTTACCTAGGTCTAAAGATTTCCCCAACAACTAAAGCTCTAACTACTGACAGACTCAGCCTTCTCTGAGACCTCTACCCTCCTTCTACTGGGGAACAAATCTTGTCCTTTTTGGAGTTAACAGGATTCTTCTGGCACTGGGTCCCCAACTATGCTTCACTGGCTAAACCCCCTACACAGCCGCAAAAGACACCCCTACTGGACCTCTCTCTTCAGAAACAGAGGTCCAAAAGGCTTTCCAATCTCTGCTGAGCTTTGCTGTCCTCTTCCCCACTCTTTCTGCCCAATCCCAACCTCCCCTATCACCTGTATACTGATGAAAAAGGGGGCATAGCCTTCCGAGCCCTCATGCAGCCTGCGGGCCCTAAAATGCTGCCAGTGGCATTTATCTCCAAACAGTTAGACCCCACCACCCAGGGATGGTTCCCCTGCCTACGTGCCCTGGCAGCAGCAGTTTCTTTATACACAGATGCATAAAAGCTAATTCTAGATCAACCCCTATCTACATTCTTACCACACTGCCTGGCCGACCTCCTGGCTTCCAAATTGCTGCCAGACCTTAGCGACTCTCAGCTCCAGCAAGTCACCATTACTAAGACACCCCTGCCTCCCGCCACTGAGTGACATGCCCTGTCCAATGCTTGTCTTGCCTCATCCGCGGTGGCTGTTGCCAATCACAACTTTGGCTATACTCTTCACCATTGGACTGGCTGTCACAGCCCCCCTAGGACTGGCTGCTCACACTCTGACTTTCACTGGCCCTTATTTACATTATCATCTGTTCACTATTCCTGGAGTGCTATTCCTTTGGAATGGCCTGACCTGGCCATATGTCTCTAGCCTGCCTTGAGGACTTTATCTTGACCCTACTACAAGACCTCTGGCTGGCTACCCCAATTATTGACTGTGACTCTTTCATCCAGGCAATTTCTGATCTGCACATACAGGAGAACTTCCTCCTTTTCACAAAAACTCAAACTGATTTTTTCTCCTTTATCACTCTCCTCCTAATATCATATCTAAACATGCTCTTGTCACTATTCCTCCTGGGGGCTATACCAAACAAGACCACTAAGAAACTGGGTTTACAGACTACACTTATGTCCACTGAGACTGTTATGTCTCACCTGCCCAGCCATGCTCCCATGGGGGTATATGGTATTGGATGGCCAAGAGCCTTGGGACTGCCAAATCAACTCAGCCTCTAACTGCTATAAAGCTAGAGACAAAGACCTCTGTTTCACCATACAAACCCACTACTAAATGACAGATGGAAAGAGGGCCCAAGATCAGAGACAAAAACAAATCCAACATAAGCTCCAACAGGACTTAATAAAGTTGGCAACTAAAGCTTCTAATCCACACCATGAGCCCAATAAACTCCTACCCTGAATTGTGTGTACAGCAAGGTGAAGGATGCGGGGTCGGCTCGGCATTCCATCAGTATTAACTTTTGTCGATGTCAGGTTCCTTCCTGCAAGGGTCTTATTTTTTGTACATTAGTTTCTGGCCCGGAGGCCTGTTGATATTTTATGACCCCTTTTTGATAAAGGTTGGTCAGCCAGAACAATAATTTTCCCTTAAAGTGTTTCTTCTTAAATTCCTAGCCTGCGTCACCCTTAAAGTACAGAGTTACATTTTTATGGAGCAAAGATTCAGTGGGTTACAGCAAAGAATGAACTTATTAACTCAAAGTCTAATGTTGCTAATGCTAAAGCTGCTGCTTGTTTTTTCTACATCCTGACTATATGCACTCCCAGGAACACAATGGATAAGGGATGTGAGAACTTGGCAGCAAGCATTGGCTCAACAATGTTCTAAGAGTCTGGATAAACCTGCCAAGTAAGCTAGAATACTAACAGGGGGTTTGAAACACTTTTCATGCCCAGGAGATTTATCAACTAGACCCCTAAGTTAACTCTTTCCAGAGAAAGGTGGTCGGGGACAGCCTCTTGTTAATGTCAGAAGAGTTGGTGAAAGGCATAAAATAGTAAGACAGACAGATTTTGGTTTGGGGATAGATGCTCGAGCAGGTCCAGGGGGTCCGTCAAGTCCTGAGGCCTTGCTTATCAGGACTCTTCCTGCATGACCTTGTCATGGGTGGGATCGCCTGTGCTGGCTCCCGGCATCTCCCCCTTTTTTATTTTTTAAGACAGCCAGATGTAATTCAGTCGCAAGCTTCTGAGTGCTCTGTCAAAGAGTTCTAACAATACAAGAAGAATAATTATGAAAAGCAGAATTAGAGAGGCCACAGCAGCATAGCTAAAAATAGTAGACAGAATGTTTTTTTCCTAAAATAAAGTTAGAGAATGTATGGAAAAAATCACTTGCTACTCCTGCGGCAGCAAAATCATATCAAGAGTGTTCCGTGGGCTCTGTCTTCCCTTGAGACCCCGATCATTCCTTGCCCAACTGATCCCAAAAAATAGAGGCCCAAAATCTCACTCAAAATGCCACTGAAGTAACCTGGCCAGTGGGGCCCTTGACCACAGAGGTACTCTACCTCCCAGTCAATGCATCTTGTGCCCTGGCCAACGACACCTCATTAACCACAGTGGCCTGTGACGGCTCTAGATGAGACCCCCTATCCCCAAACCCTCCGGTATGCGGAAAGCCCAGGATATTCTTTCTCTGCAATCAAACCACTTTATTACAATGCTTCCCGCCCAACTGGACTCAGCCTTACACCCTAATCTTCCTTACTCCTTACCTGACCATTCTGACACCCCAGGCAATGGAGGACCAAACCCAGTCAACCCGCCACTGGAGGGCACTAGCTCCAGCTCCCCTGCTCTTCGGGGGAGGTTTATTTAGGGCCTTAGGACTGGGGGGCAGGAGGATTGGGATCAGCCATGCACTTTTACTATAAGCTGTCCACAGACCCCAATCAAGACTTAGACAAGGAGGCAGACTCCCTAACGGCATTACAGACCCAGATAACCTCTCTGGCAGCAGTGGCTCTCCAAAATCGAAAGGCCCTAGACCTGCTAATGGCTGAAAGGGGGGGAACCTATCGGTTCCTAAGGGAAGACTTTTTTTTGTTTGTTTGTTTGTTTGGTCAATGCTTCGGAAATAGTCCAAAATAAGGTCCGTGAGCTGAGGGAAAGCATCAGACTTAGGCAGGCCGAGTCAGGCGGTTTCAATTTCTCGGGATGGTGGAAGTCATCGTGGGCAAAAATGGCTTCTCCCACTTCTCGGACCTCTCACAGCCTTGTTCCTCATCCTGTCGATAGGACCTGTGTTTTTCAGATCATCCTCCAGAGGGTCAGGGAGCTGACCCAGACGGCTACTGGACAGATGTTGATGGTGGCCACATACTCCAAACTCCTGTCCAGAGATTCTGAGGCCCCCTAAAGGTCACCGGCATCCGGCCACAACTCTCAGCCCCAGCGACACCCCAGTTCAGCAGGAAGTAGCCAGAAGCGATAATGGCACCCCTTATCCTATCAAAAGGGTCAGAACGTAAGGCCGGACCCTGGGGCCACATTGGGCCGCCCCTTCTCTCCCCCAGCGGGAGAAGTCTCTAATGGAAGGAGCCTCCCAGATCCCGGGACCAATGATAGCACACTTCGCTAGCTAAAGCCGCCGCACCCCAGCCACGTAGAAGGACCTATCAGCCCACAACGCCTTGGCCTGGCGACACATCCGAACCCCCATCCATTAACCTGACCATCCCTCACAACAAACACATATAAGCCACCTCCAACACGGTCCAGGCACAGACTTCCTCGACCTGCCTCGTTCGGGTCTGGGAACCCCGACCAGGAGTGCTTCCTCATTAAAGCCTGTTAGACACTCTTTTTGGTGTCCTGGTCATCTTTTACCTAACACCAGCCTTCCAAGTCTTCCAGTCTCCAGCCTCTGCAAAGCTGGATTAACACAAGACAGGAATTTTCCCCAAAGTAGAAATGTGTTCTGTAGTGGATGGCTTCCTATCTGAGGCCACAGGGGCCTTTGGAGCGTCTGGTAGCTGAGATGTGCAGGAATGGTAGGGTTTGCAGTAGGCAGCAGGGACCCAGGGTCACACCACCCTGGAACACCTCTTAACACCTTAATGTTAGCAAAACTTTGCTCCAGTGGATTTCCAAAGTATCTGCTGCCCACTGGGGCATGTGAACACCTGTCCTGGAAGATTTTCAGCTGCTGGAAGTTGAGTAATCACTCCTGCTGGATTATCTTGAATGGGTTGGAGCCCAGGAAAGCCCATGCTCAGTTTATTATAAGGCCAAGTTTGGGGTTTGAAGCCTGGAAGATGTCTTCACTGAGTTGAGAAAGAAGATAGATGAGAATTGTCTACAGTAACAAAATGGAGTCACAGGGTTTTAAGGGAGCTTCCTAAAAGCTTATATCAAATGCCAATAATACAATGATAATAATTATAAAAGGTGCATCTGACATTTGTGTGTGTGTGTGAGGGGGTGGTGTTAGTCGCTCAGTCATGTCTGACTCTTTGCAACCCCATGGACTGTAGCCTGCCAGTCCCCTCTATCCATGAAGTTCTCCAGATGAGAATACTGGCATGGGTTGCTATTCCCTTCTCCAGATCAGATATTTATTAAGTGCTTATTGTTCACTTACTAGTCATATCCATTTTCCATGTTAAAAAGCTGAGAACTGGAGAGGCTAAGCAAACCTCCCAAAGATACTATGCACCTTTTTAAAAAATTTCGGTTTGACAAATAAAGTGTATAACATACTTGGGAAAGTTAGCCTCTCCAGTTCTCAACTTTTTAACTTGGAAAATGGATATGATTAGTAAGTGAATAATACTGATTAGTAAGTCAGTCAACAGCTGACTCATTGGAAAAGTCCCTGATGCTGGGAAAGATTGAGGGCAGAAGGAGAAGAGGGCATCAGAGGATAAGACAGCTGGATGGCACCACCGATGCAATGGACATGAACTTGAGAAAACTTCAGGAGATGGTAAGGGAAAGGGAGGCCTGACATGCTACAGTCTGTGGGGTCACAAAGAGTTGGATACAACTGGGTGACTGACTGAACAGCAAAGGAAACTTCCTAAGGATATTATGCACTTTTTTTTTTTAATTTTGTTTGGCAAATAACTCAAAAATATACTTAAAGAAAAAACATGGAATCAAACATTTTAAGAATTCATGAAGCACTTCTGCCCAAGGAAATAGAAGAATGCTGCTTAGTTGACCTATGACTGGAAACCATCAGTGGAATTCACAGAAGGGGAGATTTCTGTTCAGTATAAAGCATAAGCTTATTCAGAATTAAGCTATTCAATCTATTTTCCTGAGAGGTAGTAAGCTCTACATACTGGGAATGTTTAAGCAGAATCAGTTACTACCTGTTAGGTATAACACAGGGAAATCTAAGTAGCATACATTGGGTTCTATTTCAAATCTAAGTTCCAATGTTTCTATGAGAATAAAGTCATTATTTTGTTATGCTTTGGGTTGAATTGAATTGAAGCCTCTAATTGCACAAGGCTGGATAGAGTATATTTCTTGAAGGTGTAGGGTTTTAAAAATGATAGCAAACACTTAAGTACTTATTATATGCATGGCATTGTTTAAAGTGCTTTACATAGATTAACATAGATAATCCTTCATAACACACTAGTGAGGTACATATTATGTACACAGGATTTACCTGAAGATTCTAACCTCAAATTCTGGGTACCAAGTCCATGCTCTTCAGCACTCTGCAATGTTTATGTTCTGCGTAGTGAAATAGTTGCAATTACAAGACTCTTCAGGTAGAGAAGGTTTAGCTAAGACAGTGCAGATAAATGAATAAACAGACACAGGAAGTGGTTTGTTGCATAATAGGGAGTTTCTATCCATGTTTCTATAGTTACACCACCAAACCACAGACTGATACCAAGAAAAAAAATCAGTGCAAGAAAACCCTCGATATCATTAACATTCCTTGATTCTGAACTCAGCACAAATCAGCTTAATCTAAAATTTTTAGTTTAGTATGGGAAAAGGAAGATAAGGAGAAAACAATGAAAATAGCATTCATAGAACATAAGTTTCCTACCTTTTGTTTCTTTATTTTTTTCATTACAATAGGACTTCTTTTCATAGAGCAACAACCATAAGACATTTACTGTCCCTTATTGAATGCAAATCACGGTGAGGTGCTGGTGGTACCAGCAATGAGAGGAAAGGTCTTGACTGACATCTCTGAGCTTCCAATAACTCAGTAGTTCAGTTCAGCCTCAAAACAAGACCTCTGGAGCCTGAGGTTGGAAGAATCAGAACACTTGGCTCTGGGGTGTTGAGCAAATACTTCATTCACCCTTCAGTTTTTCTCACATATGCAACAGAAAAATAGTACCTCTCTCAGAGGATCCTTTCAAATACTGAATAAGTTAACTTGTGTAATTTTAGAACTCTGCCTGGCACATAGGCACATAGAAAATCCTTAATTAGCATTAGCTATTAATATTAGCTGGTGTGAGGGGAAATGGAACATTTAAGTGTAAATCTAAATTTGCAAAGAGATGTTATGTTACTGAGTGGCATGTGAGAATCAGATGAGAGTTATAGATATTAAATACACCTGGGTTCAAAGTGGAGTGAAATGGTTACCGGTGGGAGTGGTAGGGGCCACTGGGGCAGACTCTCAAGGCGAGGAAAGGAGAGCCAAGAAACGGATTCTTTTGCCCACCTTTGATGTGGCATAGTTTCAAATTCTGTCACGAGTAAAATTTTCTCAGCTAATCTAAGGTGGTCTATGATATAACACTCGACCACAAACTAAAAAAAAAAATAGAAGAGAATCAAAAAGTTAAACAATAGGTGGGAAACAATGATACACAAAAGAATTAAAATCCACTAAGAAATAACATGTTATTTCCTTCCCAAATAAAACATATATACATACAAAAATATGTGTTTAATATTGATTTTTTTTCACTCTTCCAGCTAAATTCTTCCATCAGATTACTCAAATTTCTTAGGTTTAAAAATAATTATTATTTTTGATGTTGACCTGACAAAGTGAAAAGCAATTGACTGAGGCACCTGTCTGTATAATCTAAACACATGCACCTCTATATTTTTTACTGGGAGGGGATTAAGGGTAACCTGCAAATGACTAAACTCTTCTTCCTGACTCATCTCATTTACTCTTATTCTGACTTTTAAAACGATAACTAATCATTTACTTTGTTTTCTTTTTGTGAAATATTTGACTTGTTTTAATGTCTTCAGTACACTTTACCAGACGTACTAAATACGTACTGTCTGGATGTACTCAACAGTTTACAGAACTCTTTCCCATGGACTTTATCAGTTACCTCTCACAGTAATTTTGAGAGGAACACATTACTCATTTTGTTTTACAGATTGGTAACAAAAGTAGAGTCTGTATGACTTTCCCTGGATCCCACAGCTTCGACTGGTCTGAGATCTGGGCTCAGGTGGTATGGGAATATTAGCCAAACTATCAGAAATGATTGTTATGCCTTGACGAGTCCTCGTCAGTTGACTGGTTAAAAAAAAAGGGGGGGTAGAACAGTACAGACTTATATTTGAGTCTCTGTCTATAAATTTGTGTTGTTATTTATTTGTCTTTTTTTTTTTTTTTTTTTTTTTTTTTTTTTTTTTATTTTTTTTTTTTTTTTTTTTTTTTTGCTTTCCCTATCGAAAGTTATTTTTCCTCACAAGCTTCTGAAGCCTGCCAGAATTAGCAACTAATTCCTGCAATTCCTGACTATGGTCTGGTCTCTATTTTCAAGTGAGTAAGAAGAGGAATCAAGCAGAGACACACTGGACTGTTGGGCCCTTGGAAATCTTCCCAGGAATTGTCCTATTGCTTATCCTCATATCCTTTATAACTTCCCTTGTGGCTCAGCTGGTAAAGAATCTGCCTGCAATGTGGGAGACCTGGGTTTGATCCCTGGGTTGGGAAAATTCCCTGGAGAAGGGAAAGGCTACCCATCCCAGTATTCTGGCCTGGAGAATTCCATGAACTGTATAGTCCATGGGATTGCAAAGAGTCGGACACAACTGAGTGACTTTCACTTCACTTTTTATCCTCATTAGGGATGAAAGTAAATTGTTAAAGCTACAGGCCTGTGTATTGGCGTCATTGGCCCCAGAAAATGTGGCCAATGCAAAGGCTGGCAAAGCTGCTTCCTACTGTAAAAGTCTTTAGCATAAGTGGTGGCTCATGGCAGTAGACTTGCAACAATGTAAGGAGATTTTACAAAGGAGTGAGCACCAGGGTTGTTGGAGGAGAGATTAGCAGGAAGCCCAAGATAACCTAGGAGTCTATTTATAAGCAATTGTTGGCCACCAGAAAGAATGTTCACCCAATCCTGGAAATAGAAACTCGTGGCCTGAAGAACTATGGACTTCTGAGTCTCAGAGTGGAAGGAGTAAGAAAAGTGGATGAAGAGAAACTTCATGGTTTAGGAAAAAATGGGAGGGGAAAGTAACCCCTTAAAAAGGCAAGTGGATGGTAAAGGCAAGGAAGGAGAAGATTTCAGTGGTATGATAGTTAATTTTATGTATCAACTTGGCAGGGCCATGGTGCCCAGTCATGTAGTCAAATATTATTCTAGATGTTTCCATAAGTGTGTTTTTCAAATGAGAGTAACACTTAAATGAGCGGAGCTTGCGTAAAGCAGATTGCTCTCCATAAAGTGGGTAGGCCACTTCCAATCAGCTGAAAGCCTAAACAGAACAAAAGCCTGACCTTCCTGAGCATGAGGAAATTCTGCCAGCAGATGGCCTTCGTTGTTCTTTATTTTATTTATTTAGTTGCACCAGGTCCCAGTTAAGGCATGTGGGATCTAGTTCCCTGACCAGGGATAGAACCTGGGCCTCCTGCACTGGGAGTATGGATTCTTAGCCACAAGACCACCTGGGAAGTCTTGGCTTTCATTTGACTTGAACTACAGCACTGTCTCTTCCCTGGGTCTGCAGGCTGATGGCATTAAAACTTAAACTGCTTAGATTTGTCAGCCTCCATAATGGCATTATGGAGCCAATTCATTAAGTTTCTTGAGTTAAGAGATAGAGAGATATGTATCTCCTATAGGTACAATTTCTCTGGAAAGCCCTCATACAGGGGTTATAGTCCTCAGCCTATAAGGAGGGGATTTAAAGCTGGTGAACAAAAACCAGGGATTGTGCACCAAGCCAAGTGTGACTCTAATTGGCAAGTATTTGTATACTGATCTCACCTTTGCCTTCTTAATTTTCCAACAATAGTTTTTCCTTGCCAACTTTTCTTACTTTTACTTGAATACATCCTATTATACTTCATGTGTTATTATAAGTCCCTTTAATTCCTTTTTTTAGGATGTTAGAAGTATAAATAAGTAAATAGATCTTCATCATTTGAAGCCGTGATTTAAGGCTAGATTTAGATTGCTACTTATAAGAACTAATTCCTGCAATTCCTGATATGGTCTGGTCTCTATTTTCAAGTGAGTAAGAAGAGGAATCAAGCAGAGACACACTGGACTGTTGGGCCCTTGGAAATCTTCCCAGGAATTGTCCTATTGCTTATCCTCATATCCTTTATAACTTCCCTTGTGGCTCAGCTGGTAAAGAATCTGCCTGCAATGTGGGAGACCTGGGTTTGATCCCTGGGTTGGGAAAATTCCCTGGAGAAGGGAAAGGCTACCCATCCCAGTATTCTGGCCTGGAGAATTCCATGAACTGTATAGTCCATGGGATTGCAAAGAGTCGGACACAACTGAGTGACTTTCACTTCACTTTTTATCCTCATTAGGGATGAAAGTAAATTGTTAAAGCTACAGGCCTGTGTATTGGCGTCATTGGCCCCAGAAAATGTGGCCAATGCAAAGGCTGGCAAAGCTGCTTCCTACTGTAAAAGTCTTTAGCATAAGTGGTGGCTCATGGCAGTAGACTTGCAACAATGTAAGGAGATTTTACAAAGGAGTGAGCACCAGGGTTGTTGGAGGAGAGATTAGCAGGAAGCCCAAGATAACCTAGGAGTCTATTTATAAGCAATTGTTGGCCACCAGAAAGAATGTTCACCCAATCCTGGAAATAGAAACTCGTGGCCTGAAGAACTATGGACTTCTGAGTCTCATGAGTGGAAGGAGTAAGAAAAGTGGATGAAGAGAAACTTCATGGTTTAGGAAAAAATGGGAGGGGAAAGTAACCCCTTAAAAAGGCAAGTGGATGGTAAAGGCAAGGAAGGAGAAGATTTCAGTGGTGTGATAGTTAATTTTATGTATCAACTTGGCAGGGCCATGGTGCCCAGTCATGTAGTCAAATATTATTCTAGATGTTTCCATAAGTGTGTTTTTCAAATGAGAGTAACACTTAAATGAGCGGAGCTTGAGTAAAGCAGATTGCTCTCCATAAAGTGGGTAGGCCACTTCCAATCAGCTGAAAGCCTAAACAGAACAAAAGCCTGACCTTCCTGAGCATGAGGAAATTCTGCCAGCAGATGGCTTCGTTGTTCTTTATTTTATTTATTTAGTTGCACCAGGTCCCAGTTAAGGCATGTGGGATCTAGTTCCCTGACCAGGGATAGAACCTGGGCCTCCTGCACTGGGAGTATGGATTCTTAGCCACAAGACCACCTGGGAAGTCTTGGCTTTCATTTGACTTGAACTACAGCACTGTCTCTTCCCTGGGTCTGCAGGCTGATGGCATTAAAACTTAAACTGCTTAGATTTGTCAGCCTCCATAATGGCATTATGGAGCCAATTCATTAAGTTTCTTGAGTTAAGAGATAGAGAGATATGTATCTCCTATAGGTACAATTTCTCTGGAAAGCCCTCATACAGGGGTTATAGTCCTCAGCCTATAAGGAGGGGATTTAAAGCTGGTGAACAAAAACCAGGGATTGTGCACCAAGCCAAGTGTGACTCTAATTGGCAAGTATTTGTATACTGATCTCACCTTTGCCTTCTTAATTTTCCAACAATAGTTTTTCCTTGCCAACTTTTCTTACTTTTACTTGAATACATCCTATTATACTTCATGTGTTATTATAAGTCCCTTTAATTCCTTTTTTTAGGATGTTAGAAGTATAAATAAGTAAATAGATCTTCATCATTTGAAGCCATGATTTAAGGCTAGATTTAGATTGCTACTTATAAGAAAGAAGGTACATCAAGACTGTATATTGTCACCTGATTATTTAACTTATATGCAGAGTACATCATGAGAAACGCTGGGCTTGATAAAGCACAAGTTGGAATTAAGATTGCCAGGAGAAATATCAATAACCTCAGATATGCAGATGACACCACCCTTATGGCAGAAAGTGAAGAAGAATTAAAGAGATTCTTGATGAAAGTGAAAGAGGAGAGTGTAAAAGTTGGCTTAAACCTCAACATTCAGAAAATGAAGATCATGGCATCTGGTCCCATCACTTCATGGCAAATAGGTGGCAAAACAATGGAAACAGTGACAGACTTTATTTTTGGGGGGCTCCCAAATCACTGGGCTTCCTTCATAGCTCAGTAGTAAAAAATCTGCCTGCAATGCAGGAGACCTGGGTTCGATTCCTGGGTTGGGAAGATCCCCTGGAGAAGGAAATAGCAATCCACTCCAGTATTCTTGCCTGGAAAATCCCATGGACAGAGGAGCCTGGCGGGCTACAGTCCATGGGGTTGCAAGAGTCGGACACGATTTAGCAACTAAACCAACCACCACCCAAATCACTGCAGATGGTGATTTCAGCCATGAAATTAAAAGACACTTACTCCTTGGAAGGAGTGTTATGACCAACATTGACAGCATATTAAAAAGCAGAGATATTACTTTGCCAACAAAGGTCCGTCTAGTCAAGGCTATGGTTTTTCCAGTAGTCATGTATGGATGTGAGAGTTGGACTATAAAGAAAGCTGAGTGCCGAAGAATTGATGCCTTTGAACTGTTGTGTTGGAGAAGACTCTTGAGAGTCCTTTGATTGAAGATCCAACCAGTCCCTCCTAAAGAAAATCAGTCATGAATATTCATTGGAAGGACTGATGTTGAAGCTGAAACTCCAATACTTTGGCCACCTGATGTGAAAAGCTGACTCATTGGAAAAGACCCTGATGCTGGGAAAGATTGAAGGTGGGAGGAGAGGATGAGATGGTTGGATGGCATCACCAACTCAATGGACATAGGTTTGAGTAAACTCCAGGAGTTGGTAATGGACAGGGAGGCCTGTTGTGCTGTAGTTCATGGGGTCTCAAAAGAGTCAGACATGACTGAGCAACTGAAATGAACTGAACTGAACTAAATGAAGAACAAAATGATGAGGAGATACAGAATTGCAAGTGCGTATACAAAGGAAAGTATTTCGATAAAAGAACAGAAAGTATTGAAATTAATTCAGAGGATAAACGTCAAACCACAGATATGTAAGCAAGAACTAAAAACTCTATATTTAAAAAGAAAAAAGATGAGTAACAAAAGGGAAATGAGTTGTTAGTCAGTCAGTTCAGTCGCTCAGTTGTGTTTGACTCTTTGCGACCCCATGAATCGCAGTACGCCAGG
>SJXQ01008208.1:0-33590 GCA_006408695.1 Aepyceros melampus
AGAAAAGTGATGACCAACCTAGATAGCATATTCAAAAGCAGAGACATCACTTTGCCGACTAAGGTCCATCTAGTCAAGGCTATGCTTTTTCCTGTGGTCATGTATGGATGTGAAAGTTGGACTGTGAAGAAGGCTGAGCCCAGAAGAATTGATGCTTTCGAACTGTGGTGTTGGAGAAGACTCTTGAGAGTCCCTTGGACTGCAAGGAGATCCAACCAGTCCCTTCTGAAGGAGATCAGCCCTGGGATTTCTTTGGAAGGAGTGACGCTAAAGCTGAAACTCCAGTACTTTGGCCACCTTATGCGAAGAGTTGACTCATTGGAAAAGACTCTGATGCTGGGAGGGATTGGGGGCAGGAGGAGAAGGGGATGACAGAGGATGAGATGGCTGGATGGCATCACCGACTCAATGGACGTGAGTCTAAGTGAACTCCTGGAGATGGTGATGGACAGGGAGGCCTGGGATGCTGCGATTCATGGGGTCACAAAGAGTCAGACATGACTGAGCAACTGAACTGAACTGATACATAGTTGAAGTATTTTCTTTAAGGTATCTCATATGTGCTAACATATTTGCCCCCAGACATACCTGAGGAGCAGACAAGAACTGCTATTTATCACCATTTGCTGATGGATTGAATCGCTGAGCTATTAAGTAACTCCAACAGGGTCACAGAGTCAGTGACTGTCAGAATAAACACGTGATCTCCTAATTCCTTGATTAGTAATTTTCTGTACAAATTCTGTTTCTTGTAATTCTTCCTGTAAGAATTATAAAACAGTCAGCTTTCTGGTGGATTATTCATTATGGGGAATGTGAGAACTTGTACCCTTTGGAATGTTGAAAACTGGAAGTGAGAAATCATCAGTTCAGTTGAGTTTAGTTCAGTTGCTCAGTCGCATCCAACTGTTTGCAACCCCACAGACTGCAGCACACGAGGCTTTCTCGTCCATCACCAACTCCCAGAGCCTACTCAAACTCATGTCCATTGAGTCGTTGATGCCATCCAATCATCCCATCCCTGTCATTCCTTTCTCCTCCCGCCTTCAGTCTTTCCCAGCACCAGGGTCTTTTCCAATGAGTCAGTTCTTTTCATCAGGTGGCCAAATAATGGAATTTCACCTTCAGCATCAGTCCTTCCAATGAATATTCAGGACTGATTTCCTTTAGAATGGACTGATTGGAACTCCTTGCAGTCAAAGAGACTCTCAAGAGTCTTCTCCAACACCACAATTCAAAGGCATCAATTCTTCGGCGCTCAGCTTTCTTTATAGTCCAACTCTCACATCCATACATGACTACTGGAAAAACCATAGCTTTGACTAGATGGACCTTTATTGGCAAAGTAATGTCTCTGCTTTTATAATATACTGTCTAGGTTGGTCATAACTTTTCTTCCAAGGAGCAAGCATCTTTTAATTTCACGGCTGTAGTCACTATGTGCAGTGATTTTGGAGCCCCCCCAAAATAGTCTGTCACGGTTACTATTGTTTCCACATCTATTTGCTATGAAGTGATGGGATCAGATGCTATGATCTTAGTTTTCTGAATGTTGAGTTTTAAGCCAACTTTTTCACTTTCATCATGAGGCTCTTTAGTTCTTCACTATCTGCCATAAGAGTGGTATCATCTGCCTATCTGAGGTTACTGATATTTCTCCCAGCATGAGAAACCATATTAAAGACAATTTTTTTCAAAAATGGCTTTATCATTCAAATTTCCTGTCGCTGTCTGTATTTCATAGAAAATTTACTCCATTCTTTCCTTCATTCAGTATGTAATCAATATTTACTGAGCTTGTATAATATGTCTAGTACTCTGCAAATAAATAGGGCATAAACTTTGTTCTCAGTTTGTACAGTCTGATAAGAAAACAGAAATGATATCTTATGATAATAGCTATTTTAGAGTTATGTGTTCTGTACAAAGTAGCTTGTAGGAAGAATCTCTGAGTCTGTTTGGGAGAATTGGGGGAGTCTTCTCAGAAGTTAGAAAATCTGCACTAGATCTTGACAGAAAGCTAAAAATTCACAAGGATTTGAGGAAGGACAAGAACATTGAAAGGGGGAGGATAGAGGAAAACCCTAAGCATAATGTAGTCCTATTCTGTCCAATATATAAACAGCGATATCTGGATTTAAAATTTAGAGGCCTAATAAGTGTATTTTGTGGAGGGCATTTTCACCACATTGGAATCCTCAGATTTGGAGCCTTGGCATCCTTCATGGTGAGCTGGATCATACCCAGAAATGAGACCTTTAGTGATCTCATCCCATTAAAACCCTCATAAAAAATCACTATTCTGGCATCTTTTTTGATTAGAAAATCAGACCTCTTCGCATTATAAGATGTATGTAAGCAAGCACAAAAGAGAGCTGGTATTTTTAAAAAATCATACTAAACAAAAGGAGCACTCACTTGCTAGGCTGGCCTTGTATGCTTTAGCCTGAAGGGCATTTTTTCAGCCAAGCAAGAAGCCCACAAAACATAATGGAAACACTGACAGATACTTAACTATATCAGCTCTGGTGGGTACAACCATAATTCACTTCATAATACAAATTGATATGTTGTCTTGAGGGGTCCCTGCATTGGTGTTATTGAGTGTCTTTTGAAAAGCTCTGGTTCTGGGCTATGAAGCTACAAAATAAAACTGGATGTTTCTCTCTGGAATAGATTCTGAACTGGGCCCCTCAATTACAGTACTGGTATCCTTAGGGCAGGCAAAATGGAAATGTCCTCTAAAGATGGAGAAATATAAAATAATAATACAAAGTGAAAACAGCAAACAATGAAACAAAGTTTATTATTAAAGGTCTGATATTTCTTCAGACAAGGTCTACTTAAAAGCTGAGTACACCAGAGGTGAATGAGGGCAGCTACTTTCATTTAAGTGGGGTTAATTGTTAAGCAGTTTATAAGTACACTCTGTATTTTCAAAATCATGTGGTGGGACAAAGTTCAACCACCTCAGTGATCTTGATGACCAAGTGTCCTATGTGTTTTCTAATGAAATGCAAATGACTTCAATCATAGGTAGCCACATTTCCAAATACCATTTAGAGCTTAATGACTTCTCCTAGAAAAGTCCTGTTAAGCCATATTTAATGGGTATTCCAAACAATGTAAGGAGAAAAACAGATTTCTGTAAATGTGTTCTACAGTTTGTAATTTTATGGTAAAAATCATTGTCCTCTATCCCTACTACTTTGCACTTCACCAGATGCAATTTTCGAGGCTTCTTAACTGAACATGTTACAGTGTCACTTTCTTCTCTCTGAATCTGAATATTCCCAATTGTGATTTTAAGATTCCATGTGCAGAGTTGGAGTTCTGACAATTAGAAAAGCTCCATAAAATTTGGAAAAGAATTCTGAAAGGCACAATTTTCAACAGAAAATTAGGAAACAAAGGTTGTTGTGTTAGCTTTTTCAATGTAAACTATATAATCTTGAGTTCATTATAACCTCTATGGGCCCTGATCTGCTCATCTCTAAAATGAAGGTCACAGACTGTCTCTGTGTCCTTTAATGTTGTTCCATGGCACCATTTAAGCCTGCTAATGAATTACTTAAATATTGAAGTCCACATTAAGCCTTATGGAAAAGCATAACTGGCAAGATTTTTCTCTCAATTACTTGTACTAATAGGGGCCAAAATGGCATGGATACTTTAAATTCACAGATAATCCCCAAACTTTAATTTAGCTAAGTGTTCCAACCTCCTCTTCTGCCAGACCATTTACAGGGGATTCAAACAATTAGCACACACTGGCATGAGATTTATCTTCTTTATAATTCCTGCCTTCCTCACTGCCTTCCTACCAGAATATTTTAATATCTTGATTTCCAAAAATAGAAATAATAAATCAAGAATAGCTGTTGTATAGTCTTCCAGTGGGTTATGTTGCAAAACTACTCCAACACTGTTGTTACTCATAATTTATTAATAGTTTATCTTATGTCAGTTGCTTTGCAAATCATTTAAATCTCATGATCCCTTTGCTGGCTAGTGTATTGGTTTCCTAGGGCTGCCATAACCAAGTAACACAAACTGAGTGGTTCAAACAATAGAAATTTATTCTCTTAAGCTCTGGAGGCTAGAAATCTGAAATCAAGATATCAACAGGGATAGTTCCTTCTAAGAGCTGTGGTAGAGAATTTCATACATTTTTCTTAGCTCAAGTTTTTTTGTTTATTTTTTTCTCTTATAATTTATTTGTTTGGCAATTTTGACACTCCTTGACTTGTAGATGTGTTATGCCAATTTCTGCCTTCATCCTGACGTGGCTTTCTTTCTGGGTGTCTGTCTTTTTATCATTTTGTCATGTCATGTCTGTTGTGGCATTCTTTCTATAGGGAAATGAGTCAAGTGTGATTAGGGCCCTAATTCAGTATGATTTCATTTTGCCTTGATTATTTCTATGAAAGACCCTATTTCTAAATAGTTACAATCTGAGATGCTGGCAGTTAATGCTTCAATTTAATTCAGTTCTTTAGACATAAATGGTATTCCAATTTAATAGATGGGTTAGCTAAGGTTACAATGTTGAATTGATTTTCCTAAGGTCATAAGGCTATTCAATGGTAGATCTGGGATTCACATCAACATTTGATGATGTTATTCATTATTTAGCTAGTAATTGTAGAACTCACAAAGAAAACAGGCTGTATCAATGTCCCAGGACTAAGAATACTGAGCATAAACTTTCTGGTACCTTTAGTGATATAGAGGATTCAGTAACACTAGCCACCATTAAGGGTTCAGAGATGCATTTGTCAGAACTGACCCTTCAGTTCTCCAAGTCTGAGCAGAGATTTAAAAATAAGCCTGAACCTCAAGTCATCTTGAAGATTTATATTCACAATAACTCTGAGAATTTTATATTGAAGTATGACTGCAGAGAGGGATAGTGAATATTCCACCACTATATAAGAAGTGGCCTTGCACATGCACATGCTAAGTTGCTTCAGTGGTGTCCAACTCTTTGAGATTAGGGACTGTGGCCAGCCAGGCTCCTCTGTGCATGGGATTCTCCAGGCAAGAATAAGGACTGGATTACTGCGCCCGCTTCTGAGGAATATTCCTGACCCAGAGATCAAACCCACCTCAGTTCAGTTCAGTTCAGTCACTCAGTTGTGTCCGACTCTTTGCGACCCCATGAATTGCAGCACGCCAGGCCTCCCTGTCCATCACCAACTCCCGGAGTTCACTCAGACTCACGTCCATCGAGTCCGTGATGCCATCCAGCCATCTCATCCTCGGTCGTCCCCTTCTCCTTCTGCCCCCAATCCCTCCCAGCATCAGAGTCTTTTCTGATGAGTCAACTCTTTGCATAAGGTGGACAAAGTACTGGAGTTTCAGCTTCAGCATCATTCCTTCCAAAGAAATCCCAGGGCTGATCTCCTTCACAATGGACTGGTTGGATCTCCTTGCAGTCCAAGGGACTCTCAAGAGTCTTCTCCAACACCGCAGTTCAAAAGCATCAATTCTTCAGCGCTCAGATTTCTTCACAGTTCAACTCTCACATCCATACATGACCACAGGAAAAACCATAGCCTTGACTAGACGGACCTTTGTTGGCAAAGTCATGTCTCTGCTTTTGAATATACTATCTAGGCTGGTCATAACTTTTCTTCCAAGGAGTAAGCGTCTTTATTTCATGGCTACAGTCACCATCTGCAGTGATTTTGGAGCCCCCCAAAATGAAGTCTGACACTGTTTCCACTGTTTCCCCATCTATTTCCCATGAAGTGATGGGACCAGATGCCATGATCTTCATTTTCTGAATATTGAGCTTTAAGCCAAGTTTTTCACTCTTCACTTTCACTTTCATCAAGAAGCTTTTGAGTTCCTCTTCACTTTCTGCCATAAGGGTGATGTCATCTGCATATCTGAGGTTATTGATATTTCTCCCAGCAATCTTGATTCCAGCTTGTGCTTCTTCCAGTCCAGCGTTTCTCATGATGTACTCTGCATAGAAGTTAAATAAGCAGAGTGACAATATACAGCCTTGATGTACTCCTTTTCCTATTTGGAACCAGTCTATTGTTCCATGTCCAGTTCTAACTGTTGCTTCCTTAGAAGATAAAAATTAACTAGCATAGCATGTTTGATTCTTTTTCTCAGTTGACTTTACTGTTTTTAAATGATTGATGTTTGTGAAACTGCCTGGCTACCTATTAATCTGGTTCTGCCCTGAGCACCTCTCTTTAGCATCCCATACAGAAGTGAATAAGGCAGAGTCTTAGGCCTTTGGAGGAAGAACATGGGCTTCAAGAAGGGAGGGAGCACCTAAATTTAGAAATTGGAATAAATAGGAAAGTTTCCATTAAGCCCTTGAGCCCCTGGAATACTTAAGTTCCTCCAATGACTAACCCCTATTATCCCAGTAGTTTCATAAAAAGACATTTCACAAGATATCTTGGCAGTGGTTAAGAAACGTCCCTTTTTCTAGATGTCTGATATTATGCTAAATGGGGAATTACATTAATAAACATATTTTTTTAAAGTACAATTATCTGTGGAAGTTTAAGGAACATTTATAGTTATGCATTTACAGTTTTATGGACTCTATTATGTTCACTCTGCTTTAAAGAACACTTCAATTGGTTACAGTGAAACAGTGGTAATCTTAATGTAGGTCTGGGTCAAAAAAAGGAATAAGTGGTTTTCACCAAAGAGAATTTATGGTAGAGTCATCTTGGTTTGTGGATTTGTAAGCCAGAGAGCCTATTTTCCTTTATATTGGTGATATAGACTAGAAGTTTAATCTGTATCTTTTCAGCCATATTTTGATTTGCTTTAAAATTGAAGAAAAGCAAAAAAAAAGTGTTTTCTGAGTGCTGTTAACATTATTTTGTTTATGAGGATTTCCATAACAGATACTTGGAATATACATTTGGTTGAGTAAATTTAAGCATTTAAATAAGTATCATCTTTGATCACACTAAGATATGCATTGAGGACATGAATAAAGGAGTTGATATAATGGTAAAACCTTTGCAATTTGTATTAGTAATGATTGGTATACTAGTGATAATGTTAAGTAAAATAGATTTACATTAATCATACAAAAGTTAATGTTTTGAGTTGTTACCAGTTAAAAATACTCATTTCCAAAGTCACATAGCTATTTCTTATGAAGGGCTGTAAAGTAGTTTCCCAAACACCAATCAATGTATGCCGGGGTGTAGCCCCAGTGAATCCAGGGAATTCGAAGCGGGGACGGAGTCGGCGTCCTAGGAAAGAACTATTTAATTAGAAATATAAATAGAGATTAGAAAAGAATAGTGTAGTAGGAAAATTAGTGGAGAAAAGAGGCTGAATAACTTGGTTTACGCAGAAAACCAGTAAAACTCCGAGACAAGGAGTTTGCACCACCTACATAGGCCACAGGCGTCTTCCCGGTCTCCCAAAGGAGTGGTGACACAAAGTCCATCCCCGTTCAGACCTTAGAAGCCCAGGCAAAATTAGTAGGCTTGGCGAGCCTCCGCGCTCCAGATTGGAATTCAGCCAGAAAAGAAGAGAACGAGCAAAGATCACACGGGGGAAGCCAGTCTTTCCAGGAACTGGTTCGTTTCTTTATTTTCCAGGCCCACTTTTATACTTTTAGTTGTACATAGAGATAAATGTAAGAAACAGAGTCATGCAGGGTCAGCTGCTCCGACCCTTATCTGAAGACAGTGTTCTCAGCATCTTTGTTCTTACAAGGGTCTTACATTTGTTTTACAATATCTTCTGGTCTGGAGACCCATTAACATTTTATGGTCCCACCTTTCTTTCTATTGATAAAGGTTAATCGATCAGAAAACTTGTTTTCCTTTAAGATCTGCTTAGTGTTAAGATAGTGATAAAGTTACATTCTTACATAGCAAGGATACCACTATTTATGACAAAGAAAGAGGAGTACAGTGATTTATAACAAAGAGAAAATTCATAACTCCAAAGTCTAGTATTGCTAACATCAAAACTACTATAATTCTTTTTCTACATTCCAATTACATCAATTAACATACTCCCAGATGCCTGAGAGTATGGAGGCCTGGCAGCAATCATTAACTCAGCAATGAAACCCTTCACCAACATGACTTTTATCTTTAGAAAAACCCTATGCTAACTAAGACTTTCAAAATACTCCAAACTCTCTGTGCTGTTTATGGTTGAGAGGTTGTAACATTCATGTAGTAGTAGCAAGAGTGTGGATAATCCTGTCACACCAGCTAGTCTGCCAGCAGAGAGGTTTTTGGACTGAAACACCCTTGTCATGCCCAGGAGATTTATTAACTGGAGTCCTAAGTTAACTCCTTTTCAAAGAGAGGTGGTGAGGGATAGGCCCCCATATAATGTCAGAAGAGTAAGCGAAAAGCACAATGCAATAAGGCAGGCAGACTCTGGTTTTGGGGCAGATGCACCAGCAGATCCAGTGAGGCTCCTTTAAGGCCCGACTCACCTTTGCCTTTTGGGCCTCTTAAACTCATGACCTTTGCCACAGGCAGGACTCCTCGTGCTGGCTCCCAGCAAATGTACAAGTATCCTTTATTTTATTTGGATACTAAGGAAAGATTGCTGGTTATTTGAAGTGAGTTTAGCTGAATCCAGCTTTAACTAAATCCACTTCTTTTCCTAAATCCACCTTCTTTTCCTAAATCCACCTTCTTTTCCTATTTTTTCTTTTTTAAAACGTTTTAATGGATAAAAGGGAATAGAGGCAAGGCTTGTTCCTAAGTGAGAGCTATCCTAATAATACTTCTATACTCCTACCTTCTCCCTCTGATGTTTCCAAATGATCTGCCTGACATTTAATATAAATCCATCCCTGAGGCCTTCCTTCCTTAAAAAAAAAAAAAAACACACACACACACACAAAAATGATTTATTATTAAAAAGTCATACTTACTCCACTGACCCTGGGGTGTGAATAGTCTGTGGATTCTAGTAAATGTGTAGAATATTGTCTTGTTATGGAGTCTTGAATTAAGATTGTTAAACAATGATTGATCTGATAATAATACATATCTTATAATGTCAACCAGTTTTTTTTTTTTTTTTAATTCACTGCTGTTGGGGTTTAGGGGATCAATAATTAATGCCTTGTTCTTCCCCTCCTGAGCTTAGAATCAGTTCAGAATTAAGACCTAGGAGACAAAGAAATAGAGGTCAAACAGCTTGTTTTATTATAAAAAGGATGAGGAAATAAGTTTTAAAAGTATATGCTAATGGATTCAATACCCCATCACTGATTTAAGCAGACTTTCTACCTTGGACATCGAAACAGTTGAACAAGGTAAACAAATTCCTTACAGGAACAAGATGGCCCCTCAGCTTTTCAGATGTAATCAATGAAATTGACTGAGCTGTGAGGACCTCAAGAGGCATTGAGAAATGCTACAGCTCACAGCGGGGTAAGCTCCATATGCTCAGTATTTTCTGACAACCTTTGGTACAAAGGAGTTGGGAGAAGGCCAGATGGGTTGCTCTAATGGATACCCCCATGAAAACAAGCAAGAGGAAGAAGGAAGATTTTTATCCAGCATCGTCCATCTAGGGTTCTCTCAACTTGTTGGGCTTTCTCACAGTACTAAGTCCTCCCATTTCAAATTATTGCCACCCATGTTTTAAATTATAGATTAAAATTATATATGGTAAATATATCAATATGCAAGCATATAATGTCTCTGTTATTGCTGTTCATTTGCTAAGCTGTGATTCTCTATGACCCCATGAACTGCAGCACACCAGGATTCCCTGTCCTTCACCATCTCCCTGAATTTGCTCAAACTCATTTCCATTGAGTCAGTGATGTCATCCAACCATCTCATCCTCTATTGTCCCCTTCTTCACTTACCCATAATCTTTCCTAGCATCAGAGTTTTTCCCACTAAGTTGGCCCTTTGCATCAGGTGTTCAAAGTATTAGAGCTTCAGCATCAGTCCTTCCAATGAGTATTCAGAGCTGATTTCTCTTAGGATTGACTGGTTTTATCTCCTTTCTGTCTAAGGGACTCTCAAGAGTCTTCTCCAGAACCACGGTTAGAAGACATCAATTATTCGGTATTCAGCCTTTTTTTATGGTCCAGCTGTCACATCCATACATGACTAGTGGAAAAACCACAGCTTTGACTAGATGGACCCTTGCTGACAAAGTGATGTTTTGCTTTTTAATAGCTGTGTAGGTTTGTCATAGTATTTCTCCCAAGGAGTAAACATCTAATTTTGTGGTGCAGTCACCATCTGCAGTAAGTTTGAAGCTCAAGAAAATGAAATTGTAACTGTTTCCACATTCCCCCCATCTATTTGCCATGAAGTGATGGGACCAGATGCCATGATCTTTGTTTTTTTTAATGTTGAATTTTTATACCAACTTTTTCACTCTCCTCTTTCATCTTCATCAAGAGGCTCTTTAGTTCCTCTTCACTTTTTGCCATTATCATTGTATCATCTGCATATCTGAGGTTGTTGATATTTCTCCCAGCAATCTTGATTCCAGCCTATGATTCATCCATCCTGGTATTTTGCATGATGTACTCTGCATATAAGTTAAGTAAGCAAGGTGACAGTATACAGCCTGGATGTACTCCTTTCCCAATTTTGAATCAGTTCATGTCCTTTTCTAACTATTGCTTCTTGTCCTGCATACAGGTTTCTCAGGAGACAGAATTTTCCAGTTTCTTGTGATCCACAAAGGCTTTAGCATAGTCATTGAAGCAGAGATAGAAATCTCTGTTATGGAAAGCCTCAAATAGAGACAATATAATTCTTCCATTATCAAATTCCCAGAGGTTGACTGAAATTCCCTAATTGCATCACCTTGCAGTGTGGAACCGCGAGTAAATGAAAAGCCAAAATTCTTTAAGTCAGCAGAAATTAAAATCCAAAATGAGTTTTTTTCTCAGCCAGCTAGTCAGTGGTAACTCCTGTGATTCATGAATAGTGCAGGTAACCTCACCAGCTGTCACTTAATGAAACTGCTTCTAGTTCCTTTAGCACTTTGTAAGTTGTCCTCCATGATTAGGTAACCATCATTCTGATCTCCATAGTTTTCATTAAGTATATTGCAGTTCGTTTACATGTTTTTGAACTTTAAATGCATCAAATCATGCTGGACCTAAATTTTGTCTTTTTCTTTTGTTACTCTTGATTCTGAGCCATCTATGTTGATGCAGCAGATGCAGTTCATTGGTAGTGTATGCCACAGATTGTCACCTCCAATGGATCTTTGTTCCTTTCTTATTATTCCTGATTAAACAACAGTGCTAGTGTGAACACTCATGGAAGTAAGCAAGAATTCCTTTAGTGTGAGATCTCAATTTTTAAAAACTACAGTGAATCAATAGATTATTACAGCACAACCTTTATATTTACTGAATTTAGAAAACATGAAACACATATCCTATAGCAGTGAATCAGATATTTAGTGTTGAAAGAAGGTATTACATGAAGATCTTACTTTGATCAGCCTTGTTAAGATGCCAGTCAGGTCTGTGATTTCCAAAACCTCTGAACTCCTACAAGATCTCTTCTGTCATTAACTTAATCATTGCACTGCATTGGCCTTGGAGAATATCTGCCCATACATGCAACCCTTTCTCAAAGTGCAATTTGAAACATTCTGGTCATTTTGCTAAGTTTAGAATCTTGTAAAGATGGCAGACTCATTCATTAAGTATAAACTGAGGTGACTTTCTATCCCCAAACCTTTTCAGTTCAAAACCGTTTAACTTCTGTTTCTTTTCTGAGCTCAAGATCTCTAGAACCCCAATATTCTAATCAATCTGGTTTCGACTTTATGACATAGTTGACACACTCTCTTGTGAGCAGGGATACTGTTTTGTGCTGTGCCAACTGCTACCACTAACTGTATTCAGTTAAGGAGATATTTAAGCCTATGAAACATATTTTCTTGGAAAAGTTCATTGTTTAACCTCACATGTGTTTCATCTGGAAAACTAGCTTGATCTGAAACTACTGATAGTCCTGAAAAAATGACCCCTCCCTTTTTCCCGAGCTTTGGAAAAAATCTATACATTTAGAGACATTCTTTATTTCTGTAGTAATTTTCTCTGTAGCAGTGGAGATGTCGATAATGTTCATTTTCCTGCTGCTGCTCTTTTACAGGTTTCTAGGAGACTCAGCTGAGTTTTTCATGTTTAACTTAAACTGTTTCAAACACATATAGAACTGGTACTGTTTGCAGGTTCAGAACATTCTTTTTTTGCTCTGTGGTCCAGGCATTTGTTTTGGCAGTATACTTCTCTGGATAGTGCTTACAAAAGTTAAAAAAATAAATCAGCACTACCTCTGTAACAAAGGAAGTTCTTTTTGAACACATCTTGTTTAACATCACCTCCTAACAGTGAATAATCTTGCTGAGGATATAAACTCCTGAAGACTATATAACTCAGACCTGGCCTCTATATGGTACTGTTGCCTCACCATGCCATGTGCAAAGGTTATGGAACACAGTGACTCTTAGAAATGGGAAAAAGGCCCATATGGCTAGAGTACAAACGTGGAAAAGAAATTGAGGTTATAAACATAGGCAAAAGGCCAGACTCTGTAAAATCATATAGACTGTAGTAAGGATTATGAGCAATAAAGAATACTCTGCAATTTACTTTAGAATCTTCAGAAAGTTTGGTCAGGAGAATGAAACAGGTAAAATTTTCTGAGGTGTTTTGATATGTAAAGGAGCAAAAATCCTGGCAATACTGTTGAGGGAAATAGTAATATGTTCTGGTATGTTGGGGAAATTATAGGAATGACCTCTAGCTAAAGGATATCCATTTCCACTGGACTAAATTACATCATCTTGCTGTCTGTGTGCATTTTCCATAACCATATAACCTTTTATCTAGAGATTGTCCAGGACGCTGGATTCAGCCAAAATTTTTTGGGTAGTGATGGTGATTGAAGAAAGAGAAATGGAATGGAGTATCGTTTTCCAAATTCTGATCTCATTTTGTGAGTCATATTGTAGAAGAAAAGGTCTTTTTTTTTTTTTTTTTTTCCTTCTTTTTTTGCTCTACTTATCTCTCCAGGTGGTTTAGTTCCAGGAAACAGGTTTTCAACCAATGTAATAGAATTATTGAATTAATCCTTAAAAAAGTTTATGTTTAGCATAGCATAAGACATCAAGTTGTTTTATTCTCATGTAACATCTAAGCCATAGCCACTCAATACATATCTAGTTAAAATAATTATTTAAAAATATGCACAAGCATGATGAACTTTTTGATTCCTTCCAAATGTCTGCATCTTAGTTTGAGTCTACAGTTGACCCTTGAAAATGTGGGCCATCGGGGCACCAAACCCCAGACAAAAAGCTGCAATAACTTTGCGTTAGGTCCTTTCCATACATGGCCCTGCATCCACAAATTCAGCCAACCATGTGGATTGCTTAATAAGTATTTAGTGAAAAAGGTACTTATAAGTGGACCGCTGCTGTTCAAACCCACATTGTTCTAGGATCAATTGTATTGAATATTTTGTTTTGGTTAACTATTTTCATATTTTAATTTATAAGACTTAAGTATTTTTCATGTTAACTATGCTTTACCAATCTACTTGTCTTTGGACATTAAAAACTATTTTAATCAAAACCATTTCTTTATTCTACATAGATTTTACTTAGCTTGTTATCAGGGGAGCCAGCTTCAAAGGAGTTTCTTTAATTGATTTCTGATATATTGATAGTGTTCCAGTGCTGAAGTGGAACTGCATGTGAATGTTACTTTCAAGGGTATATTTATAGTTTCCAAATTTTAATATCATTAAAGTTGCTGGAGAACTCACATAAAAGCTATATAATGAATTAGATTATGCTCTAGTTTATAATCTTAATAATTGTTACTGATTGAGCACTTACTAATTGTCACACATTTCAGGTTATCATTTATTGACTAATTTAATCTTTAATCCTTTCATTCAACTATTGCATGTCAGGCATTATCTTTAGTTGCTCATTGAGTCAAATCAACAATATCTCTGTTTTCAACATGTTAGGTCACAGTAGGACAGATTTTTTAAAAATCTCTTTTTAACCAAATAAAACATTTAAAAGGTATTGCAAGTTCTCACAAGGAGAGATACAGCTGTTTAAAAGAAGAAATTGACTGAGGGATGTCAGAGAAGGCGTTGCTCATTTAATTTTCAGTGTGACTCAATGAGATTGCACTCGGGTGCCAAACTGTCTGGATAGGAAACATTTCTCTGCCTCCATTGCTGTGTGACCTTGGACAAGTTACTAAAACTTTCTGTGGCTCAGTTTTGTCATGTATAAATGGGTATAAAGATAGTACTTGCTTAATAAATTGTAGTGAGTGTAAATGTTTAAAGAAATAAATAAGTTGCTCAGCGACAGTAAGATTAGAAGTTAAAATCCAAAACCCAGTCTGCTGACAGCAGAATGCAAGTTTTAGTTACAGTGTGATTTTTGCCAGGCAGTTGAGAGAGAGGGACTGTTGAAAGGAAACTGTTTTCTCTTTGGGTATCCAGTTGTAAGTCAAGGCTATTCAATGAATTGATCTTTGATAGTTAGAACTGGACATGGAACAACAGAATGGTTCCAAATAGGAAAAGGAATACATCAAGGCTGTATATTATCATCCTGCTTATTTAACTTATATGCAGAGTACATCATGAGAAACGCTGGACTGGAAGAAACACAAGCTGGAATCAAGATTGCCAGGAGAAATATCAATAATCTCAGATATGCAGATGACACCACCCTTATGGCAGAAAGTGAAGAGGAGCTAAAAAGCCTCTTGATGAAAGTGAAAGAGGAGAGTGAAAAAGTTGGCTTAAAGCTCAACATTCAGAAAACGAAGATCATGGCATCTGGTCCCATCACTTCATGAGAAATAGATGGGGAAACAGTGGAAACAGTGTCAGACTTGATTTTTTTGGGCTCCAAAATCACTGCAGATGGTGACTGCAGCCATGAAATTAAAAGACGCTTACTCCTTTTTATCATCCTGCTTATTTAACTTATATGCAGAGTACATCATGAGAAACGCTGGACTGGAAGAAACACAAGCTGGAATCAAGATTGCCAGGAGAAATATCAATAATCTCAGATATGCAGATGACACCACCCTTATGGCAGAAAGTGAAGAGGAGCTAAAAAGCCTCTTGATGAAAGTGAAAGAGGAGAGTGAAAAAGTTGGCTTAAAGCTCAACATTCAGAAAACGAAGATCATGGCATCTGGTCCCATCACTTCATGAGAAATAGATGGGGAAACAGTGGAAACAGTGTCAGACTTGATTTTTTTGGGCTCCAAAATCACTGCAGATGGTGACTGCAGCCATGAAATTAAAAGACGCTTACTCCTTGGAAGAAAAGTGATGACCAACCTAGATAGCATATTCTAAAGCAGAGACATTACTTTGCCAAACAAAGGTCTGTCTAGTCAAGGTTATGGCTATTCCAGTGGTCCTGTATGGATGTGAGAGTTGGACTGTGAAGAAGGCTGAGTGCCGAAGAATTGATGCTTTTGAACTATGGTGTTGGAGAAGACTCTTGAGAGTCCCTTGGACTGCAAGGAGATCCAACCAGTCCATTCTGAAGGAGATCAGCCCTGGGTTTTCTTTGGAGGGAATGATGAAAGCTGAAGCTCCAGTACTTTGGCCACCTTATGTGAAGAGTTGACTTATTGGAAAAGACCCTGATGCTGGGAGGGATTGGGGGCAGGAGGAGAAGGGGACGACCAAGGATGAGATGGCTGGATGGCACCACGGACTGGATGAACGTTAGTCTGAGTGAACTCCAGGAGATGGTGATGGACAGGGAGGCCTGGTGTGCTGCGATTCATGGGGTCACAAAGAGTCGGACTCAACCGAGCAACTGAACTGAAGGGAGCGTGGCACTGGTCATCTCATAAGGAAATGCCTGTTCTGGCTTCATTGTGGTGATGTTGCTGAAGCTTGATTTCTTTATGACTTATTCCCAGATCTGGGAAATGGTACAATATTTCATTTCTTACTTTTCATTAGGCCACTTGAAGGATGGTATAATAAAATGGTTAAAGACACAGACTGTGGTACTAGACTGTTGAGTTTCAAATTCTGGCTTTGCTACTTACTAGCTGTGTGACCAGGACTAGACTACTAATCTCTATGCTTCAGCATTCTTTCTATGAAATGGATATGGTGATGATATGTCCTGCTAAGGCTGTCTTAAGTACAAAATAAATTAATATGTATAACCGGGCAGGGCTTGGTCCATAATGAGCTTTACATATGTGCCAAATAACCAATAAATATGTACCCCATTCTTTGATGAAATTTCCATTGCTTGGTTGATATTATCATAAAATCTAGCTCCTGAAGCCATTCTTTAAAGTAGTGCTAGCTATTTGAAACCTGGGAAACAGCATCACATTTCCTTTTTTAAAAACTCTTCTTATAATCTAAGGCAACCTAATCCCCAGACTTGCTGCTGCTGCTGCTATGTCGCTTCAGTCGTGTCCGACTCTGTGCGACCCCGGAGACACCAGCCCATAGCTCCCCCGTCCCTGGGATTCTCCAGCAAGAACACTGGAGTGGGTTGCCATTTCCTTCAATGCATGAAAGTGAAAAGTGAAAGTGAAGTCGCTCAGTCGTGTCTGACTCTTTGTGACCCCATGGACTGCAGCCTACCAGGCTCCTCCATCCATGGGATTCTCCAGGCAAGAGTACTGGAGTGGGGTGCCATTGCCTTCTCCAATCCCCAGACTTAGGTATGGCAAAATAAAGGGCATTAAGAAAGCGAAATGTTATTGTTCGTTATTCTGTCTTAAGACTAGTGTCATGATTTTACTCATACGCAGAATCTATAAAAAGCAACACAAAAACAAATTCATAGATACAGAGAATAGAATAGTAGTTACAAGAGGGGAAGAAATTTGGGTTGGGGATGAAATGGGTGGTGAGTGAAATAGGTGAAGGGAGTCAGGTGTATGGTGATGGGGGCATAGCTTAGGCTTGTAGTGGTGATGGTTCTGTAGTGTGTATAGATCTTAAAGTATAATGCTGCGCACGTTAAACTTATACAGTGATAAAGTGATTGGTTCTGTTTATCATTCTATCCCCTTGTTGAAACAGGAACTAAAAAAATTATCTCTCCAGGAATCACTCAGGAAAACAGTAGGTTACTGTTGGAAACGTATTCTTTGAAACAATTTCCATCCTTTATCACCTGCCATTGAGTCACCGTGAACACCAACTAACTGAAAATTGTTTGTAGCTCATTTAGGTATTTATGAATCACTTTGTATAACACTGTCTACAGGGCTAGCTGTGAACACCAAGAACTTCAGTGATTTTTCTCCATGCATTTAGTTACTCCAAACACCTGCCTTTATACTTTATTCTATAGAAATAAAAAGTGTTCAGTTCCCAAGAAACTACTCCACAGAAGGATTAAAAGCGGATTTTTTTCCTTCAAAATGTATTCTCAATTAAACATGAAAAATAAACACACAAATAGGGTTTTCTATATTATTCTTTTGTAAAAACATGTTTTCAAGCAGGTGGAAATTCAAACTCTGGAAATCCAAATATGAGGCTCTAATAGGTCTCACTGTGCTATAAAGACATGCAGAAACAGACCAGCTAACCAGAGGAAAAATGAAAAAATTCACAGAAGATGGATTCTGTTAGTGGAACTGGCTATCCATATAAAAATTTAAGTGATTTATTATGGCATCTTCACTGAGTAGAACTAAACAGGGTAAGGGGCTGGCAAGTCGGTAGATCACTAGCATATTTAGCAATGAGGACACAGACTGGGAATAATGGGACACTCGAGGTATCAGGATCAGAGATTTAGGTCCTAGAAAATGATATGTCTCTCTTAGTACTTCAGCAGAGCTTAAATAACTAAGACTTAGTTTATTTGTCACATTATTAAACTTGGGAACTTTTTCTCTGAGTATAATGGCAATGAAGGATCTTGTTATGAGACATTTCTAACTGGCTCTTCCCATTTTACTGAGTTAGAACGTGTGATAAGGTTTCCATAGTTGTTACCATTAGGGACTTATTGGGAGAGGTTACCTCTCTCTGATGGTGCTATGATTGAAGTTGGAGTATTGAGAACTGAAGTGCCTGACGTATAAAGGTGATGGGTTCATGAGTAGACATCACTAGCACCAAAAACTCAGCCTGAAAAAAACGGTTGATGAAACAAACATTTATGTAGTACCTTCCAAGTGTTAGATTCTGTTTCTAGGCACAGGTATACGACAGTAAATAGGACAGACAAAATGAATACAGTTGGTCTTCTAGTAGGAGACTTAAACAGATTTTCACAAAAATTACACAGGATCCAAGGGAAATTCATCCATGATAAAAACTCCTCTACTTCTTCCTCTCAGTTGCTTAGTCTTGAGGATTGTCAAGGTTGGGAGAGAAATTAAAGTATTGCTGTAATTGATCCCTCTAAGCAAAAGGACTAGGCAAACAGGAGCCATAGGAGCCCTGGAAAAGGTATTGATTTTGAAAATTTGGAGAATTGGTATCTATAGCACCAGAATCACAAAGCATACTTGTGTAGTTTGTGTTTCTCCATACAAACACTTGCAATGTGCACCATACCTGACAGTTATTTACTACAGCTTTTACTAACTAAAATGTTCTTTTAAAAGCATAAATTGAGTCTCAGTCATATTTTTTTCTGATTCATATTTTTGAATAGATGAATAAACATATAGATACTATAACATAAGATAAAAGGAAGGAAAAGTGAGGATTTTTAGAATATGATGAACTCAGTTATTTCCACATCAAACTACATTTAATATTACATCTAGTCATATTCACATTCGGTATAAGCAACTTTGATACATGAAAAAATCAAAAAAAAATTTCCATAGTTTGATGAAATTTAATTTAAGGCAAATTAAGTACTCTTGCCTGGAAAATTCCATGGATGGAGGAGCCTGGTGGGCTGCAGTCCATGGGGTCACTGAGAGTCGGACACGACCAAGCGACTTCACTTTCACTTTTCACTTTCATGCATTGGAGAAGGAAATAGCAACCCACTACAGTGTTCTTGCCTGGAGAATCCCAGGGACGGGGGAGCCTGGTGGGCTGCCGTCTGTGGGGTCGCACAGAGTCAGACACGGCTAAAGTGACTTAGCCGCAAGCCAAATTAAATCTCTTCCTCTTGGAGTCATCTAATAGTTTTTTGTTTGCTAATGTGCATTGTGGATACTAAGAAGAGGGATACAGTAATAAGTATATCTTTTCATAAAATACATTTGAAAGAAACATCTTTCTTTAAAGCAAAATTGAGAAAGTATCCAGATATATCACTAGTGAAATCATTGCTGCAATAGAAAAGGTTTTGTGTATTGAAATAGGTGATCAGTTAGAGCCATTTAAACTAAACCAAGGTAATGCTATGGCAAATATGTTAACTCATCATCAGTTATTTGAATTCAGTCTTGTATAGTTGTAAATAATAAAGTTGATAAGAACATGTGTGTGTGTGATCAGTCACTAAGTCATGTCTAACTCTTTGCGGCCCCATGGACTGCAGCCCACCAGGCTCCTGTGTCCACGGTATTCTCCAGGCAAGAATCCTGGAGTGGGTTGCCATTTCATTCTCCATGATAAAAGTATATTTAGCCTTTAACATCTACATAGAAGATCTGTAGAAGATACTGGTATTTAGTAGAATTTTGCCTCTAATCCATCTGTTCCACTTTCTACTTCTAAAAACAACTACAATTCCCCTTTAAAAAAAGTTTTAAAAAATTATTTTATCAGACAATGTAAAAAATTGCCCGAACTCCATCATAAATTATTAGTTATTTGAGGAGTGCAATAAATTGGAAGATTGAATTAAGTTACCCAACTGAGTTAAATTCAAATTCAGAATGATAGAAATCAGAACTGTATATGCATTAGAATTCTTGAAGTTTCAAAGTTTTTCTGTTATCCAGTCAAAGAAATGTATTTAGAAATTTCAATAGCATATGCTCATCAAAATACTGCCTAATTAGATAAATTATGAAGGACATAGGACATATAAATGTTAAAAGTAGGAGTAAATTTGTTATTAATTTGACTATTCATACATTAGCCTGTGTTTTTTTGTTCTTGAATAAAAATTTAAGACAAAACTGAGGACTAAAGAGATGCTCATGAAACCCACTCAGTTTTATCCAGGACAATTTAGTGAGTCAGAAGAATTTTAAATATACACTTATTTTATATAAACAAAGTTCTGAGGAAAAAGCACCAAGACTTGGGCTTGGGATAGCTGTAGTTCAGCTGATAAAGAACCTGCCCGCAATGTGGGACACCCGGGTTCAATGCCTGGGTTGGGAAGATCCCCTGGAGAAGGGAAAGGCTACCCACTCCAGTATTCTGGCCTAGAAAATTCCGTAGACTGCAGAGTCCATGGGGTCGCAACGTCAGACATGACTGAGCGACTTTCACTTCACTTCATGTGTTGTTGAAATCTGCTTTTCCAGTTAAAGGTCATGGCTTTGGATAGAGAAGGTGATATGTACTGTGAGCAGCTGACTACACAGATGGTACTGAAGAACAGATCGTTGTTTACAGTACCTAAAAAATGGGCTCTTAGGAAGCTCAGACTGGACCTCACATCCAGGTTTATCTCAGCTTATGAATCCCTACTAAAGCGCAAGAACTATCTTAGGCATCTTCAGAGAAATAGCTTAATTATTAAATGATCCTGTAACAGTTGCAAATGAAAATTCATTTATAGGTTAATAAATGGAATAGGTTAATTAACCTATTCATAAATAGGTTAATTTAGAAGACTGATCTAAATTAATAAAATTCAAAAACAATAGAGTCAAAACACAGACTCTTTGATATCAGTGTCCTTCGCCTTGCACCATGACCACCTTCCTCTAAAGGAACTGAAACATGCCTTTGGCAGGTGACGTTCCGTTTACATAGAACAGTTTTATTCTTTTGTGCATTTACTTTTTTAATTCACACTTACTGATTTATTTATTAAATGTTTTCTTTCTGAATATCTGTGAGCCTGTGACTGCAGAAAGGATGGAAACTTAAATCAAAGGAGGAATAGAGTATTCTAAGGGTTAATTGAAAGGAAAATATATATATTCACAGTAAGAGTATGCAAAATGGATGGGCTTTTCTGGTAGCTCAGTGGTAAAGAATCGACCTGCTAATGCAGGAGGTGCAGGTTTGACCCTGGCTTGGGAAGATCCCCTGGAGAAGGAAATTGACAACCCATTCCAGTATTATTGCCTGAGAAATCCCATGGATAGAGTAGCCTGGGGCTTCATCTATGGGGTCGCAAAAGAGTCAGATGCAACTGAGTGACTAAAAAACAAACAAATACAAAATGGACACTATTTGGAATAATTGGAGTGGCTTAGACAAAAGTACAATTATGCTCAGTCATTATCAGAAACTAAAGAAAACAGTGACAATAGAATTGATTTTATGTCTCTATTATAGCTGTATAATGAGTATGTATAACATAAAAAAGATACTTGAAATTTCAGCAAGTGTAGTTAATATAATCCCACAAGTAGCAGAGAAAGCTACTTGACATATATCCTTGATCAACAGCAGCTAATAAAAGAGGTGAAAGTAGATGATGTTTTTAAGGGACATATCCACATGGTGGAAGACACTGGTTTAAATATAAAAGCTCTATGTTATACACTTATATGAAAAAATAAGGAGAAACAATTACAATGAGTATTCTTAGAAGTCTGCCAGATATTTTTAAAGCAGACTAAGAATATGCATGAGGCTCTCTGATGACCTAAAATTTTGAACATAACTTGTACATAAACAAGAGGCACCTTTCCTTGACTCTATCACCACTCTCCAGCTCTGATTCTGTCCCTTCCTTTTTTCAACAAAATTCAAAAAAGAAATCATACATTTGGTGAACTATTTCGTTAAGCTACCATTCATCACTCAAAGTGTTAAAACTTTTAATCTCAACATTCTGCTTGGATGTCTCTGACTGTAGGCAATAGTGAAGGCCAAATTTTGTTGTCATCATCTTGGAACACTCTGAAAAACATTTTGAATTGCTGACGTCACTTGTTCTTGGCTCATTCCTCCTTCTACATCTATTAAGTTTCTCAACCAATTTTGCTTATTACATTTTTGCTGCCTATTCCAGTAATTGTTGAGGTTCCCTTAAGTATCTGTTACTGATCATCACTTTCGTGTCCTCCTTTTCTCCCATGCCTCATTTACCACTAAAACACTGATAAATCCCAAATCTAAGTCAGATTATAAAGTTATAACTTTCTCCTGAACTCCAGACCTACATGTCCAGTAGTTACTAGAGCAACCTGCAAAGAGACACTACTGGATTCTAAAACTCATTTAAAATTTTACTTTTCATATTTCTTTACCATCTACTCTAGGTTGCTTTGTGTAAGTTTAGGTCATCAAAACCCTACTCCAAAATCTTCTCTGCCTTATCTTGAAATTGCTAGCTAACTCTTAAAGTCTTACTATTATCAAGCACTTCATATCCGGTTTTAAGTCGTGTCTTCAAATATCAGTCATACCTCTTTCCACCACCTGCTCAGGCCCTAGCTACACAGAATACATTGCCTTTTGGGTTATTGCACAGGCTGTTTTTTTGTTTTTTTTTTTTGTTTTTTCCTGTTTGGTATATGTATGCACCTCAGTTAAATCCTCCTTTGACTGTCTCTGGATGAGATGGCAACTCTGACTGCTGCTGCTGCTAAGTCGCTTCAGTTGTGTCCGACTCTGTGTGACCCCATAGACGGCAGCCCACCAGGCTCCCCTGTCCCTGGCAAGAACGCTGGAGTGGGTTTCCATTTCCTTTCCCAATGCATGAAAGTGAAAAGTGAAAGTGAAGTTGCTCAATCGTGTCCAGCTCTTCCGTCCATGGGATTTTCCAGGCAAGAGTACTGGAGTGAGGTGCCATTGCCTTCTCCAGAATTTTCTCTTCAGTTCAGTTCATTTGCTCAGTCATGTCTGACTCTTTGCGACCCCATGAATTGCAGCATGCCAGGCCTCCCTCTCCATTGCCTTCTCCATAAGAGGTGAAACTAAAAGAAAAAAAAAAAAAAGACAAACTTAAAATCACATTGGGAGTATACAATATGTATCTTCCAGTATCTGAATGAGCACCATTATTAACATGTTTAATTTATGAGTATAGGTCAATGCACATAATTGCCGAATATATATCATTATAAAGGACACGTAGACCATTTATGAAAATTGATGAGATGCTGAATCATACAAGTTTCAGTATACTGTAGAGGGTCGACATCATGTTGAGTAAGTGCTTTGTGTACAAGTTATTTGAATCAGAAAACCTCCAGCTATTAAGAAATTAAAATATATTCTTTTGGAACCCTTATTGAGAAAATTTTAAATGTAAAATGCTTAGAAATGAATAAAAATTAAACTACTGTATTTAAAAAAGTAAAACCAATGTTAGAGTGAAACGTACTTCAAAACATATATAAGAAAAAAATAAGGCAGAAAATTGGTTATTAACATCCACCTCAAGTTGAGGGAAAACAGTGCATTTAACTCAAATGCAGAAGGAGAGAAATAATAAAAATCAGGAGGTAATATAATTAAAAATATTGTACAATGTACCAAACATACAGTAGAGATGATAAGCAAAACTAAAAGTTGCTGTTCGAATAAACTGATAAAAGTCATAGATATCAAAGTTATTGACCGAGTTAAAAAAAAAAAAGAGAGGCATCAAGAATAACTCATATCAGGAATAAAAGTTAAGTCTCTATAAATCCTGAAAATGCTAAAAGGTGTTGGAAATAGCTTTTAAAAAAATAAAATGTTGCTTAAAGTAAACTTACAGTTAAAATTTAACTTAACCAAAATGTGATGAAAGAATAAGATGATCTAAGTAGTTGCATTCTATTAATGCAATGAATAATAAAAAGTCCTGTATAGCTAAAGCTCATAATAAAGGAAATAGAGGGAATCTTTCTCATGATAAAAAAAAGGAAGTCTACCAAACACCTACAACAAACAGTGGACTTAATGGTAGGTTTACTTTTGAGATCAAAAGAAGGGTGTCTAGGAACACCACTTCTTTTCATTGTTCTGGTGTTCCTAGCGGGTGCAGTGATTCAAAATGCATATGTGTATTCATGTCCATACATGAATGCATAAATACTGTATATAGGCATGTTTTTAAAGCTCAGAGATTTAAGTGAAATATATGAAACCATCATTGTGTATAATGTGAGAGTGCAGATAATAAATTGAAAAGAATAGACAGGTGAATTGAGTTTGCTCAATATAAGGTCAATAGAAAGTCAATTTTATTCTTACAGACAAGTGTTATAGAAAATAGAAATACTATATACATTCAATGGAATATTATTTAACCATAAAAGTGAAATAAATATTGCTATATGCTACAAATAGATGAACCTTGAACACATTATGCTAAGTGAAATAAGATAGACGGAAATGTCTTCAAATTGTGTGATTCCATTTGTATGAAAGTCCAGAATAGGCAAATCCAGAGAGGCAGATTAGAGGTTGCCAGGGGAAGTGGATAAGACAGAAATGAGATTGACTGCTCATACATATAGGGTTTCCTTTTCAGAGTTTGGAAATGTTCTGGAATTCATGATAATGTTTATAAAACATTGTAAGCATAATATGAGCCATTAAATTTCCAGTTTAGAACAGTGAATTTTATGTTATGTGCATTGTATTTTTAAATAGTCAATACACTGTTAAGGAAAAGGTTGAGGATCCCACTCTTCTACCTACATCATGTTGAGATAAGACATGATATAGATACATGTGATGCAGACAAATAGTTAAATGGGATATGCTGATATCTATTAATAGAAACACCCAACTATCTGTGGACAATTAATTTATGGAAAACTTATCTTTACATACAGTGACAGAAGTGAGATATTTTCAGTAAAGTTTATTGCATCAATCTGGAAAATAGTCACATTTTATAACAAATCACACAGAGCAAAACATTAATTTCAGGTAGGTTTTGAAATAGATGTGAGAGGCAGAAGAATGTGATAACAAACCTTAGTTTCAGAAGAAGATAGAAAATATTATATTACATATGATCATTTTGTGTAATGCATGTGCCACAAAAAGACAGAGACAGTTAAATTTGCTGTAAAACTTAGAATTAATTTGCAACAAGAGACACAAAACTGAATAAAAGGGTGAGATGTGGAGGGGGAAACATATTTCACCAAATATAATCAACAAAGGATCCTATCTAGACTACATAAACACTTCAGCAAATTAGTAAGGAGAAAACAACCCACATTAGGTGGACAAGCAAATTGAAAAGTGACTCCTTAAATGAAAAACTATGTTTGTATGAATTATGTATAAATATATGGCAAATATATGAAATGCACTAAAATACATTAATACAGAAATGTAAATCAAAAGTATAATTATACTACATAGTAAACTAAAGTGATGACTAAAGTTAAGCAAAATAAAAGTATATTCTGGTGAATCTGTACAATGGCAACTTTGATATACTATTTGGCAATGTCTGCTAAAGAAGAACATATGTATTTTTTTTTAAACTTCAGTAAATTATTTCTAGGAAATATCCAAGAATAAATATGTGTACATGTATAAAAGGATGCTTCTAATAGAATTATTCATGATAACTGGAAAGTAGAAATAATCCATACTGTCAATAGAGGATTGAAAATATAAATTATGTAGTGTTTATCCAATGAAATTCTATAGAGTAACAAAAAATAATTATAGCTACAAACAAGATGAATGAATCACAGACATGTTAACGGAAAGAAACTAAATATAGACAAAAATATGGTGTATTATTTCAATTTTATAAAGTTGAAAACTAAGGCAAAACTATAGGATGAGCTAAAAACAAAACAGACATATATAGATATAGATATATAGTGATTACAATATACAATATGCTCAATGACATGTTCAAAATGTTGCCGCTCTGTGACAACACCTTGTCAATATGCCATGCAAAATTATGATGAATTTGTAACATTAGTGCTGTGTTTCCACAATCACATCATATGCATCTGTATTGCCTCAAATGGTTTGATTTTATTTGAATCTGTGCTTTAACATAACCCATAAGAAGTAACCAAGTGAGTTTATATGTATTTATGTATGTGCATGATGACTCAGACAGTAAAGAATCTTCCAGCAACATGAGAGACAGAGTTCAATCCCTGAGTCAGGAAGATCCCCTGGAGAAGGGGATGGCTCCCTAGTCTAGTGTTCTTGCATAGAATTCCACTGACAGAGGAGCCTGGCAGGCTCCAGCCCATGAGGTCACAGAGAGTTAGACATGATTAACAGCTAACACTTCCACATATGTATGTATACTGTTTTTGTATATGCCCTGTGTATATATATATATATATATAGTACTTGTATGCATGCTGCGTGTATACACACATATACAGTGACAGACCATGCTGTGGGCTTCTATGTGTTAGTTGCATTCTAGTTCTTGATCTGATTGTTGATTACATGAGCATTCATTTTGTGATAATTTATTGAGCTATATACATTTGCACTTTTGCAAGTTTCTTGCATGATTTATAAGCTATGACAAACTAGGACAACATATTAAAAAGTAGAGACATTATTTTGCCATCAAAGATCCATATTGTCAAAGCTATGGTTTTTCCAGTCATCATGTATGGATATGAGTGTTAAACTACAAAGAAAGTTGAGTGACTGATAGTCACTCAGTTGTATCTGACTCTTTGTGATTCCATGAACTGTAACCAGCCAGGCTCCATTGCCCATGGAATTCTCCAGGCAAAAATACTGGAGTAGGTTGCCATTTCCTTTTCCAAAAGAAAGCTAAGCACCAAAGAACTGATGCTTTTGAACTGTGTATTGGAGAAGATTCTTCAGAGTCCCTTGGACTGAAAAGAGATCAAACCAGTCAATCCTAAAGGAACTCAGTCCTGAATATTCATCAGAAGGACTGATGCTGAAGCTGAAGCTCCAGTACATTGGCACCTGATGTGAAGAAGTGACTCATTAGAAAATAAGACCCTGATGCTAGAAAAGATTGAAAGCAAGAGGAGAAGGGGGCAACAGAGGATGAGATGGTTGGATAGCATCACCAGTTCAATTGATGTGAGTTTGAGCAAGCTCTGTAAGTTGCTGATGGACAGGGAAGCCTGATATTCTGCAGTCTACAGGGTTGCAAAGAGTTTGACATGAATGACAAATGAACTGAACTGATAAATCAATAATATCTTTGTGAAAAGGAAAGAAAATATACCAAGTATTTTCTATGCCTCTCATGAGAAGAACTAAAATCCAAGGACAGAGATTTTGTACCTTTGAAGCCAGGCTCAGTGCAGTTCAGTTCAGTCACTCAGTCATGTCCAACTCTTTGCGACCATATATAATTAAACAAAAATTACAAATTATTGCAAGAGAAACACTTCTTTATATGTGGGAATTTTTTTAATGAATTATGAATGAGATTACATAAGCAGTCTAATACGGAAGATGACATTTTGAAGATAGTGGTGAAATAAAAGTTCCAAATAGACCAGTAGCTGACTCTCCAAGCAGAGAGAAACAGATGCACACAGACTCTGAGTCTTGAGCCTGTGATATCCAGTGATGCTGTGACTGAAGATCAATATTTATGAAATTGATGTGGGTGAGGATAGCACAAGGAGAAGAACTTGGTGATTCAGATAATAAGAGTCAAGCCTAGAGTCTGAAATTATGGGATTTGGGGTTCATCCTCCAGTGGGGAGACACTGGGAGATGTTTAAGTCTGGGAGTTGGGCAGTCTGCTTTGTAATATAGAAAGGTTTCTATGGGTCAGTGTAAATACTGGCTGCAGGGGTACCAGCCTGTGAAAGACAGGTAGTATTAGGAACCTCAATAGGAAAACAATGGAGACATTTGAGAGGAAGAAGGAAAAAAAAAGTCAAATCTCATTGTCAGAGGTAACCATTTACTAACAGGAAGTAGTTGTACTATAGTGCATGTGCCTGCCTAATAGTGTCTGACTCTTTGAGACCCCATGGACTATAGCTGACCAGTCTCCTCCATCCATGGGATTATTCCAGCAAGAATACTAAAGTGGATTGGCATTTTCTTCTCCAGGGGAATCTCCCCTACCCAGAAATCAAATCGGCATCTCCTGTGGCTCCTGCATTGGCAGGCCAATTCTTTACCCCTGAGCCACCAGAGAAGCCCCCCAGCAGGAAGGAACTGTGCAAAACTTTTTATGTGTACTGATTAAATCTGCCAGGCTTCTGCGACTTAGCAACTAAACCACCACCACTAAATCTGTCAGCTACTCCAAGAGGATAGATACTGCTATTCCTATTGTTTGGGTGAGGATATTCACATTTAGAATATTTCCAGTGACTTTCCAAAATCAAAGAGCAAATATGTGCAGAACCAAAACTCAAAACCAGAGTTTCAAATTACAAAAGGTTTGCATTTGATATCACTTAGAAAGAGCTTCAAATTATAAAAGTTTTGCATTTGATCTTATTTAGAAAAATGTTTTAGCAGGTAACTTTTTAAAATCCTTCATTTTTGTTTTAGTTTCAATACTTTCCTTTGTGAATTTTTAATTTATTCCTCTTGTCAACTTTTCTAGTAGGATGTTCTACATTGATCATATAAATATATCATTCCTTTCTTTTTGGTAAAATACATTTTGCTTCTTTACTCTTCTGGGTATCCAGGATTGAATGGTTTCCAGGACTAAGAAAGCTTATCTTTATCACAAAAATTAATACACCCTTTAAGTCTCTTTTTTATACCTGATTTTTTTAGCTTTACAGCACCTGTCATTATCTGATAATTTTTATAATTTCTTATTTGCTTCTATTCTTCCTCCATCATTGAACTGTATGAACTATTGTATATTAGCACTGTATACTCTTTATCCAGAAGTTAGTCAGTCTTCCATTTATAATGCCAAATATGTGACATAAAGTTTAAAATAAATGATTTTATGGGGAGATTGAATGTGGGATGAAGTATTCAGAGATAACACATGGGATCACTTGAGGGAAGTTTTTCATATGAAAATTATAAATATTAATATTAAATGCAAAATATGAATTGTAGAGTTTAAACTATGTTTACAATGCTAATTTCTGAGAAAAGTAGTCATGTTATTTTTGTTTCTTGATAGTCACATTCACCACATGGAACCAGGGAATGATACAAAAATTTTGGAATTTCTTCTTCTGGGATTTTCAGAGGAACCAGAATTGCAGCCCCTCATATTTGGTCTGTTCCTCTCCATGTACCTGATCACTGTATTTGGAAACCTGCTCATTATCCTGGCTGTCAGCTCAGACCTCCGCCTCCACACCCCCATGTACTTCTTCCTCTCCAACCTGTCCTTTGTAGACATCTGCTTCACTTCCACCACCATCCCAAAGATGCTGTGGAACATAAGGACAGAGAGCAAAGTGCTAACCTATGAAGGCTGTATCACCCAGATGTATTTTTTTATACTCTTTGCAGTATTGGACATGTTTCTCCTGACCGTGATGGCCTATGACCGATTTGTAGCCATCTGTCACCCCCTGCACTACATGGTCATCATGAACCCCCGGCTCTGTGGTCTGCTGGTTCTGGTGTCCTGGATAATGAGTGCCCTGAATTCTTTGTTACAAAGTGTAATGGTGTTGAGATTGTCTTTCTGTACAGACTTGGAAATCCCCCACTTTTTCTGTGAAATTAATCAGTTGATTCAACTTGCCTGTTCTGACGTGTTTCTTAATGAGACAGTAATGTATTTTGCAGCTGCAATATTGGGTGGTGGTTCCTTCACTGGGATTCTTTATTCTTATTCCAAGATAGTTTCTTCAATACAAAGAATCTCATCAGCTCAGGGGAAGTATAAGGCATTTTCCACCTGTGCATCTCACCTCTCAGTTTTCTCTTTATTTTATTGTACATGTTTAGGAGTATACCTTAGCTCTGCTGCTACCCACAGCTCACATTCAAGTGCAATCGCCTCAGTGATGTACACAGTGGTCACACCCATGCTGAACCCCTTCATTTATAGTTTACGGAACAAAGACATAAAGAGGGCTCTGGAAAGAACCATTAGGAAGGCAGGTATAAAATTGTCATCTGTTCTGGGGCTGAAGAACTACCCATGATTGCAGGATTTAAATAAATGGAGGCAGAAATTGCTATCTTTTAACCAGATTTTCTAAGGAGAACTTGTCCATTTATTTCCAGGAATTTCCTTTTATTTGAATTCAACTCATCTACACAATTTAAGAAACTCAATTTATTGAGCTTTATTATGAATAAAGTTTTGGAAATTTTGATAGAGTGTGCATGAATCTATAGAATGCTTTGGGTAGTATCAGCATTTCAATAATATTAAGTCTTTCAAGCCATGGACGCCTTATATTTTTCATCTATTTGTCTTCTTCAATTTTTTTCATAGATATATTACAGGTTTTAGTGTAAGATATTTAGTGTACAGATTTTAGTATAAGATATTTTAGTCTTTCCCCTCATTGATTTTTGTACCTACATGATCTATCTAACCCTCTGAACAACAATTCTGAAAATTTAGAATGAGGGTTCTGATTGTATAGTCCTTAATCTATAGAATGCTTTGGGTAGTATCAGCATTTCAATAATATTAAGTCTTTCAAGCCATGGACGCCTTATATTTTTCATCTATTTGTCTTCTTCAATTTTTCTCATAGATATATTACAGGTTTTAGTGTAAGATATTTAGTGTACAGATTTTAGTATAAGATATTTTAGTCTTTCCCCTCATTGATTTTTGTACCTACATGATCTATCTAACCCCTCTGAACAACAATTCTGAAAATTTAGAATGAAGGTTCTGATTGTATAGTCCTCATTGGATGGACTCTTTTAAAGAACAAATAGGACAATCAGACTTAGCTTTGGAGAAATCTTTGTCTCAGGACTATAAAAAGGTTCAGTGTTATAACTTTAGAATCCAGAAGAGTTCATGGAGTAGTAATAAGCACTGGATACACTTGACATCTAACTGATCTCTTGGGAACAAATCAGCCCAGAAAATTTCCATTCTGTCCAGATAAGTTCCCATGGGGGAAATGTGCTTGGGGTTGGAGTAACAGTGAAAAATGTGCTAATGAGAAAATACAGTGTATATACAGAGCTATAAATATCTCCACTGCTGCTAATTCTAAACATGTTTTACTTTGAGCTGGAGAAGTCACGGTTTGTGCATTTGGATTCCTGAGTCTGGCTCAGGGACCCATATTTCACTTCTTACTTCTTTCTTATCTGGGAACAGAGCTTCATTCTCCAATAGCAACCACCTGGGGAAGTTTTGGACTTCCACCCAGAGACCTCCATCTCAACCTTTCTATCCAGGTGAGTCTCAGAGCCCAGTAGACACTTCAGGAGAAAGCTGCAGAGAATGAAATCCAAGAACATTTACTTGCAGTCACTTAGAAACCCAAATACCTGGCTCAGAGCCAACAGATCTCCCTGTTTACATGCATGGTTGATTAACTGATTTATAATCAATTTATTTAATATGTTCAAAGAGAATCACCTATCAGATTCAGCAGTACAAGATTATCAGTGATAATTAAGTGATAAGAATGAAAATATACTTGGATGAAATTCAAGAAGAAATTGGAAGCACAACGGTATCAGTAAAATTTGAACATTTCCAGGGAGATTTAGGGTAGGAAAATAAACTATTACATACAGAGGAATTTGCAGTGAAATAATGACATTGTTTTAATTTTTAAAATTTATAAGATGATATATGAATTTGAGCAAATTCTGGGAGATAGTTATTTAATATGTTCAAAGAGAATCACCTATCAGATTCAGCAGTACAAGATTATCAGTGATAATTAAGTGATAAGAATGAAAATATACTTGGATGAAATTCAAGAAGAAATTGGAAGCACAACGGTATCAGTAAAATTTGAACATTTCCAGGGAGATTTAGGGTAGGAAAATAAACTATTACATACAGAGGAATTTGCAGTGAAATAATGACATTGTTTTAATTTTTAAAATTTATAAGATGATATATGAATTTGAGCAAATTCTGGGAGATAGTAAAAGTCAGGGAAGGCTGCTGTGCTGCAGTCTGTGGAGTCACAAAGATTCAAATCAACAGCATAGCTATTACCTGGAAACTACGACTTTTGATACACATTTCACAAAATTTTCTCTTACATTGAGCATTCACTTGAAAAATAATTAAATTTAATATGCAAACAGACAGATGGTAAAGAGCTTATATTTGCAGCTGTTTATTACCTGGGAGACTGAATATATTTGGAGGTTTATTAGCCATTTGCTTTATCACAAACTGTTTATGCATATTCTTTGCTTTATGCACTGGATTCAGATTGTTTCTTTCCAGGTTTTTTTCTGTATGATTTCTTTTATAATATATTTCATCTCCAGCTCTGAGAGAAAAGGCCTGGGATTATACTTCAACATATGGATGAAGGGGAGAATGAGATGTATTTTAAATACCTTGACAAGATTTCTATGCTGAAATAGATACATGCAACTTCTCTCTCCCCATTCTTTCCTTCACATAAGGTGTCTTAGGTACCATTTTACCCCAAACTGCTCTAAGCTCCAACCACTTCCCCATTCTCTGTTTATTCTTGGTTTTTTATTTTTATTTTTGGAACCAAATTTATCGTTACTTTTATTTTTTTTTAATATTTGAGACAGTGACTTTTTTTTAACTTTTTATTTTTTACTTTATCACCAGTGGCTGATTCATGTCAATGTGTGGCAAAACCAATACAGTATTGTATTCTTGGTTTTTTATTGTATTTCTTTAAATAAGGATTTACAAATTCTTTTTAAAAATTTTTACTCTTTGCAATTTAAATTATGTATGTAAATATAATATACCTGTTGTTGGGTTCCATGAGAGCGTATAAGTTTGGGATGTACAAATCTATCAATTGGTCATATTTTATCCTCTCTCCCACTGATTTTTTAAACATCAAAAGTTCTTATGCATCCATCAGTTCATTTCAGTTTAGTCGCTCAGTCGTGTCCAACTCTTTGCAACCCCATGGACTGCAGCATGCCAGGCTTCCCTGTCCATCACCAACTCCCAGAGCTTGCTCAAACTCATGTCCATTGAATCAGTGATGCCATCCAACCATCTCATCCTCTGTTGTCCCCTTCTCCTCCTGCCTTCAGTCTTTCCCAGCATCAGGGTCTTTTCCAATGAGTCAGCTCTTCGCATCAGGTGGCCAAAGTATTGGAGCTTCAGCTTCAGCATCAGTCCTTCCAATGAATATTCAGGACTGATTTCATTTATGCTTGATTGGTTTGATGTTCTTGCAGTCCTTCTATGCATCCACAGAAGTAATAAACCACCTGTTATATGCATAACCATATAATCTCACGTGTTTTTTGTTTCTGCCACCTTTTGCCTTTTGTGAGTAGTCTATTTTAAAAAGAGCAATTATTTGCTGCCTTCTTGTGGAATATGTGCTTTTGCATACAGTTAAAGATCACTTATATGTTTTTCATAAGCATATTTTAATCCATTTATGTTTGTGTAGGTTGAAATTAAAATTTTAGATACAACTTCTT
>SJXQ01008209.1:0-30196 GCA_006408695.1 Aepyceros melampus
TCAGGTCCAAGTCAGTTTTCCTCTGCCCCAAGTTCCCTGGGGCCACATGGCGGGGTGGGGTGGGGTTCAGGCGGACACTGTGCATCTGGATTTGTGTTATGGCTGAAAATGTGAGCTTGGGGAATCTATGACTTTCAAAATGAACATGCTCTTGTCCTGGAGGAGGTGTTATTTCAGTCCTCAGGGTTGCCTGCTGTGAATACCACCCTGGGGAACAGTCTAGGTACAGAGCAAAGAGCAGCCAGAACATCTCAGTCTTGGCACCCAGTATGATTGTCAGGGGTGGTCAGGACCCATGGTAGGCTCCCTCTTCCAACACGAAGGAACTCAAGACAAACTGTCTTCCAAACCATATGTGTTTGTTGTAACATGTATAAACTCTATGCACATGAATTTGTAGTTTCACAGCATTATTATTCCCTCTTTTGAGCAAATGAGGAATTTGAGGCTGTGTTTAACTGAGAAGCGAAAATCACAACATAGCGTTTTTAATTCGTAGTCTAATGTTGTTACCATTAGCCTGTTTTGCATTACTGCTAAAGGATTGTCAGGTTGTGCTGGCACAGTGTTGTGGTGAGGGCTTTTCCATTACTTTATTTACTACCATGTACATTTCAGGAAATTAACTCTCCTTTGCTGATCTATTCTTGTATTTTGATTCTGTTGATCTAGTGTGTTTCTACATCTTCCTCACCCACTCCCCACCCCTCACGTTTAGCTTAGAGATATCTCTTTATTTCTAAAGACCCATAGCTTTCACAGTTTTAGGAAATAGGGGCAAAACCATCAAATTATCTGTTATCGTAGAACTGCAGAGTTGTAGAGAGAAAACGTACATCAGACACAGTTTAGTCTAACTGCCCCACCTCCATTTTATGAATAAGGAAGCAGAGGTCCAGAGAGTCTCAGTGAACTGCCACCTGAGGTCAAAGGTCTTAGTGATTAAAGAGAAGACAGCTCAAGGTTTTTGTGTATGAAATTCAGTGTTTTTGTCACTGCATTACGTTTTGTCCAGCAGGGGAAAAAGCACAATGTTAGAGTTGTGAGTTAAGTTCTGTTTGGGGCAAAGTGAGGACTGTAGCCCAGGAGACAGCATCTCAGTTCTGAGAAACCACCCCAAAGAGGCAGGGCAAGGTCAGGGTTATGATTTTAGTGAAGGAGAGTTATGTGTGGTAAAGCACACATTTTGGCAGAGGCTTGCAGCTAGTCACAAGGAGCAGGTGTCACCATCAGTGATTGTAGTCCTTTTCTATTATAGATACGAGGCAATGCAAGAATTGGTCTGATAAAAATCCTGAGGATCTGTTCTGCCAGTTTTTCCTGGAGCACAGAGTGCTTCATTCCTGATCTCCACCCTGAACTTTCAGCTGCTGTCAAAGGTCAGCTGCTGCAGGGGCTCATGATTTAATCTTTATGGAGGTAGATGTGTACGTAAGTGCTAAGGCACTCCACTGTGTCTGACGCTATGGACTGGAGCCCACCAGGCTCCTTTGTCTATGGGATTTACCAGACAAGAATACTAGAGTGGGTTGCCACATCTTCCTTCAGGGGATCTTCCCAACCCAAAGATTGAACCCTCGTTGTTTACATCTCCTGCACTGGGAGGTGGGTTCTTTACCATTAGCGCCACGTGGGAAGCCCTGGTAGAGGTAGACGGCAAGTGCCATCTGCATTTGCCAATTGCCTTCTAAAAGAAAAAGAATTCAAGGATATTGGTGGAAGCTTTTATTATGAGTTCTAATATTTTGTTTAGTACCAATAGTGTATATTTCTGTTTTTCAAATATAGGATAATCAATCTAGGTATTGCAATAACAACAGAATTATAAATTCTTTAAATCATGGGCTGCACGCTTAAATGCCCTTCTCAGATGAACAGGTAACAGAGAAATAGCCAGTGTGATCAATGAGAGAAATGGTGACAGCAAGCTGGAGAAGGCACACCCATCAGACACTCTGATTCAACACTTTGTGAGCCTCCTATGTCCCCCCAATCTATTTCTGCCTCTGAACTTGGCCATCCAGCTGCCACTTATAAAACATGACTGAATAACATGATTTTAAAAGATTTACTATATCCTTAAGTGTGATTTTGTTGTATAGGCTTTCAGAGCTCAATAGGGTATTAGCTGTCAGATGCTTTCACCCATCATTATGCTGAAAGAGAAGCAAAGAAGACGCAGTGACTTGCTCAACTCAGTAAAGCTAGTCTGTTATACCACCTGTGGCTAGAATCAAATTTCCAACCCCCTAGGCCTGTGTTCTTTCTACTTCATCTTGAAACAGTTTTTAAAGAAAGAATAATTTTGAAAGAAAAAGTGATGGGCAAATCTGTCTTGATATTTAGTAACATTTCTTGTGGATAACCTCTGTGAAACTGATCAAATATTATTTATTGAGTATATTACCACATGCCCATGCTAAGTGACACAAGGCATACAAAAGTATATCAGACATCTTTGTTCATTTAGGTCCTCTCTAGTTGGGAAAGTAAAAACTAATATTGGAGAATAATAAAGGCTAGAATCTTTGGCGTTGACTTTTAAGTATATGAAAAGTTGGGAAAGAAGAGCTATTGGTGACTTGAAGGTCTTAATTCTCCATATTCCAACAATTCTCTTTAGTAGCATATTTAAGAAAATCCTCTGTCATAGCCAAAAGAATATAATGATGTTTGCTAGAGAATGCCAGTACTAGAATTGTGTGTGTGTGTGTGTGTATGTGTGTGTGTGTGAGAGAGAGACTGAATTGTAATCTGTGCTATTCATTCTTCACATTAAATCATATCCACTGATATCTTAAATATTTCCTTGACTCCTATTTTGAAGTTAATGGCAAGTGCTGACATAGATAATAAAAGGTGTGCCAACTAGAGTTGTGCTGGGATGGAGAGAGATAGCTACCCTCTGATTGAGGTGTTATAAAAAATACCAGCTAAAAAGACAACTGTGTCCCTCTACACCTTTTGACTGATCTTTTGTTTTCACCAGTGGTTAAGTTCTGTTTTCTTACTCTGTGATGCTGTGGTCAGTCCTTCTCTGATAGCTTTATCCTGGGAGGGGATCCCCTCCCATGTCTTTGTGTAACTTGGTTGGCATCCCTAGCAGTTTGGTCACTTCCACCTTTTTCTTTCTTTCCATCTCAGATGCTCAGCCTCAGAACTCTCCCTTGTCAGGTACTTTGAAATCAATCTTAATACGAGAGTTGACAAGCTTTTCTTGCAAAGGGTCAGATAGTAAATCCTCTTGACTTAGTGGCTCATATGTCACAAGTACTCATCTCATTTTGTAGCATGAAAGAAGTCATAGATAATAGGTAAACAAATGGGCTTGATTGTGTCCAGTAAAATGTTATTTGCAGAAGCAGGTGAGAGGCTGAATTTGGCCCTGGCCATGATTTGCCAGGGCTTCCCTAGTGGCTCAGCAGTAAAGAATCCGCCTGCAATGCAGGAGACATGGGTTTGGTCTCTTGGTTGGGAAGATCCCCTGGAGGAGGAAATGGCAACCCCCTTGAGGAATCTTGCCTGGAACATCTCTGGGACAGAAGAGACTGGCAGGCTGCGATCCATGGAGTCAAAGAGTCGGGCATGACTTAGTGACTAAACAATGGCATGGTTTACCAACTGCTGCTCTACTCTTAATAAGGAGTGCTTACTTCAAGGGTTGTCTGATTGTATAGTTCAAAGCTCTTGTTTACATTTCTGTCCTCAGAGTCTAACTATATTTTTGTTTGTTTTATAATGTACATATGTTAGTAAAGCACAATATAAATATAATCTATAGATAAAGAATGGTACATATTGAAACACTTGCTCAGAAATTTTTTACTTACATTAATGGTTGGAAAATTAGAGACTTTTATGCTAGCCTTTCTCAACAAAGAGTCGGGCATGACTTAGTGACTAAATAATGGCATGGTTTACCAACTGCTGCTCTACTCTTAATAAGGAGTGCTTACTTCAAGGGTTGTCTGATTGTATAGTTCAAAGCTCTTGTTTACATTTCTGTCCTCAGAGTCTAACTATATTTTTGTTTGTTTTATAATGTACATATGTTAGTAAAGCACAATATAATCTATAGATAAAGAATGGTACATATTGAAACACTTGCTCAGAAATTTTTTACTTACATTAATGGTTGGAAAATTAGAGACTTTTATGCTAGCCTTTCTCATTCTTTACAAAGATTAGGCATTTGGAAATATACCTCTTATGTTTATACATGAGAAAGGCATTCTTAGTGTAGGAAGTGGTGAGTGTGGAGTTGTGAAACAGGGAGAGGATTCTAGATTGTCTGAGGCGCTTATAAATTGTCTCACATTTTTATTGAAACAGCCTCAGTGAACTTATGATTGACTGTTAGTCTAATTTTCCTTTTAACAGTAGTCATTTACTCTTTGGCTGTCTCAAGAATATTCTGAATTTTTATTTTCTTAACAGGATTGCAGTGATTTCTTAATCTGTATAAGGTATTATTCTCTAATTCTATTGATGTCTCAGACCATAATTTTTCTAGCTTTTGCTACACCTCGGCATCTGACAAAAATTTTGATCCACAAAGGGCAACACGTTCTTAATTTTAAATAAAGTATATGCAAACATAATTGACCTCAAGCCCTATATATCTCTTTGGAGACCACCGTTAGCAGTGGTGGCCTATGTTTACACCAATACTTGCCTAGCTTTTGGGGAGAAGTTGTGATAGTTATAAACTTTTGTATGTATTTTGTGGTCCATTTCTTCCACTTCCTCCCCCACCTGGTTTTAAACCTCTCCTGGGAAGTGTTACTTTTAACCTTAACATGAATTATAATTCATTTATTTTGACAACTTTTTGTTGATTTCATGTTTGGCATAATTTTAGGACTTTAGGGCTATAAGAAAGCTAGGGTCAGATTGTATAAGTGGCTACTATAGGTAGCCAAATTAAATAAAAAACTTTTAAATAATGTAACATTAATGCTTTCCAAGTTACCTATTTTTATCCTTCCTATTAAAAAGTTCTATGTTTTAAGTCTTTTGTTGTTGTTGCTAAACATTAACTGTGTATGCATTTAAAGAGATAGTTGCAAATGTGAGATATAATCCGTTGGGATGGTTTTGCATTTTTATTGTGGTTTTGTCAAGTTAGAGTTTGGGTTAAGTAAGACAGTCCAGATCATGCTAGCTTCTGTCTTGATAGCNTGCTAAACATTAACTGTGTATGCATTTAAAGAGATAGTTGCAAATGTGAGATATAATCCGTTGGGATGGTTTTGCATTTTTATTGTGGTTTTGTCAAGTTAGAGTTTGGGTTAAGTAAGACAGTCCAGATCATGCTAGCATTCTGCCTTGATAGCTTTTCCTGCAGCCACTGCCCATTCTGTGGAGGTTGGCCCTCTCTGCACATACTCCCTTTTAGGATTTCTGTAGGTTCCTGATGGAATATTTGAAGAGCAGCTCCTTTGAACTTTTAGTAGTTCTGGCAACATGTCAGCATTATTGGTCATTTTCGTTTGTTAAGCCCTTGATGGAAAAGTTATTCTCTTACTTTCTAGCAATTAACTGTAATCTTTCAGATTGCCACATTGTAAGCATAAATTCCCTCTTCCCACAAGGAAAAACTTCTCATAAAGTGTTAGAGGGAAATAAGTTCAGATATTAAAAACTTGTTCAGAGCATGCCTGAACATGTCACTGCTTGAATTCCCATCTGTATTTGCTTACTTCTTTTTCTGCTTTCTTTTCATGCTTCCTGGTAGCTTTCAGTTTTTGTTTGTAATGAAACAAACCATATATTTAAATTTGAGGAGGTATCTTGTGCAGTTGGAAAGACAAGGGGAGGAAGAGGATAAACCTTGACTTAGTGCTTGATCTGTGACAAATGCTCATTCTAGATGCTTCTCTTGTGAGGGAAGCTTCCTCTTTTGTAAACATCTTAACATGTTTATCATTATTTATTTTTGTATTTATTTAATTTTTTGGTTGACTTTTGGATAGATTATTTTAATAAAAATATTCATGTATTATTTGAGTGATTAAATGCCAAACTTCTAAGCGTGTGTGTGAAGCAAGTCATGCCTAGTAAGAACATACAGGCAGAAGTAGGTCATCAGCTGTGTATTTACAGAGGCTGATGGTAAAAGTTTGTCAATATTTGGAGACATTCATCGATATATTGTTCAGTGTATGGTCAGTCTTAATGCATTTTTATTTGCGGCAGATACAACTTATTCTATCTTTGTTTGAATAGATTCACTTTAACACATTAAACTGAAACATGCCTCAAGATATATACATAGAAATTCACTCAATATTTACACTGGATTAGATCAGGTGACCGAATGGGGGCTTTTGGACTTGTTATGTTAGACCAGATGGGCGAGTTGTAAGCTAGAAAAGATGTATGGTGTTTTCAGTTTCTTTTTAATTATAGAATCTTATCTACATCAATAAAAATTTATATTTAACTTCATAAGAACTGTATGTGGTGAGCAAAAAAATTGTATGCACTCATGCATCTGTAAAACATAAATTAGATTTTGATAAAAAGTAAATTGATTCTTGATAAAGTTCTGAATGTTAGTGGCACAAAAATTCCCATCTGACTCTAACCATTTTCTATTCTTGCAGTATCTTTTTCAGAGATTTCAGTGATATAGGCTGACTTTTTTTCTGGCACCCACATATAGCAAATAACTGTGAAGCATTTCAAACCTCAAAGTGACACTAAAACTGTGAAGTATGAAATGGAAGTGCCAGAGCGTGAGAGACACACTGCACAGAGCTGCTCAGTAATTCACTGTGTGCATGCTAGAGAAATGACAACACTACTACAGGATGCAATGTGATTAGCACCACCCCAAATTAGTAAAAAATCTCCATTTGCAAACAGTCCCTAATGTGTTCAAGTTGCCACCTTCTATGTTGAGCAGCCCTGCCCTAGTAATTACTCCCTTCTCACCCCACAAGAATCTGCTGTGAGGAATAAAATCACTAATGAATATCCTCCCCATTATGTCAAGATTCAGTTCAGGTCAGTTCAGTCACTCAAGTCGTGTCCGACTCTGCGACCCCATGGACTGCAGCACTCCAGGCTTCCCTGTCTGTCACCAACTCCTGGAGCTTGCTCAAACTCGGTCCATCAAGTTGGTGATGCCATCCAACCATCTCATCCTCTATCGTCCCCTTCTCCTCCTGCCTTCAATCATACCCAGCACCAGGGTCTTTTCTAATGAGTCAGTTTTTCATATCAGGTGGTCAAAGTATTGAAGTTTCAGCTTCAGCATCAGTCCTTCCAATGAACATTCAGGACTGATTTCTTTTAGGATTGACTGGTTGGATCTCCTTGCAGTCCAAGGGACTTCCAACAGCCTTCCTCCAACACCACAATTCAAAGGTGCCAATTTTTAGTGCTCGGCTTTCTTCATGGTCCAACTCTCACATCCATGCATGACTATTTGATAAACCATGGCTTTGACTAGACAGATCTCTAGATCTCTGTCAGCAAAGTAATGTCTCTGCTTTTTATTATGCTCTCTATGTGGTCATGGTTTTTCTTCCAAGGAGCAAGCATCTTTTAATTTCATGACTGCAGTCACCATCTGCAGTGATTTTGGAGCCCTCCAAAATAAAGTCTCTCACTGTTTCCATTGTTTCCCCACCTATTTTTCATGAAGTGATAGGACCGGATGCCATGATCTTAAGTTTTTTGAATGTTGAGTTTTTAGGCAGTTTTTTCACTCTCCTCTTTCACCTTCATCAAGAGACTCTTAGTTCCTCTTTACTTTTTGCCATAAGGGTGGTGTCATCTGTATATCTGAGGTCATTGATATTTCTCCCAGCAGTGTTGATTCCAGTTTGTGCTTCATCCAGCCCGGCATTTTGCATGATGTACTCTGTATACAAGTTAAATAAGCAGGGTGACAATGTACAGCCTTGACGTACTCCTTTCCCAATTTGGAACCAGTCTGTTGTTCCATGTCCAGTTCTAACTGTTGCTTCTTGATCTGCATACAGATTTCTCAGGAGGCAGGTAAAGTGGTCTGGTATTCCCATCTGATTAAGAATATTCCACAGTGTGTAGAGATCTACACAGTCAAAGTCTTTAGGGTAGTCCATGAAGCAGAAGTAGATGTTTTTCTGGAATTCTCCTCTTTTTTATAATCCAACAGATGTTGGGAATTTGATCTCTGATTCCTCTGCCTTTTCTAAATCCAGCTTGAATATCTATAAGTTCTTGGTTCATGTACTTTTGAAGCCTCCTTGGAGAATTTTGAATATTACTTTGCTATTGTGTGAAATGAGTGCAATTGTGAGGTAGTTTGAACATTCTTTGGCATTGCCTTTCTTTGTAATTGGAAAGTTACTAAATCGTTATGATAAAAGCTTTAAGCTTCTCTGGGAGTTCTTGCATTTTTTCCACCTGACACATGAATATTATTAGTTTTATATTGGTTTGTCATTACACCTGTCACCCCTCCTAATGGTTATCCTTTCCCCAAGTTTCTTCAGACAGTATTTTAGCCAGGGTCAAAGGAGTTCACTGAATTTTCAAAATCTGATTCAGGTCCTATGTTAGCGTGTCCTTATGCTTGACTTGCTTCTTGCAGTTTATTTTTATGTCTCACCTTGGCGAGGTATGTTCAAAGGGTTTTGGAGTTGTTATCACATCTCCTAGATTTCCTAGATCAGACTCAATGGGAAGGAGAGATGAGTTTCTAGGAGTGTGTCTGACCTGTTTATCTTAAATTCTATCTATCTGTCTGTCTATTTCCCATATATTTATCCAATCACATCTGTAATCTCTATAAGGTTTCTGGATTGGAGACAAACCTTTTAATATCCAGAGAGCATCTTACCTCTGTTTCCTCATTGCCTCATGTAGACGGGAAGAAGTGCCACAGAAGAAGAATTTTGAGATTAGGAATTTTAGCACTTATGTAGGATATTTGGCAGATTTCCCTGGTGGATCACCTGCTAAAGAACCCACTTGGCAAAGCAGGAGATGCAAGAGACCATGGGTTTGATCCCTGAGTTGGGAAGATCCTCTGGAGAAGAAAATGGCAACCACTCAACTATTCTTACCTGGAAAACTCCATGGACCGAGGAGCCTGGTGGGCTATAGCCCATGGGGTCATAAACAGTTGGACACGACAGTGTGCACACATGCACACGCATGCACACACACACAGTATTTGGCACATTTATCTCTCCTCTGTAGAGAGAGAGAAGGAGAAGGGAAAAAGAGGGAGTAGTGCTTTATGTGTGTGTGTGCGTGCTCAGAGTCGTGTCCGACTCTCTATAACCCCATGGACTGTAGCCTGCCAGGCTCCTCTTTCCTTGGTATTCTCCAGGCAAGAATATCGGAGTGGGTTGCCATTCCCTTCTCTAGAGGTGCTTTATAAATGTAAGCGCATCCATTCTGGAAAGAGGAGAAGTGGGGATCCCTAAGGCTGTTACTCCAAAGAGTCATTCCAAAGAATGTAAGCAAATGGCTTACATTTACTTACAAGTCATCTCAGCAGAAGTGACTCTGAATCTCTCCTGGGTCTTTAACTTCCATGGCTTGTTTGCTGTTTGAACATCCTTTAACTCAGGTGCCAGAGTGAGTTGCTCAGAAAGCCCTGACCATGCAAAAATGTGAAAGTATTAATGGAGGATTGTTTCTTGACACTTGCATCAACTTTGTGTAAGAGAAAGATCAAGGGATAAAGAGACTAGGGCTGTATACCCGTGTCTTTACATCAAGCTGTTTTGTGAGAGTCATTTTTGTTGTTGGTGTTTTAGTTTTTTGTTTTGTTTGTTGGATAGAGTGGGCCAGGATGATCAATATAAACTCATTTTGTCTGGGTAGTTTTGTTAAGCCTTTGGACGTGATATTTACTTAGTAGAGATTCAGCTGTTTCAACTAAGTATAACTGCTATTATTTTCTGTGCAGGGGAATAGCATATGCTACTTGCCAAAAGCTTGATGAGTACTGTTGTATTTTTTACTGGATAGAGAGAAATGAATGCTTGATGGAGATGTTTGAGGCATAGGAGTAATAATTCAGTATAAAGTGACTTTGTGTTTTATTTTCCATATATTGTGCCATTACTGCAAGTTTATATGCTTGATATAATATTTGGTAGTGCTTTATCTTATGGTACTTAAAACATGTTACATGTCTGCTCCATCTCCTATATAGACTGTAGTCAGTGCCATGTTCTTGTAACTCTCACCATTGTAAACATTACCTTAGCTAATTTTACTGAGCACTTACTGTGTACCAGTTGTGCTAAGTACTTTGCATGTATCATCCACCCAATCTTCACGGCAATCTATGATCATCGTACACATTTTGGTTGTTGTCTAGTTGCTAAGTCATGTCTGACTTTTTGTGACCCCATGAACTGTAGCATACAAGGCTTCCTTGTCCTTCGCTATCTCCCTGAGTTTGCTCAAACTCATGTCCATTGAGTCAGTGATGCCATCCAACCATCTCATCTTCTGTTGCCCCCTTCTCCTCTTGCTTTCAGTCTTGCCCATCATCAGGGTTTTTTCCAATGAGTCATCTCTTCACATCAGTTGGGCATGGTATTGGAGCTTCAGCTTTACAACAAGCCCTTCCAATGAATATTCAAAGTTGATTTCCTTTAGGATTGACTGGTTTGATATCCTTGCTGTCTGAGGGAATCTCAAGAGTCTTCTCCAGCACCACAGTTCAAAAGCATCAATTAATTCTTTGGCACGCATCCTTATTTACGCTCAATTCTCACATCCATACATGACTACTGGAAAAATCATAGCTTTGACTACACAGACCTTTATTGGCAAAGTGGTGTCTCTGCTTTTCAATACATTGTCTAGATTTGTATAAGCTATTCTTCAAAGGAGCAAGTGTCTTTTAATTTCATGGCTGCAGTCACCATCTGCAGTGATTTTGGAGCCCAAGAAAATGAAATCTGCCATAGCTTCCACATTTTCCCTATCTATTTGCCATGATGTGATAGGACCAGATGCCATGATCTGTTTTTTTAATGTTGAGTTTTAAGCATTTTCACTCTTATCTTTCATCTTCATCAGGATGCTCTTTAGTTCCTCTTTGCTTTCTGCCATTAAAATGGTATCATCTGCATATCTGAGGTTGTTGATATTTCTCCCAGCAATCTTGATTCCAGTTTGTGATTCATCCAGACAAGCATTTCTCATAATGTACGCTGCATATAAGTTAAACAAGCAGGGTGACAATATACAGCCTTGACGTACTCCTTTCTCAGTTTTGAGCTGGTCTGTTGTTCCATGTCCAGTTATAACTGTTGCTTCTTGTCCTGCCTACAGGTTTCTCAGGAGGCAGATAATGTGGGCTGGTATTCCCATCTCATTAAGAATATTCCACAGTTTGTTGTGATCCACACAGTCAAAGGCTTTAGCATAGTCAGTGAAACAGAAGTACATGTTTTTCTGGAATTCTCTTGCTTATTTTATGATCCAGTGGATGTTGGGAATTTGATCTCTGGTTTCTCTGCTTTTCTAAGTCCAGCTTATACGTTTGGAAGTTCTGAGTTCACATACTGCTGAAGCCTAGCTTGAAAGATTTTGAGCATAATCTTGATTGCATGTGAAATGAGTACAATTGTGTGGTGGTTTAAACATTCTTTGGCATTGTATTTCTTTGGGATTGGAAGGAAAACTGGCCTTTTCCAGTCCCCTGGCCACTACTGAGTTATACAAATTTGCTGGCATACTGAGTACAGCACTTTAACAACATCATCTTCTAGGATTTGAAATAGCTCAGCTGGAATTCCACCACCTACATTAGTTTTGTTCACAGTAATGCTTCCTAAGGCCCACTTGATTTTGCTCTCCAGGATGTCTGGCTCTAAGTGAGTGACCATACCATCATGGTTATTTGGGTCATTAAGAACTGTTTTGTACAGTTCTTCTGTGTATTCTTGCCACCTTTCCTTAATCTCTTCTACTTCTGTTAGGTCCTTGCCATTTTTTTTTCCTTTATTGTGCCCATCTTTGCATGAAATGCTCCCTTGGTATCTCCAGGTTTCTTAAAGAGATCATCATACACATTTTTACAAATGAACAAGCTGAACTCAGTGACATAATGTAACTTGCTGAAGGTCATACTGATTATAACATTCAAATTTATATCCCCTTGAGTGTATCTGCTTTCTTAACCACGTCTCTGTGTTATCTCTCATAAATAATACAATATAGCCACTTAGAGGATAAATATAAAATAAATAAATATATCAGTTAATTTAATAATCTGTACCAGTAGATATTGAATTGATTATACTTGAGTAAAATGTCTTAAAGGTTATTATAGTTGTATAATTTTTGTCTTCCTTTTGTTACTGTTAAATTTTTATATATATTCCTGAAAGCAGTCAACTATTCATTATTTTTAAAAAATTTAAAAATGTTTTAAAATAATTTCACACTATTGTATACATTGAGGCCTTGTAGTAGAGTTAATTTTTGCTGACAACACACAGATTAATTTCCAGTACTCTCCTGATAACATTGTTAAGAATTCCATATTTTCATGCATTTAATTCAACTTTGCTCTTGATGCCTGACTGACTTCTGTTTGTTCATTCAGCATTTATTGAGTACCTAATGTATGCTTGGCTAGGCACTGAGGTATATGTTCAAGAATGAATGAATGTGAGATTAATTAATTTGTGAGATTAATTAATATTATTGTGAGATTAATAGGATATAAAGCTCTGTTATAAGACCACATGGCTGATAGGAGGTAGTTAATAGCAATTTATTAATTGATGGTATTATACTGGACAATAATAGCTACATGAGGGTGGCATAGAAAAATATAAGTGAAATCTGAAGTATTCAGACCACTTGCCTATCACAAATGTCTTTATTCCACTTTCTGACATGAAATCTGAAATTTATACATGTGTACCTAGTAAACACATTAATTACTTCATTTATTCAATAGATATGTATGGACTGCTGATTTATAATGCTATGTGTGGTTAGAAAGTGAATAAAAATGTTCTGTTTTTAAATAGCTCATAACATATCAGAACAAAAATTAAATCATTCATTCAGTATTTACTAGGCATCTGTTATATGCCAATTACTCTTTTTGACACTGATGATATAATTGTGAAAATAGACCTTATATTCTTCTGGGAGAAACTAGGAAAAAGCAAATAAATAGATAAAATAATCACAAAATGTTAAGATAACAATGAAGAAAACAGAATGATATACTAGACTGGGGGCTTACTTTAGATTTCCTAAAGGAAATCAACCCTGAATATTCATTGGGCATAATGATGCTGAAGCTGAAGTCCAATACTATTTGGACTTCACCTGATGGGGAGATACAACTCATTGGAAAAGACCTTGATGCTGGGAAAAATTGAAGGCAAAAGGAGAAGGGGATAGCAGTGGATGAGATAGTTAGATAGTATTGCTGACTCAGTGGGCATGAATATGAGCAAACTCCAGAAGATAATGGAGGACATTATCGAGACTGGCATGCTACAGTCCATAGAGTTACAAAGGGTTGGACATGACTTAGCGACTGAACAGCAAAAACAACCATACTTGAGATGTAACTGTCGTGAAGGGTTATCTGAGGGGCTTATAGTTGGTCTGAGATCTGAAGGAAAGTGGTGTACTGTTACACTGGTTCTCTGGGAAAAAAGCCTGCCATAACACACCCTAACTTTCATGGTGTAAATATTTCCACTGTGGGTGTTTTCAGCCTACCAAGGGTTTGAAATCTAGATTGCAAAACTTTAAGAAATTTAAGAATTGACTTTTGAAAGCTGATCCAACTCAGCTGCCGCACATCACTGGGAGCAATATGAAGGGAAATCCAGGCAGTGAGAAAGCCCTGAGAAGGGGCAGGAATCCACTTATTCAAGGTCCCAAAAGGAAACCAATGCAGCTGAAGTGTAGTGGCAGAAAAGTAAGGCAGTGCTGTGAAACCATGTGAAAGAGATGAGTAAGGATCAATGATGTATGGCCCTATAGGTAATGTCAAGGAATGGATTTTTTTAGAGTGATATAAAATCACTGAACATTTTTAAGGCAGATGTTATTATCAGACTCTAAAAAGATATGTTGACCATATGTGTAGACTAAACAGAAGCTAGAGCTAAAACAGGAGACTGATTAGAAAGCTATTTTTTCAGTTCAAGCAGAAGATGATGTTGGCTTAGATTGAGTTATTGTTCAAGACACATCTACTCTTCTTCCCCTACCCTGGGTTGGAATAGTTTTCCCTGCACCACTGACTTTGAGACTGGCCATATGCTTGCTTTGGCCAGTAGAGGGTAAGAAGATATAACACAGGCAATAGTTTTAAATATTTTGTGGCTTAACTTGTCTGTTTTACTCCTTGGTCTGCCATGAGAAGACCATGCCCCAGGTAGCTGTCCCCGACTCCAGAGTGATCCGTGTAGAGAGGGGAGAAGCAGAGATACTCTGGCCAAGTCAAAGAAACATGAGGAAGAATCTTCCAAACTTGTAATCCATTGAGTTTTGGTTTGGTTTGGTATGTAGCATTATTGTTGAGGTGTTAGTGAAATTGGAGGGGAATTGGCAACTTTGATGTATATTTTAGTCATAGGTAATGAATTTCTGGTTTGAATAGGTGACTATTGTGATGATGTCATTTACTGACACAGGAAAGACAAGAAAGAACAGTGTTTGGAAGAGAAAATCAAGATCGCTATTAAATGTATTATATTTGAAATACTTATTAGTGTGCAACTTCATATGAAGACAGCGGTATATATGAGTCTGAAATTTTAAGGACAGGTATGGCCTGGAGGATGGAGGAGGCATTGGCACCCCCACTCTAGTACTCTTGCCTGGAAAATCCCACAGACGGAGGAGCCTGGTAGGCTGCAGTCCACGGGGTCACTAAGAGTCGGACACGACTGAGTGACTTCACTTTCACTTTTTACTTTCCTGCACTGGAGAAGGAAATGGCAACCCACTCCAGTGTTCTTGCCTGGAGAATCCCAGGGATGTGGAGCCTGATGGCCTGCCGTCTATGGGGTCACACAGAGTCGGACACGACTGAAGTGATTTAGCAGCAGCAGCGTGGGCTGGAGGATAAAGATTTAGAGTCACTGGTGAGTGGACATATTTACTTGAGGAAATGGGTGAAATCTCCTAACAAACAGGTGAAGTTAACCCAAGGACTACCCTGGCAGTCCAGTGGTTAGGAGTTTAGTTTACCTTCCAGTGTAGAGGATGTGGGTTCAATCCTTGCTGGGGAGCTAAGATCACACGTACCTCATGGCACAAAACCCCAAATATATAAAATGGAAGAAATATTACAACAAATTCAATAAAGACTTTAAAAATGGCCTACATTAAAAAAAAAGTTAACCCATACAAAAGGGCTTATGATTGAGGTCCGTGGCACTGCAGTTTTTAGAGGTCTGATAGGAGGAGAGCCAGCAAAGGAAGGTGAAAATCAGCGGCCAGGTATTCATAGGATGAAGACCAGGAAAACCTGTTGTCACAGAATCCCTTCACAAAAGCCACCATTTTCATCATGTACTGCTGATGTGCCCAGTGTGTGTGCTTGCGTGGAAGTTGTATCCTTGATCAGAGTGGTGACTGTGCAAGCTGGACTGCCCGTGGACTGAAGAGTAAATAGGATGAGGAAGTACTCCTAGGATGTATAGACAATCAGTTTAAACATTTTTCTATAAAGCAGAGAGGAATTGAACAGAAGTGAGAAGTTTTGTTTTGAAGTGTTAGCCGTCATGGTGGCTGCGTTAAGTGGCAATCATAGTACAACCTTTTATGTTACCTTGGTCGGTTCTTTTACCCGCCCTACTTGCTATTTATTCAAGTATCTGCCACTCTCCTGGAGACCCTTCTTAAACTTCTCTCCCCTTCTCTCAGTAAAAGACTTCAGTTCCTACTTTGTAGAGAAAATAAAGGACTTGAACGGTGAACTCACTGGAAATGTATTAATAGCCATCTGAAGGAAATGGCAACCTACTCCAGTACTCTTGCCTAGAAAATCCCACAGACGGAGGAGTGTTGTAGGCTACAGTCCATGGGGTCGCAAAGAGTTGGACACGACTGAGCGACTTCACTTTCACTTTCTACCTTAAAACCTTATCTCGGAGAAGGCAATGGCAACCCACTCCAGTACTCTTGCTTGGAAAATCCCATGGACGGAGGAGCCTGGAAGGCTGCAGTCCATGGGGTCACTGAGGGTCAGACACGACTGAAAGACTTCACTTTCACTTTTCAGAGAAGGAAATGGCAACCCACTCCAGTGTTCTTGCCTGGAGAATCCTAGGGATGGGGAGCCTGGTGGGCTGCCATCTATGGCGTTGCACAGAGTCGGACATGACTGAAGTGACTTAGCAGCATCAACAAAACCTTATCTACCTTCTTCTTTGAGAAGAAAATGCCTATTTTCTCCAAATCTTTGCTAAATTCTATCCTATTCCTTCTCTTCTCTGCCAGAAACCTACCTCATCTATTACACATTATTTGCTTTCTTCTATATCTTCACCTTTTCCTTTCGTATATTAAGTGTCTTAAAATATAATGACACCCAAACATTCTTTCTGAAACTTATGTCCTTATAGTGAATGTTTTGTTTCTCTTCATTTTCTTTGAGAAGAAAATGCCTATTTTCTCCAAATCTTTGCTAAATTCTATCCTATTCCTTCTCTTCTCTGCCAGAAACCTACCTCATCTATTACACATTATTTGCTTTCTTCTATATCTTCACCTTCTCCTTTCGTATATTAAGTGTCTTAAAATATAATGACACCCAAACATTCTTTCTGAAACTTATGTCCTTATAGTGAATGTTTTGTTTCTCTTCCTCTCTTTGAACCACACATCATTAAAAGAGAATCTTCTTTTGTTACCTCCAATAACTTTATTCCTTCAAAACAGTGAAATCTTGATTCTATTTCCATATTTTCATTCATTGTCTATCCATAACCTCCCAATTCCAAAAGCTAAAGGATGTATTTTATTTCTTGTCTTAAATTTATGAGATAATGGAAATAAATTTTTATAGCATTGCACTTGGAGTTTCTCAGTTATTTGGGTAACTATCATTAACCAATTAATTTCCTAGAATATAACCTTCATAATCACCAGGTTATGGTTTGCATCCCTGATGCCAAGCAAACTGCTTATCACATTATAGGCATGTGGTAAATATTTGTTGAATGAATGAATAAATGGATGATGGATTAAAATACAATCCCTGTCCTCAAGAGACCATGAAAGAGTTCACTATTTAGTGAGGAATTGGCATTTTATATAACACACATGTGCTGGAATTTCCAACAGTAAAAAATCATATGACATCCACCCAGCCCACACACTGAATGTGAAATGTCAGTAAATTGCAATCTGTCATTCTTGACTAATGAGTCTGTCTAAAAATTTATAACTAAGTTTTAAATTTTATTCTAATTACTTCATATCAAATTGAGTAGAATTTAAATTGTAGGTCTTGAAAAATGAGAAAGTATTTTATAAATCATTCAATATAAGTCTAAAATCTCATTTTTGAATGGAAAGGATCTGGATTTACCCTTGTGAAACATTTTCATAGTATCATTAAGTCTCTATATAGAAGAGAACTTAGCATTCTTCCAACCCAACTATTTTCATGATATAAAATCCCCTGTATAATGTTTTATGGAAAGTTTCTGTCCAATCTCTACAGGAGATGCCTGTGGTAGGGAACACACCTCTTTTATGGTAACCAATTTCAGAATTATTAAAATTCTAAATTCTGGAAAGCTAGTTCCTAGTAACTTACATTGGTCCAGTTTAACTATTTAAGATTGGCTGCTTTTAGCAACCTGGATTAGAGTGCCTGCTTTGTTTGTTTAATTTTTTCATTTTTGTTTTGTGGAAGAGGGGAAACTTTATAACTGTCAGGGGAGAAATGGGAATCAGTGAAAGGAGGAATGTATATAGTATGTATCATATACTTTTTTGGGTGTTAGTTCTAAAAGGTCTTGTAGGTCTTCATAGAACTGTTTAACTTCAGCTTCTTCAGCATTACTGGTCAGGGTATAGACTTGGATTACCATGATATTGAATGGTTTGCCTTGGAAATGAACAGAGATTATTCTGTCGCTTTTGAGGTTGCATTGGGTTATTCATCTTATTATTAGTGATACAAGATAGAGATATATGATTTTCAGAGGTCTTCTTCCATTCTGTGGGCTTCAGTTCTTTTTCATAATATCTTATTTTCTGACTATTGAAGTATATGTTCTCAAGCTAACATATTCAAAAGACGGAGAGATGTATAAAGAGGTGAAGAAATAACCCTTCCAGGACCACCATGATTGGTGTTTAATGATGCTTCCTTTTTTCTTTATCCTTTTAATCCATTATGTATTTATTTTCTGACAGGTAATATTTGCACAAGTAAATTCTAAAGGTTTAAAATAAGTCTTCTGCCCTGGGCCCAAGCCACCCAAACTCCTTCTAGGAACATTCACTGTTACCATGTTCTTGGTGATTTTTGGGGAGCTGGTTTATACATATAGACATATGCATGTCAGTTTCCCCTTAAAGTGCATAGCATATCAGCCTTCACAGCCGACACTTGTCCAGTCTTTTTTCTCCTTTCCTGTCTTCCAGCTTTACATAGATAGCTTTCCCTATATAGTTAGGAGTTATCCTGATGATACAATGTATCCATTAGTTATAGGAGGTGGAGGACAAACCCAGTCCAGTGTTAGCAACACCAAGGCCTTTATGGAAGGATAATGTGACTTGCAGACTCTCTGGAAGGGCAGAGATCCAGGTCTGGAATCTACATGAGAGGAAGCAAAGCAAAACTAGGCATGGGCTGCCCCTGCCAGGGTCAGGCACAGACTGCACAGCTGATAACCCTGGGCTCGGAGGCTCTAGTCTCTGGACCTGCTGCTGCTGAGCGCTGGGTGTCTCTGCTGCAGCCTTTGTCAGGTAGGTGCCCTCTGACACCTGCTTCTCCCATCGCAGCTGCTGAACACAAGCCTGGTGTTCAGAAGCCCTGCCTTGCTTCTACAGTCTTGGACAATTCTGCTCTGTCCCAGACTTCCAAGCCCCATTCAGTGAAGCAGACCCCTTGTACCAGTTATATGTTGCTGCGTAACAGAGTCCCCATGGCTTGGAATCACAGTGCTCATTGATCATCTGGCATGGTCACTGTGGGTCAGGGATTTGGGAGAGGCAGGGCACTTCTGGCTTGGGTGGGGAGTCTCTCGTGCAACAGTAGATGGGTGCTGATTTGTTTGGGGACCATCTCAAAGGCTGCTTCACTCTCATATCTGGTGCTGCGCTGGGGACACTGAGGCTGGGAGAGTGGGGCTGGGGCGGCTGGGGTGGCTGGGGCTCCCGGGCATCTCGGTGCAGTCTCTGCAGACTCTCCAGCATGGTGAGTTCAGGGGCGCTGGTCTTCTTAAGTCAGCTTGGGGCTCCTAAAGTGTGTGTCCTGAGCTGGACAGAAGCTTCACACATTGTCCCTTCTGCGCCCTTCTACTGGGGTGCAGTTACAAAGATTGGCCAGGTTCCAGGGAAGGGGAGCTGGACGCCACCTCTCAGAGGAGAAAAGTCAGGTCACCTTGTGGAAGAGCAGGCGTGATGGGAAACACAGTCGCCCCCAGGTGGCTTCTGGGTAACTTCCTTCTCCCGGGAAGGCAGTGTAGCCACCAGGGCTTAGCCTGCAGTGGGAGTCTCACCCTCACCCCCTGTGGTTGTCTTCTCAGCCACTAGCTGAGCTCTCTGGTCATTCCACCTCCCCGGGAAGCTGGTAGCAAGCCCTGTTCTCTCCATCCGGCTTATGACCTCGTGTGCTAGGTTGAGTAGGGTCCATCCCAAATCCTCGTCCACCGGGAACCTCAGAAGGTCACCACATTCGGAAACAGGGTCTTTGCCTGTGTAATCAAGTTCAGATGACATTGTATTGGGTTGGGGTGAGCCCTAAATCGGGTGGCTGGTGTCCTTATGGAAAGAAGAGAGGAGGGACCTCCCTGGTGGTCCGTGGTTAAGACTCCACACTCCCGGTGCAGGATGCCCGTGTTCAAAACCTGGTCAGAACTAGATGCCATATGCCCTCACTAAAGATCCTTCATGTTGCAACTAAGGCTCGGCACAGCCAAAATAAATAAATATTGAAAAAAATAAAAAGAGAGGACATAGAGGAAAGATAGTGTACAGACCCAGACTCACAGGGAGAAGCCACGTGGCAACAGAGGCTCAGGCTGCAGGGATGCGTCCAGCTGCCCGGGACACCAAGGGCGGTCGGCCGCTGCAGGGACTGGGAGAGGCTCAGCCCAGATCCACCCCCAGCGCCTGCAGGAGGAACCACCTGCAGACACCTTAATTCTGGACTCCTGGCTCCTGAACGATTAGAGAACGCATTCCTGTTGTTTTAAGCTCCCCGGTTAGAGGTTTGTTACGGCAAACCCAGGAGACCTATGCAGTTGACAGTGACATTTTGGTCCCCTGACAAATTGAGAGTCTGGCTGGCTAGTTGGCGGCTGAATTCCAACCTGATGCAAAGGCTCAGAACGTGCAGGAATGAGGCCTGGGGACACCGTGCCATGTGGCCGAAGGAGGTCACGGTCCAGGAGACATGAGGGCGGTGCCGGCTCTGTGGACGGACGGGACTCGGGTGACGCATGAGTCGCTGGTGTGTGTCTGCTCGCTCCGGTCTCTTATGTTCTAACCGTGAAAATCCAGCTTGGCCTTCCCAGGTGCGTCCTGCCTCTCCTGTCTCTGGAGCAGCCTGGCCTCTGTCAACACAGGCGCTGTTTACAGTGGCTGCGGCTGTGACCTTCAGGGCCGGGAGGACGGCTGCCCTGGTGGAGTCAGGCTGTGCTTCCATGCACACGCTCAGGGCCTCATTATTCTCCAAAATACTGAGGAATGGAGACCCATCCCGGGGCCTGAGGGAGGGCTCCCACGTCCTGAGCCCCCGGTGTGACCCTTGGAAGCGATGGGGCATCTTCCTCTTGGAGCCGCTCTCCTCTGCAGGTCGGCTCAGATGTTGCCTCTCCTGGAGGCCCCTGTGTGCCTCATCTAACACCGCCTTCACCTCCCCCGTTTTATTCGTCTGCTCTCACCCCAAGTTCACCTGCAGTGAACTTGTTACTGTGTTTCCTTGTTTGTATTTATTTCTTTATATTTTTTGGCTGCCTCCTGGGGCATGTGGGAATCTCAGTTCCACGACTGGGACTTGAACCTGTGGCCCTGTGTTGGAAGCCTTCCTCATGCCTCTTCGAGAATCTACTATCAGTGGAACCCTGGCTCCGTGGGGGATGGATTGACTACAAACAGCACAACGGAATTTGCAGGGTTGGGAGTGGAGTGGGGTCGTTTTCTTGTTGGTCGTGGTGGAGTTACAGGACTTAATGAAGTTGCCCAAACTCATAGAACTGTGTACCCAAAATGATGAGTTTTACTGAGTGTAAATAGTATTTTACTAAAAAAAAAAATGTTTACAAGTGATAAGGCCAAGGGTGAGGCCAAGAATAATTAATGCAGGTTTGGGGAAGAAATGGGAAGTGAGGATCCGGAAGTCTTCCTGGAGGAGATGGTCCTCACACTGAGACTAGAGAAAGGACGAGTGTTTGTTGAACTTGAACCAGGAGGAGAGGAGAGAGGGTGGGATTTCAGGCAGAGGAACAGCAGGAATGACACAGTTCTGCAGAAGCTGAAGGCTGGATGTGCCTGAAGGGGAAGGCAGGCCTGGCTCCATTCCTGCAGGGCCGGCTCTGTCTTGCTCAGGCATTTGGACTTCAGAGTGACCTCATTGGCTTCTGGTTTGGAAAACTCACCGTGGAGCAGGAGGGTGGGATGAGGGAGCCAGGCTAAAGGTGGGAGGGCTGGTCCAGATGTTCTTTGCCTACCACTGTACATCCTTGACTGAGGCACTTTGTCATTTTGTTGCTCCCAGACATTAACCTAGCACGCGCCACTTCACCAGTAAAACGCAAGAGACACAGGGCAGTTTCAGCCCGTTCTTGTCTCCCCAGCTTCTGTTAACAGTGCTGGCAAGTGGCAAGTGCTTGGCTAATTAATTCTGTTGAGTGACAGAGTGGTCTTCCACTGAGCAGAGTGCATTGGAGATTCATCCTTGGTCTCACGTCTAGCAGTGTTTTCTTCTCTTTTATCCATGGGTGCTGTTTCCATGTATGAATGTTTGTTTATCCCGTCACTAGCTGAAAGACCTTAGTGCTGTTTCCAGTTATTGGTTATACAGTATTAGTCACTCAGTGGTGTCCAACTCTGTGGTCCCGTGGACTGTAGCCCACCAGGCTTCTCTGTCCGTGGGATTCTCCAGGCAAGAGCAGTGGAGTGGGTTGCCATTTCCTTCTCCACGGGATCGTCCCAACCCAAGGATAGAACTTGGGTCTCTTGCATTATAGGCAGATTTTTTTTACCATCTGAATCACCAGGGTGGCCCAAGCTGCTTGTAAACATTAGGGTGCAGATCTGTGCATGATTGTGTTTTCATTTCTCTTGGGTAAATGCCTAGATGTGGGATGACTGTGTCATAGTAAGCGTGTATTTCACTTGTTAGAATAAGCTGCCTAGCTGCCTTCTGAAGAGGCTGCCCTGTTTGCACTCCCGTCACTGGTTCCACGATGTGTTTCTTCCTTGTTGTTTCAGCAGAATGCACTGATGTACACGCTAGAGGGTGCAGAGGAGTCATGGGCTGGGGTGGCTGACATGCAGATTCCCCGGGCCCTACCCTCGAGGCATCCCTGGGTGTGTCTCAGGCCCCCCTGAGAGCCCCCAGGAGAAGCTGGAGTCCTTTGTGGGGGCAGAAAGAACCCCAGATCTTGACGCAGGCACTCGGTTTCAGTGTCCAGCTCTGCTGCCAGCTTGTGGGTCACCTCTGTGAATCATTTGTCGCCTCCGAGCCTCAGTTTCCTCATTAGTAAAATAGATGTAAAAATCATTGAGCTTCCTAGTTTGCTGTGAGGGCTTAATGCATTACTGTGTGAAGGGTCCTGGTTCTAGGTGGTGGTGGTGGTGAAGTCGCTCAGTCGTGTCCGACTCTTTGCGACCCCGTGGACTGTAACCTACTAGGCTTCTCCTCCATGGGATTCTCCAGGCAAGAATACTGGAGTGGATTGCCATTTCCTTCTCCAGAGGATCTTCCCGACCCAGGGATCGAACCCCGGGTCTCCCGCATTGGAGGCAGACGCTTTAACCTCTGAGCCACAAGGGAAGCCTCTGGTTCTTGGTAGGTATTCAATAAACGTTACCGATTTTGGTCAACTGCAAAGATTTTAAATGCTTCCTTCTCCCTTTAGCTAACGGCTTTATATTTTAATGTTTTTATTGATGCGTAGCATAATGAAGAAAGTGTACTGAAGACAAGTGTACAGTTCAGTGAATTCTCACACGTAGAACTCATCCGTGACGCCAACGCCCCACCAAAACGGGACGTGACCACATCCCTGGGGCTACCCTCAGTTCACGCTCATCAACTGCCTTCCAGACTGACCTCTCCTGGACCTGTGACTGTAACAGCCTTGATTGTGAAACACTTTTGTTTTTTCTAGTATAGCTAAGATGTGCTCAGTGAAGCTTATGTTGAAAACACGGAAGGCAGAAGTATAGAGACAGCCTGTTAACATATTGAACAGCCTTTTAAAATGCTAATTTTTAAATTGAGATCTAACATAAGATTGCACAGGTTATAAGCATAAGACCCAATACATTTTCACTGGGTGACCACCTCACGTTAATCACCAGATTGAAATTGAGAACAATACGGCAAGAACTGCTTTTCCAAGGAGATTGATCAGCTTTGCCCAACAGCCTTGTTAATCTTATTTATAGTTTTTGATAATTTATTTTATTCAAGGATAGTTGATTTACAATGTTGCATTAACTTCTGCTGCACAGCAAATTCACTTAATTATACCTACATATACACATAAATATATATACATATTCATACATATATATATACACACACACACATTCTATTTCACATTCTTTACCATTTGGCCTAGAGCAGGATATTGAATATAGTTCCCTCTGCCATACAGTAGGAGCTTGTTGCTTATCCCTCCTATAGATAATAGTGGGCATCTCCTAACCCCAGCTCCACTCCATCCCTACCCCGGCTCCTCCTAGGCAACCGCAGGTCTGTTCTCTGTGTCCATGAGTCTGTTTCTTAAATAAGTTTATTGGTGTCATGCTTTGTTTTTTATTATTATTTTTGATATTTATTTTATGTATGTGACTGTTACAGGTCTTGCTGCAGCATGCAGTATCTTTTAGTTTCGCCATGTGGGATCTAGTTCCCTGACCAGGGATTGGACCTGAGCCCCCCCGCGTTGGGAGCATGGAGACCTAGCTGCTGGACCACCGAGGAAGTCCCCTGTTTTTGTACTGTATTTTAGATTCCACAATGTAAGTGATATCATATGATATTTGTCTTTGTCTGTCTGACTTCACTTCACTTAGTGTGATAATCTCTAGGTCCAACCATGTTGCTGACAATGGCATTATTTCAATCTTTTTTATGGCTGAGTAATATTCCATTGTGTATATGTACCACATCTTCCTTATCCATTCATCCGCCTGTCGATGGTTGTTTCCATATCTTGGTTATTGTGACTAGTGCTGATATGAACATAGGGGTGCATGTGTCTTTTTGGATTAGTTTTGTCTGGATATATGCTCAGGAGTGGGATTGCTGGATCATATGATAATTCTATTTTTAGTTTTTTGAGGAACCTCCATACTGTTTTCCACAGTGCCTGCACCAGCTTACACTCCCACCAACAGTGTAGGAGGGTTCCCTTTTCTCCATGCCCTCTCCAGCATTTGTTATTTGTTGACTTTTAAATAATGGCCTTTCTGACTGGTGAGGTGGTCCCTCACTGTAGTTTTGATTTGCATTTCTCTGATAATGAGGCGTTGGGCATATTTTCATGTGCCTGTCGGCCATCTGTATGTCTTCTTTGGAGAAATGTCTATTTAGGTTCTCCTGCCTATTTTTTGAGAAGCCCAAATTAAAACTACACTAACAGAGGCTTTTCCAAGCAGCCCTTGATTTGAATAGCAGACTCCTACAACTCAATAGCAAAAAAAAAAAGCAAACAAAACCCAAACAACCAGCTTAAAAATGGGGCTGGATAGCATCACAGACTCAATGGACGTGAGTCTGCGTGAACTCCAGGAGTTGGTGATGGACAGGGAGGCCTGGCGTGCTGCGATTCATGGGGTCGCAAAGAGTCGGACACGACTGAGCGACTGAACTGAACTGAAAACATGACAGCAATAATAAATCCATAAGAAAAATTTGAAGGTGATGGGTATTTATTGCCTTGAATGCACTGACGGTTTCATGGGGGTATGCAGAAGTCCAAATTCATCAGATTGTGTACTTTGATTGTGTGCAGGGTTTTTTTTTTTTATACTAATTATACCTCAATAAAGCTGGGGGAAAAATGGGGTGTGTGGGTCTGACCACTCCCATGCAGAAGCTTCTGTGTCAGGCCTGACCCTGACCAGGTCTGGAAGCCAGTTCTGGGTGGTACTTCCTCTCAGAGTCCTGCCACCCAGCAGCTGAGACTCAGCTTGTCCCCAGGGGACATGCACTTCTCTGAACAATATCAGGAAAGGAAGCCAAACTCAAAGCCTCTCAGGGGTTTTCTGACTGTTTTTGGCTGTGGGAGTGGAGGGAGGAGGCTGGCAAGGCCCTGGGGCAGGGCAGTGGGCCTTGGCCTGGCCGCTGCAGTGACTGGCAGGGCAAGGAGGGCCAGGTTCAGAAGACCTACTCTCTAATAATGATTATTATGTGAGCAACTGCTACTTTATCGAAGGCTGTGTTGTGCTAAGCTGTGTTAGCCATTCATTCTTTAAACAGCCTTCTAAGGTAGGTTTTTTTTTTTCCCCCAAAAGCTTTATTAAGACATAATTCACATCACATACAGTGATGTGGCCTTTAGTATCTTCACAGAGTTGTTCAGCCATTAGCACAATCTATTTTAGAATATTTTCATCCCTCCACAGAGAAACCCTGTACCCCTTCCAAGACCCCCCATGTCCCCCCGAGTCCCAGGCAACTACTAATATACTTTCCATCCCTACAGGTTGCCTGTTCTCGGTATCCCAAAAGTAGATTGAATGATGGGGAAATTAAGGTTCAGAGAGGGTAACTGACCAGCTTAAGGTCACACAGCTAAGGAATTTGAACCCAGATCTCCATGTCCTCCAAATCCACACTTTCTCACTGCAGCCTTTTTCTTCTTCCTGCCAATAACAATACTGAAAATAGTCAACCCTGATGGCTGAACTGTTTTGCCTGTTTTATCACTCCATTGTCTCATTTAATCATTATAATCACCCCTGGGAGGTAGGTACAGTCATTATACCCATTTTTGCAGAGAGGGAAACTGAGGCACGAGGTGGGGGGTGCTAATGGTCCAGTACATCATGGCTGCTAGCAAATGGAAGAGGGTTATGAAGAAAAACACGATCATCCTTGAGGACTGGTGAGGGACAGAGCAGCAAGTCCAGACAATGCTGATTAAAACACAGTTTTCTTTCAGATTATTCCCTCCCTCCCCCTTCTTCTTTCTTTTTATATGAAAAGGAAAAGAAAGTTCCCTCCACCCTTTGAGGTCACTTCCTGACCCATTTGTGAATCTATGCGGAGTGGTTACACGCGCACCTCTCCCTGCCTGCATTTCTCCTAGTAATGCCGGGGATGGGCCACGGGCCTGTGTGCCCACGGGCTCCAGCACCAGACAGACTCGGATTCCAATTCTGCTTCCACCGCCCCCCCTAAGTGTAGTCACTAAGTGAAGTCGCTCAGTCGTGTCTGACTCTTTGTGACCCCATGGGCTGTAGCCTACCAGGCTCCTCTGTCCATGGGATTTTCCAGGCAAATAGTCCTGGAATGGATTGCCATTTCCTTCTCCAGGGGATCTTCCCAACCCAGGGATCGAACCTGGGTCTCCCGCATTGTAGACAGACGCTTCGCCCCCCCCCTTTAATGCCCTTGAGCCCTAGAACAGCTAACTTGTGATGGGGACTTTCCACTACATGTATATCTGAATATACAGGGTGGCTTCTTCCCCCACCCCTTATGCCTTGGAGAAGAAATGTCATTTTGTATTTGAGCCTTCCCAGAACCAGGGCTGCTATCTCAGTGACTTTATTTTGAACAAACAAGTTGCAGAAAAAGAGGTGATGTGGAGCCCCAAACACTCCCATTCATCGCATTGGATTCCTCTAGCTGTTCACCTGAAAAAGTGAAAACCATGAAAAAGAGGAAAAGCAATTAAAAATATGAAAAAAATCAAATTGCCATCTCAAACACAACAGACATTTTAACTCCAAAAATGCTGTAGGCTCACAAGAAAAGTAAGCTGAAGTAGGTGCTCTGTGTTCTTTCTTGCTTGATTCCCCGGAACCAGGGAGATCTCCAATCAGAATCAGCACCTGTCTGGACCGAGAAGAGGAGCCAGGGCTTCCCACAGTGGTTTCCAAAGCCAATTGCCTTTAGTTTCATCTGATCAGCAAGAAATTTAACATGGTCCACTATACACATGGACTTTGTAATAATAAATTCTACACATAAGCGGTTGTGCCACCATATCATGTATACTAGATAACATGTACCAAAATAGAAATGATAAAAAGGATTGATGGAAATATAAACTGAAGTTCTTAAAAAAAAAGAATATACAGGGTGGCTTCTTCCCCCACCCCTTATGCCTTGGAGAAGAAATGTCATTTTGTATTTGAGCCTTCCCAGAACCAGGGCTGCTATCTCAGTGACTTTATTTTGAACAAACAAGTTGCAGAAAAAGAGGTGATGTGGAGCCCCAAACACTCCCATTCATCGCATTGGATTCCTCTAGCTGTTCACCTGAAAAAGTGAAAACCATGAAAAAGAGGAAAAGCAATTAAAAATATGAAAAAAATCAAATTGCCATCTCAAACACAACAGACATTTTAACTCCAAAAATGCTGTAGGCTCACAAGAAAAGTAAGCTGAAGTAGGTGCTCTGTGTTCTTTCTTGCTTGATTCCCCGGAACCAGGGAGATCTCCAATCAGAATCAGCACCTGTCTGGACCGAGAAGAGGAGCCAGGGCTTCCCACAGTGGTTTCCAAAGCCAATTGCCTTTAGTTTCATCTGATCAGCAAGAAATTTAACATGGTCCACTATACACATGGACTTTGTAATAATAAATTCTACACATAAGCGGTTGTGCCACCATATCATGTATACTAGATAACATGTACCAAAATAGAAATGATAAAAAGGATTGATGGAAATATAAACTGAAGTTCTTAAAAAAAAGGCAAATACATTTAGCCCAGATTTATCATTCCTGGGGAGGTGGCCCCATGTTTTCAAGCGGTTTCAAGGATTTCTTTAAAAAGCAGTACAATAAGTGACCTACAGGAAATAGCAAGTATACACCCCTGGGCTAGGTGCAGTGAAAAATGAGTCCAGCTTGCCTAAAGTCAGCACATGAGCCCTGTGGCTTTAGATATCATATTTTCAGCCAGAGCAACATTCATAGATTTAAAAAAATGCTGTAAGTCAAGTGGCTCAGGAGTAGAACTGACATGTCCTGACAGCTCTATAGGTGATAGAAAGTCTCTCTCTCGTCACAAGGACACGTCCAAGATGCATATGGAAGGTCTGAATAAAACAGCTTCATGAAACAGGAAAGAGGAAAAGAGCAATATTTCTCAAAGAATATGTTACATCATACAATATGCAGCTTGAAATAGGCTTGGTGTAGCTCAGCGAATCAACTAAATCCCATCACTAGGCACTTGACGGTGTCATCGATATGCTTGGAAGTTTATAGAGTGAGCCATGAAATAATCTCTCATTGGGAAAACCAGAGATCAGTTCTCTTGGTATTCCATGTTCCCTTGAACAAACTTTTAGGACTTTGATCCTGTCTGACAGATGAGGAAGCTGAGCTTAGGGTATTTATGTGGTTTGTTCCATGTAGTAAGAGGCGGTGAGACACCTGCGCAGACTCAGTGACGATCTCACAGTAGGACCATGAACTGCCAATTCACGGGAGCATATTACAGGGGAGCATATTAAATGCACGTAAAACACACGTGTGCAGTAAGCGCTCCATAAATGCTGGTCCCTCTGGAAGTTATCTCTCCACCTTGCAAGGGACCTGGGGCAGGCAGGTCGATCCCCTTCCGCGGCCTCAGTTTCTTCCTCGGCCCGCGGGGGCGCGGTCCCGAGGCTGGCCCGCCCCCGGGAGGGAGCACGCGGCGCCCCGGGTGCTGCGAGCAGCGGGCGGCGCTGGGCCCGCCTCGGGGCCGGGATGGGGCGGGCCGGGGCGCGGGGGGCGGCCCCGGAGGAGTCACGTGGCGCGCCGCCGCGGCCGAAGGAGAAGTAGCAGCGCCCGCGTTGGAGGGCGTGCGCGGCAGGGAGTCCCCGGAGCCCGGACGGCTGGCGGCTGCGCGCGGGATCCCGGAGCCGGGACCGGCGGCGGGGGCGCGGCCAGGTGAGTGGCCGGGTCGGGCGGGGCGCCCGGGGGACGCGCGCCCGGGGGACGCGCGCCCGGAGAGCCGCGTCCAGGGAGCGGGTCCTGCGCGGGGCGCAGCTGGCGCGGGCAGGGGTGGGGCGCGCCGCCCGGCCCCCAGCTCGCTGTGCCCAGCGTCGGGCGGGGACGGCCACTTCCTCACCCCGGACCGGCGCCACTCTGTCGGTTGATGCCTCGGGGCAGCCCGGCTTTGAATGGGAACCGGAGGAAGCGGCGCGGCTTGCGGTCGGGGGTTCGCGCCAGCGCCTGAGTTCTAGGCTCCGCTGGCCCTGGGGGTCCCGCGTGGAGTGGGGCGTGTTTCCTGGCCACCTCAGTGCCCAGAGCTGTGGACTCCAGGCGCAGGCCGGCCACTGGCGCTTCCTCGCGCTACACAGGTGGTTGCGGGTGGGTGGCTGGCGAGCGACACCAAGGAAGGCGCAGCCTTTGCCCTGAGCGATTGGAGGGTTTCCGGGGGATCCAGGGCGCCCTGTCTGCCCCACAGTGGTGTGCCTAATTATGTTTGTGCGACCGTGCGTTTTCCTGGTCATGTGGAATCGCGGAGAGGTGGTTACCCCCACAGCTGAAGAATTTGAGGGAAATAGGAGTCGCGTGTGCACCTCGGGGGAGGGGGTGTTGGCAGCTGGATTCCAGAGGGGGCCTGGGATGGCTCTTCCAGCACCCTGATCTTGAA